>JARHVA010008378.1:0-137500 GCA_037957365.1 Torreya grandis | reverse complement strand
GATTTCAACATTTGATGAGTTGGTGACAATAGTTATTTCATTAAGAAGTGATTTTCATGCATATCAGGGGTCATGTTTATTAATGATCTAATAATGCCCATTGTGTCAACAAACTTATTACTTCCCCTTGGTAATTTCATAAAGGATATGGATTGAAATTATGTCTTAAACTATCAACCATTTATTTATATGGGATTATTTTATTGTCCATTATATGGAATTCACTACTATCCCATTTAATGATAAGTTGGGAGTTAATAGATAATTGTATAAGGTAGATTTTTCATTGACAAGATAATTGGAGACTTTTTATTAGGGCCTCATATTATTTAATGTTGTTAGTGCATGGGAATACTATCTTAAAAGATTTTGGAATGAAATATGCTTGAAGAATGATGAGAAAGATGTAAGATCTTGATACATGAGTGGTGAAGGACCCATCAAGTATAAACTATAGGATGGTGACTCCTCATATTTCATAATAGATTCATTAAGAAATGTTGTTATTAAAGAACATTATAAAACAAAGGAGCTTCTAGTAATGGATTCACCCATATTTATGATTTGATTTATATTTGGCTTACATAATCAATGTTGAATTTGCTTATGAGCATCATACACTTAGCCATTCTTCTAGTGATGGTAGATTTGGACATTATATATATGAGAGGATCTATATTTGTGATGATATTGACTCGATTATTAAGCACACAATTTCTAAGATTTTGGGAAGTATAGAAAACTATTGAAAACTACTTTTTATATCAAAATGTAGTTTAGTTCATAGGAGATAATAGTCTTACTAAGATAAAAAATGACCCTTTCTTTTTCATTCTGTGATAAGAGAGCTCCAGGTCACATTGAGTGGTTGAGATATAGAGAATGAAAGGATTTAAAAACATTGGTGGTGAAAGCACTAAAGGTTTTAACAAATATTTCTTGAGGTCTTTAAAAATCCTTTTGAAATTATATATTCCAATGAAAGTGAGCTCCTTTATTTAGAATATGAATGAGAGGTTTGGTACTTATTAATACTTTGTGAGATAAAACAACATATGACTATAATTTCTCATGGAGACTACGAAATATTTGAGATTCTTAGGGGGATTCATTTATTTAATGGATTTAACCTTATCTATATCAACTTCAATGCCTTGATAAGAGATAATGAAACTCAATAATTTCCTATATGTGACTCCAAATACACACTTATTAGGATTAAGCCAAAAAATGTATTCTCTAGTTTTCTCAAATATATTTTGGATAACTTATGGATACTTAGCCCATGGTTGAGACTTACTTAATATTTCATCAATATAATCTTATACTATGTAATGTACCATATCATTTAAAATGATATTCATATATCATTGATACACAATGCCATTTTTTTTGAGTCCAAATGGCATTACTTGATAACAAAAAGTACCCCATGGATTTTTTAAGGTAGTATTTTGTTGATATTATAGTGTGATTTACATTTGGTTGTAGCTAGTAAATACATCCGTAAGTGATATCATATCATAGTGGGTAGTAGAATCTAATCTGATACAAATATTAGGAAATGGGAATTAATCTTTAAGTAAATCCTTATTTATGTCCCTAAAGTCGATACAAATGTGAATTTCTCCTTGTGGTTTCCCAACAAGGATGATGTTAGAGATATAGTCAGATTAGTAAAGTAGATGAATAAAACTAGATTCTAGAATTTTTTAAAGCTCTTATTTTACTAGTAGTGCCACCTTTGGGTGTATATTTTAAAGATTTTTCTTTATAGGTTTTGGCATTTAGATGAACAACTAGGTGATGTACAACCAAGGCTGGATAAAGGCCTATCATACTAAATAACACTATGTGAATTTATAAATAAATTATTTTATAAAAGATATACATATTACTCTTTATTAAATTATTAGCATGGCTCTAAGTTTTATAATATTAGGATCCTCCATAGTGCCAATATTGACTTTTATTGCTTCTTCGACTAAAGATGGAGATTGGTTCTATAGATACGCTAGAGGAGGAGGTAAGTGGTATTATTTAGACAATGATAATATATCTAGAAATGTTTCAAATGAGTCATCATAAGAGTTACTTTATTTATGACTAAGAGAATATATATGAGAAAATAGGGGTTTGTTTTTATATAGTAGTGTCACTATTATGAGATAGGTCATTGGGACATTCTACTGATTCTTTTGATTCAATTTTATTTAGCATATCAATTTTTTATCTAAAATAAACTAAAGCATTTAAATTAATATTAAACACATTAATTTGGTCACCTAACAATATGTGATCTCAAAATACCATGAATTTATTGATGGATTTGTCAATTTGAAAAATTATCAGTGGAAGGTTCTTCCTATTGATCCTAATCGAGAAATCTAGGATGGTGAAGTGAAAGGTTAATGGTATAGGTGGAGGTGTTAGTGAATAGTCTCATGAAAGAATAGTATTCATAAAGGATATGGACAAAAATTGTCTCAACATACTATTCAAATTTAGACTTCTTAAAAGTTGAATAAGTATTGGAAATAACATTATGAAGACTAGTGTCAGGTGGTTGGTATCCCATACCTTAATGTAATGGATGAACCTTAGGTAGGATTTGTTCTAACATGCAAATTTATGGAAAATCTAGTCATTTTAAATTATTGTTCATATTTTGAAACATATGATTGGATTTATAATATTTTATATCTTGGTTATGTTGAGCATAGACATTGCTATTTGGTTGTCATTGATGTCAAAGAGAGCATGTGGCACTAGTGCATTAATGACAAAGTGATCAGATTATTGGGTTGGAGAGTGTTTGACTTAGTGAGGTAATTGATGGATGATATTGATGGTATGGACATGTTTCAAATACCCTATGTGATGTTATGAGTGCTTATAATTCTTAGAGAAGTGAATGAAATTCATTAGAATATTCATTTGAATGTCTAAGCTCAAGTAGTCATATTGATAGACAAGGATGAGTAAGTAGTTTAATGACATCATATTTCACATGCGTGAAAGTTTTATGATTATTTTGATACATGGATAGATTCCCATATGTGAGGATATCATATGGTTCAAATGTTAGGTTTGGAGATGATTCATAGAAGAAGTTATTAAGGTGCAAAGTTGGCTTCTCAAATAAAATTTACTAAGTTCCCATACTTATCCAAATTTATTTTACTAAATATCTATGATGAGAATTAATTGGATCAAAGATATAATAGTGAGAAATTTATATGACTAGATAATGATCTAATAAAGCACGTGATCTTATTAGTATTGATCTAACAATGTGCTTGAAGTCAATACATCAATGGATGCTCAGAAGGCATGTGCTAGCGATATGTGTCTTTATCTCATTTAGTTGAAAATAAATCAATGGCATGAAAGTGTTTATATAGATAGAGATTGACAAACTGCATTGATCCAAATATTAATTATGCATGGAAGGCATTTAGAGCTACCAAGTGGCATGATCATGGAAGCACAGATCTTGGATCAATGGTGAGCATTATAGGTAAAAGACCAGGCTACTCTTGAGGAGATCAATGGTGTGTATTTTATAAAAGTTTATAGGGAGCATGAAATCAGGTCAAAGTGTCTAATATTTAACATTTTCTTAGTGACCATTAGAATTTGAATATTTAAATAAATGAGGGAAATTTATCTATGGCTTTTGAGCTATAACTTTTGATATATGCAAAATTTCATTGTGGTGTAAAAAGAAAAGTTGAAGAGGACTTCAATGAACTTATAAATAATATAGTTATAAGGTTTGAATGTTTGTACAATCAAATTTATGGAAATTAAAATTTTACTATTTATTTGATCATGGTGTTTCTATGTACATAATATTGTTTAAGTAATTTATGCTTTAGTAGAAGAGTGTTTTGGTAGGAGTAATCACCTAAAGATGTCTTAGAGGTCATATAGAGTGTACCCATGTATTTTAATGTGATCTTGTGTTATTTTTTTTTCTTTGAAGTGATAAAAATGGTAATATGTCTCCATGAGACCTATAAGGGCTACTAAGGCCTAAATAAAAGGTGTAGCTTCTTAAATGTGAGCCATGGATGCTATGGAAGACCTGTGATGATGGTATTGAGATATGTGTTAGCATGTTATATGTATTAAGGGTTAAGGCAAGTATTATGGTTAACCTAGAAATTGATATTCATGAAGACTCTATAAAAGGTGAAGACCAAGGTAATGGTTTCTAGACTTGCATGTGGATGTGTTAAGAGAGTAGAAGATAGAGATGAAGGAAAGAGATCAGAGAGAGTGTGCTCAGTGGATGAACTAAAGTAAAAATTAGATTGAGGATGAGTGAATAAGTTTAGAATGATGTAAAAGGGTTATTTAGATACATTACTTACATGAGCAAGTTTGAGTGTGTTTGATGAGTTGAAAGAAAGGCATTAAACATTGTTTTTCTAATCAGATTGATCTACAATCAAACTTCTATATTTATTTATTTCATAGGTGTTGTGTGGGTGATCAACATGTATAACAAGTACATTATTATTC
The DNA here is from genome assembly GCA_037957365.1 of Torreya grandis. Taxonomy (NCBI): domain Eukaryota; kingdom Viridiplantae; phylum Streptophyta; class Pinopsida; order Cupressales; family Taxaceae; genus Torreya; species Torreya grandis. The sequence continues at coordinate 132,970 of JARHVA010008378.1, read as the reverse complement.
ATACTTAGGGGTGGGTGATCCTTATGAAGTGGGAACTTTGCTAAAAGGTCTCATGTTTTTTATCATCTTATAGGATAAGTAGTCCATGTGTTTATAGGATTGAGAGTGCATTTTATTCCCCAAGATGGTTTACCATGTAGATATTGTGTTATGTGGTTGATCTTGCATCATATTTATTATTCATTATTGTGAACATATTATATTATTTATGAATGCTTGTGGTCATTTATTAACAGTTTGAAAGGATTACATTTGAAGTTTGAAATATCTTGCATCATTGATTCACCCCCTTTTAGTGATTGTACCTCCAATAATTAGTATCAAAGTAGGACCTTCATTACATATTTAACCATTTGAAGTTGATTCAAGTTACAATATGGCAAGTCAACATATTCAAGGTTTCTCTATAAAGCAAGAACCATTATTTAATGGGTCAAATTATGTTCTCTGAAGTATAAGGATGAAGTCATACATCATGTCTCTAGGGTTTGATATTTGGAAATCTATAATAGATGGTTATACTACACCAACTACTCCTCCAACTAGTGTTACTGACAAGAAGTTGAGTGAGAATGATTCTAAAGCTATGAATGTTATTACTTGTGGTCTATTCAAGGCTGAGTTCACTAAAGTGATCCATTACAAGTCTACCAAGGAAATTTGGGTCAAATTATAGACTATCTATGAAGTAGATTCTAAGATAAAATTGGCTAAACTAAAAACCTACTAAAGGCAATTTAAAGGTCTCAAAATGAATGAAGAAGATATTGTAGCATCCTATATTCTAAAGGTTAATGAGATAGTAAACATAATCATGGGTCTTGGAGAGGTAATTGATGAAGCTACTATAGTAAAAAAGGTATCAATGACTCTTACACTCAAGTTTGATTAAAATGTTTATGTTATAAAATAAAGTCATGATATCACACAATTGAAGATGGATGAAATGCATGACATCCTTACTACCTATGAGATGAGAGTTGATGACGACAAACCTCCTAAGAAGGAAGTAACCTTCAAGGTGACCAAAGAAGGTAATAATAATAAGTTATATTTTTAAGATTTTAATCTTAATGAAGATCAACTTGAATCCATTATTGTAACAATATTAATTATAGGATCAAGTAAGTATGAAAGAAAACTTCCTTTTAAATGTTTTTCATATGGTTAAGTTGGTCATTTTGCATGTAAATGCCCAAACAATTTTTAACTAAAAGAATCTCATATGGAATATCATGAGAATGAGTAAAATAAATCAGAGGGTCCTAGCAAGTATAGAAAGTTATTCAATAAGAAAAATGTAAAGAAGGAATCATACAAAGGCAATAAGATCCTTTGTCATGAATAAGACAATAACTCATCTATAGAAGAAGTAAACACATCTGATAGTGATTATTCTTTTCATAATAAAGACATGGAGACATTGTTCATGGCTTTTAATTATGATGAACATGAATTTTGTTTAATTAGAGATTTCTTTGTTAAAGATAGTTCAGAGCAAGAAGATGATAAAGTCACTCTTTAAGATAAATATATAGATACTATGGAAGAAATGAAGATTCTAAAAAGAAAGAATATTAAAAAATATTCCTTAATTAAATCCTTTTAGGAGTAAATTGGTCTTTTTGAAGGAAGGTTGAGTAATTAAGTCAAGGAGCATGTTGATATCACATAATAACTTGAAATTTAGGTTTGTACTCTTGATGAAGAAGTAAAAAATATGGATAAAGAATGTATCATGTATCAATTAGAGATAGAGTATTTATAGATAAAACTAAATCAAGCTATGAGTAAAGATATAGATGATGATTTAGATAATAAGGATTAATTGATTAATACCCTTGAATATCTAAATATTGATAAAAAATAACAAAAATATGTTGTCACAAATCGATTACTATGAAGAGAAACTTAGTGTGTTTGAAGCAAGAATGAATGATGACACTAAGGAACATGAAGATACTTTCAATCATCTCAATAATCAATTAAAAACTATATCTACAAGCCTAAAATCCAAATAAGATGAGTGCTTAAGGTCTATGATTGAATTTGAGTCATTAAAAGCTGAGTTAGATAAGACATCCTGTAAGGTGAAGTCATTTGTGAAGTATGAAAAGAGCTCAAATGATCTTGACAATATTCTGAGTAGTCAACAGCATGTTAGTGATGATATGGTATTGGATACAAAGAAGATAAAAATCATTTAACTCAAGACAAGATAAAGGTTGATGTGAAAAAGGACAATTAGACTTTGAATATCAATCATCAGTCAAGGAATGAAGGTAATGGTAGAGTAAGGACAAATCACATCAGACAACCAAATACTATGAGGTATGAAAATTTCAATGGTCATTATTACTCTTGAAATTAGTTTGACCATAGGTCAAAAAATTGTAAAATATCCTCAAGGAATGAATTTTCATGGAATTATGAGCAAGATAATGGAAGTCATGAAGAACATCATCACTCAAGATAGTCAATAAGTTTTCAAGGAAATAATGACATATTTTTCTACAAGTGTTAAGGATTTGGTCATATTGTAAAGTTTTGTAATATATTCGTCAAATGACCAAATGATTAAGTACATAATCATGAAACTTGAAGGAATCATCTTATATCTTAATCACAAGGTATGTACAATCTGAGAAACCTCATTTTTTTCAAATGCCATGAGAGAAGTCACATATCAAGGTTTTACAAGAATGATCAATATTCTACTTCAAAGATTATCAATCTTGTCATAAAGAAGAGTCCTAGTGAATGGATGCCTAAGTAGGTAAAAAAAATTGGATCAAAGTGGATTATTTTCTATGATAGAATAGGGAACAAGTTCAAGTATCAATGAATAAGCCTTATCTGCTCAAATGGACAAGGAAATCAAGCATGATCTTAAGATAAAATAAAAGAATAAGGTTGAGAGCTCATTAAAATACAATATGAATATGAGGAAGGATTATAAGTCAAGTAAGAGAATGGATATATGGGAGTCTCCTTGGGATCTTTAATCCCTCTATAACAAGTGGCTGTCTCTACCTATGATTATTAGGAGACATCTGTCAAGGGTGGAAGCAAGTGTGTGCAATCTATGTAATGATAAAAATATAATTAAATATAAAGGTATGTTATTTTCAATTTTATAATATGCAATATTTTTTTATCTAAGGGGGTGTTTCTATCTAAATTTTTATTTTTTTCTTAATTTAAAAAAAAAGAAACTAGTGAAGAAGGGTGTGTAGAAAAATACCTATTGAATGTGAATGCATTTGACCCAAGTGATTGTGAATATATCCTCTTTATCTTAGGAGGATGACCTGAAAATAATAAAACAATACCACAAAACTTGTTTGTTAGACAAGTAGAAAGGTGGATTACCTAGCGTGAGCTAGATCCTAGAAGTGAAATCTTTCTAGGAGGTTATCGATCCACCTAATTTAAACAATTAAGTTGATAAATGAAAATGAAAGTATTTTGCATAAAATTATATTAAACTAAAACTAAGGATATAAATAAAAACACTTTAATTAATAAAATTAAATTCTTTTCTAAGATGGCTAAAATAAAGCAACTAGTTTGAATAATGCTAATACTGAAAATTGGTTAAAACAAAGTTGTGGTTTTTCATTTGGGTTGATTAACAAGGGTCAAAAAGATATTTTGGTTTGGGTTGGTAAATTATCAAGGTGATAAAATTAAAACGGATAAATGATGGTCAAGAAATAAAAATGGAGAAATGGTGGTCAAGAAGGTCAAAAGGGAAAATGGTAGTGAGGAAGCCAAAAGAAGGTAAATGGTGACCAAGAAGGCAAAAGGGGGGTAAAGGGGTAAATTTGTAAGACAAAAAATAGATAAAGGAAATAATGGTGAAGGGAGTCAAGAGGCAAAGATAATGAGGGACCGAGGGAAATAAAGGAACTAAAATTAAATAAACAAAAGAAAATTAAAATGTTACCTTGTAAGCTTAAGGAGAATGTTGATGTTGATGACTTGTTCAAGATAATGATGTTGAAGAAGTCTTGAATAAATTTAGGTAGAGTTTCATTTATTTGATATTTTATTATTCAAGATGATTATGACTTCCTTGTAAAGTGGATGACCTCCTTCAAAAGTATAAAACTTACAATAAGAATGCTTTAACCAAAAATAACTTAACCTTTAGTGAAGGAGAAGGGGGTGTTTATAGCATTTGTTGTGAAGAATCATGAAAAAAGAGGGAATAATATAAGTGTGGTGTCATATTTCAAATGGGATCATAAATAATAAAGGATATAGGATGGTGGGATTCCCACCTTGTTGGTTTGTCTCCCACCTTGCACATGAGTCCAGTTTGGAGTGGGAATCATGCACATGGGCTCAAATGAGGCCAAAAGACTTTTCACAAAGATATTTTGTATTTTGGCTAAGTTCCCCATGAATTTTTGCACCATTCTCCATGTGGGTGCATGATTGGTCATGAAAAATAAGGGGTTGAGATTCCCACTTATCCAATAGGTCTCCCACTTGGTTAGTTTATCTCCCAACTTGATAAAGAGTGAAAAATGGAGTGGGAATCATGCACATGGGTTTGTATGAATCCAAAATACCTTCCACCACTCATTTCCATATTTTAGCTAAGTATCCCTTGAATTTTAGAACCATTATCCATGCATGAGAATAAAAGCACATGTTGAATGATGCCCCCATAGGGAAAAATGTGTCATATTCTAAAGGAGGGGCCCTTTGGTGCTTTATGATGTCATGAGGTGCCTTGGAGGTGGGTCCCAGGTGGGGTATGATGTCCCACCTAAGGCCACCTCACTTATAATCCATGTCTCTTTCCATATCACCTTCTATGTCAATTCCCATGTCACTTACCATATCACATGCCATGTCACTTGCCATATCATCATGAATAGTGATAGTAGGTCTCATAGTGAATAGTGATAATGAATAGTACTATTGAATAGTAGTATGTGAATAGGAGAATAGTGATTTGGTTAGGTTAAGAGGAATTTAATAAGGGTTAAGAATTTTTTAGGAGGTATTTAGGGGCTCTCAAGGCATTCAATCATCAAAAATTATAAGAGTGAAATTTTATAGTGTTTACATTTTGCCTCTTTTGTTATGTAGCTTTAAATTAACAAGCTGCAAAAAAAAAAATCTCTTAGTCAAAAGTTAGGATTCTATGAGTATGGGAGGAGGTGTTCCCCCTAAAACCAATAGTCAATGAAGGAAAATATAATAGGGTGTGGGTTTGACTAGCATTTGGCAGGGAGGTACTAGGTTGTGCCAAAAGGTAGTTAGGTATTCTAGATGAAAATATGCACACACAATGTGAGTAAGTGTGGTCACACACAAACTAAAGGTATAGATGTTGGTTAATTTAAGTTTGGGTCTAGAAGGACATATTTTAGGGGTAATCGATCTATAACATTAGCCATAGCTAATTGGGTCATGCCTTTTAAGTGATCTAGATAGATTTAGGGTTGTTTGTAGGTATATAAGGTAGGAAGTGCTCCCATGAAATAACCCAAATGGTTTGGTTTTGAAAAAATGTAACATGGAAAGGCTGGTTAGTTTGTTTAAAATGACCTAGGTAAGTTCGTTACAAAGGCATGCAATAGTTTGGGTCTAAATGACCAACATCAAGGTGGACATGGTCGAATGGTCAATTGGTCAGAGAGAGTGGTTGGAAAGGGTTCAAGTAGGGGGTGGATGAGATGAATCCATATGCACTAAGTAGACACTACATACATATTTATATGGATGTGATATTCAAAAAAAAATTTAGGGCAAATGTGGTTTTGAGTGAAGTTTAGATGGGTTGCCCTAATGTGATATGACACATGGTTAGGTTTGGGGTGATAGTTTGGTAATGGTGAGATGTCATGGTGTAGATTGGTGAATAGTCACCATAATAATCCCATATGCATTAGGAGGAGGATACATGGATGGGTAAGGTAGGATAAATAAGTGGGTAACAAAAGGCTAAGCATCACAAATGTCTTATGATAGAGCTAAGCAAAATAATAGGTACCTTTATGAGGAGGTTACACATTCTAAAATTGTGTGATGGTATAATAATAGTGTTGGAATCTATTACTATGAGGCAAGTTTTAGGAGGTGGGTGTCTATCAGGATCTACATAGTCTTTTTGGCAAATGTTCATCACCACTACAAGTCAAGTTTTAAGGATAGTAGTGAAGTGATGACCTATAAAGAATTTCTTTGATGACTAAGTAGATTATATGAGTTATAAAGTTGGTAGCATGGTGAGTGATAGAGGATGGACCTTGCTTGACCCAAGAGTTGCAAGGGTAGGCTAGATAAAAGGTGGCCATGTCTATATCCTTTGTCCCAGTTCCTTAGAACCAAGGTCTTTGGGTTCCACTCAGAAAAGACCCTACTATTAGGGAGTTATGTGGTCTAGGATATTGGTTATATAGTTAGATAAGATGAGGGAGCTTCTATAGTGGAAATCATTTGGAAGCTATTACCACTAGTAACAGTGGTAGTTTTAGAGGTGTGACTGTTATAATAGCCCATGGTTGGAAGACAATTTATGTAAACCAGGGAAAAGGTGACAATGATGCAAATGACTACCAGGCCCATAAGGACTACTAGATGGTAAAGCAAATAAAGACATTAGATGTGGATTAGATGATAAGGGTGATAGAAAGACATTATGATAGTACATATTGACTATATCATGACACCTAGTTGGATCAAGGGCTATGTTTCCACATGAAAAGGTGAGTAGACATGACCATTTTAAGTGGGAAGACTATTCAAGGGAATAAATGACATCATAAAACCCTCCTATCAGTGGAATGGATAATTCTGTCAGTGAAGAATAATAGTTAAGTAGTCTATTTAAAGAATCATGGTAATAATGAATACCTATCATGAAGTCATTTGGTTTTGTAGGCTGTTTAGGGTGCAGAGAACTACCAGAGGCTAAAGATGGAAAATGATGGGAGGCTGAAGAGGCTGTTTAGTTGTTACTGAGATATAGAATTTTATAGATGTTAGTTCAAGGAGTAATCAATTATAAGGATGGTTGAACATAAATCTAGAGTCACTAGATAGTTATCATAATACTTAGGTAGGAAAATAATGTTTGTAGAGGTATTAGGTAAGGTATGGATAGTCTGATAACTTTTTATGTGTTGTGACCATTATAGCAACCCATGGTTGGAAGCCAATTTATGTCAACCAAGGAAAAGGTGAAAATGATGCAAATGACCACTAGGCCCATAAGGACTACTAGATGGCAAAGCAAACAAAGACATCAAATGTGGATCAGATGATAAGGACAATAAAAAGACGTCATTATATCATATAACGACTATATCAATATGATGAATTGGATCAAGGTAAATGTGTCCACATGAAAAGGTGAGTAAAAATGACCATTTTAAGTGGTAAGACTATTCCCATCAGTGGAATAGATAATCATGTCAGTGAAAAATAATAGTTAGGTAGTCTATTTATAGAATCATGGTAAGAACAAATACCTATCATGAAGTCATTTGGTTTTTTAGGTTGTTTAGTGTGTAGAGAACTACCAAAGGTTAAAGATGGAAAATAAAGGGAGAAATGTTAGAGATAATCATTAACCCATATGACCCCAAATAATATACATAGTGAATGTGTATAACTACTAAATACTGTAATACATATTGGTGATAACCAAAGTGTTATTAAACCAACAACAAGAGAAAAGGCACCCATAACTTGAGCTTAAGCTTGAACTCTTACCTCCTCAGTAGTGAATAAGGTAAGACTTTTGTTGTGCAAAGTACAAGCCTCAAGAACATGACCTTTAACCTATCCATGGAGGGAACCCTCACTATCTAATGGAATGTGTGCTAAGCCAATAATAGATGGTACCTAAGTGAGCAGAACAACCAGAGTAGAGAGATGTAATGGCTATGATGGGAAATTAGGGTGAAATAAATAGAGTATAATATTATTCTCACCCTATGGGGATGAATGTGAAAGATGAGAATAGAGTATACCCTTTAGTATTTGTTGAGATATGGAATGTTATGGATGTTAGTTCAGGGAGTAATCAAGTATAAGGATGGCTGAGCACAATCCAGAGTCACTAGATAATCAACGTAGTACTTAGGTAGGAAAATAATGTATGTAGAGGCCTTAAGTAAGGTGTGGATATTTTTATAACTTTGTATGTTTCACGTGACTCCTCGAAACCTAAATAAAATATTGCATAGTTTGTTGTAAATATGTACAAAATGTGTTGGATGTCATTGTTTGAATGTTATTATGCTTAGAGTTATGTGGATACTAATCAATGCTATGGTTATGGTTATGATTTCTATGATTATGGTTGTTATAATATCACTTAAGGTAAAGCATATGGGGTAAGGAAATGAACAACACTAATGGTAAAGTGAAGAATATAATCAAGAGACAAATGTCATAGTGAAAATATCAACTAAGCACATTAGGAGGAGAAGAGGGCACAATGTTCCTTTTGTGATAAGGACTAAGAATAGAGCTAAAGTGGGCTTAGATTAATGAACATAATCCCTAAAAATTCATCACATGAGCTTGTTTTGAAGGCTAAAAAAAATTGTGTTGATAAAACTCTATCAATAATACTCAAAATGTGTAGAGGGTTTAAGGGCTGAAGAGGTGATGGATAGGGAGAAGGGAATAGTTGGAGAGGGACAAAAGGAGGACCCATGCTTAAATAATAAAGACATTGAAGGAAGAAATGGATGTATTAAAGTAGTGATCCTAGAAATATTTCATGCATTAAATCAAGAGATTAGAGGACATGAGGAAGCAAACATGTATACACACATATAAGCAATGTGACTATTGACTACACTCTAATGATTGAGAACCTGGAGTGTTAATGGGAGACAATGAAGGAGATCCAACAAGGGATGAGGTGAAGGTGGACTAGGAGATGTATGAAGAGATAGGTAGATAAAATAATGAGTTCATAGATAAAGATGAATGTGGAGAAGGATGGAAGGAGCTACGCATGGATATAGAGGAGGAAAAATAGAAGGTCAGGAAGAACAAGGAATGCCATCAAGGGAGATGAAAAAATGAAATGAAATGGAGAAAAGAGAACAAAAATAAAAGGTAGAAGATGTGGGTCTGAGGAATGCACTAAAGAATGATAGAATGGAGAATTGAAAAGGATAGGGAAAGAAGTGTAGCAATCATTAAGGTTAAAGGGAGGATGTGAAATATGGGAGGCCATGAAATGTTTGAAAATAAGTCTAAAAAAGACCAAGGAGGAAATAGTTTGGTGATGAAAATGAAAAATAAGAAAATACATAGAATAAAAAGAAATAAGAGGAAAAAGGAGTGAAATGAGGATGCAAAAAAGATGATAGGAGAGTAAAGAAGTAGGTGAAGACATGACCAAGTAAGTATGGATGATGGTTGGCAAGGAGAGGAATAATGAAGAAAATTAGATGGTGGTGTTGGAGATGAGAATGGGATGGAACATGGGAAAGGGGTTAATAAAAATGATGAGAAGCAAAGGATGCATGAATAAGAAGCTAAAGAGATAAGGTATGTGCTAATCAGCTTGTTAAAAAAGATTGACAAGTTGAATGGGCAATTAGAAGAGATAGACAAGCCAAAAATTAGTGAGGTGGTGAAGAAATAGGGGAACAAAATGAAAGGTAATAAGATGAAAATAAGGGATAAAGATAATGGATGATAAGAAGATGAAGGAAGAATTGAAGTAGGGATATAAAGCACAAACACATACAAATGTAAAAGATAAGTGAATACTGAGATGGAAAGAAGAAAAAGGGAATGCAAAGTACAAAAGGATAGAATTGATAAGAAGAAAAGGGAAATTATGGAAGGCTTCTCAAATGATAAAAAACTAGTTAGAAGCTAGTTATGGAGGAAAAAAATGGAAAACATGGAAATAGTGGTAAATCGACAGAGAGTGGTGGCACATATAAAAAAATTTGGTGCTATAAGAAATAGAAAGCATGCTAGATTGAAAACATGGGAAAGAGGAAAACAAAAAATGAGAATTGGAATGAAGGTGGGTTAGAAGCAGTGGAAGAATAGTAAGAAGGTAGTAAAAAGTATCCCTCGGTGTGTAGGGGAATAAGATGATGTAGAATTGGTGAGGCAAAGAGAGTGATAAAGAAGGTATGACAAGTTACCAAGGGAAAGGGGAATGGATGAGGATGGTGGAAGAAAACAAAGGGGATAAAGGGCATGATTGGTAAGAAGTTTAGAGAGGGACAAAAAACATGAAAATTGGGTGGAGGAGCAAGCCACAAAGAATGCACAAGGAAAGGTGATGGGGAGGCCAATGAAGTGGAGTAGTTAGTGGTTTTATGGGAGATAAGAGGGGCCAATGAGGAAGTCTATCAATCCTTGTGTTAAAAGATATTGACAAGCTAGAATAGTGGATAAAAGAGATTGACAAGATAAAGGGAGGGAGGTGGTGAAGGGATAGGTAGAGAAGTGGAGGAAGAGATTTTAGGGGAGAAGGGAAAATAAAGGATGAAATTGAGATGACATTAGTAACTAAGCATTGCCTACATAGTCCAAAAGACCTTAGGGTAATGTAGTTCTCCTATAAATTGGGGAAAAATAGAGAGGAAATATTAGATGATGTTAAAATATAAGGATCCTAGGAAAAATCCAAAGCTTCCCTAGTATAGGATGCCCTAAGAAAGAGGGAATAGTTAGTAATGGAAATTAATGAGAAGAAAAGGGATAGGGTAATTAGTTGTTAAGGGTAGAACTACCCTTAGAAGTCAAGAAATGCCTACATAGTCCATGGACATCAGGGCAATGTAATTCAACTAGGGTTGGAAAATAGTGCTCAAATGAGTTGCCCCAAATTGATAGACCACATGGTCTAGTTTTGTTGAAGGTTTTCAAAGAAAGCATGTGCATTGAAGGCAATTTGGGTTTGTGAAGAAAGGTATCCCCAAAAGTTGGGTTTATTGATGTTAATGTTATTCTGATTCTGTTTATAGTTTGGATGGATGATAGTGGTGGCACATAAGTAAGTTAGAGGACCATATTAGCTGTGGAAAAATACATGAATCAATCAAGAGATAATAAGAAATGAGGTGTAATGCTTATTTGTTGACAAGGACAAAGTAAAACAAAACCCAAGGTTGGATTGATTTAAGGAACATAAGCCTTTTGAATATTTCACATTAGCATGCATTGGTTGGTAAAAAAAGTTTCTTGATCATAGTGTGCCAAGTAAGCTTAGAATCCCTTGATTTATAGATAGTATAAAGGGAATATGGGTGATAGGTGGTGTAAAGGATAAAGGGTAATATGTATGGTAACCTTATGTGGGTATGTTTTCCCCTTCTATAGATGACTTACGAATTATAATAGACAAGTCCATGTCATATGCTAGTTGTAGACTGATTGATGCAGGAAGTCTATGTGTGAAATCTAATTACAGTTTCCATCTTATTATGTTATTTGAGAACCAATTGTAACTTTCAAAATTATTTATAATTTTCTTTGATTTTGATAGTGGGTCTTATGCTTTATTGACATGATCGATGTGGGAAGCTTCCAATAATATGCTCTATTTTTAACAAAGTTAACTTAGCCATCCTTTAAAGGAGTGGTCTAAGTTTAGTAGCTTTGTTTAATGCTCTTGATAGCTGTCCTTCAAGGGAGTAGTATAAATTATATTTGGTAGTTTTTATTTTGTTTTTGGGCAACTATCCTTGAAGGGAGAAATCTATAATGCTTAAGATGTTGACCTAAGTAATATTTTGGTATTCAAATTGTTTTTGGATGTGATTTTATTAGACATGGACAAGTCTAATTAGGTTCAAGGTTTACCTTTATGAGGGAAAAACTTTGACACAAGAGGGTTAAATGATAGGTGAAAGGAGGTGGTTTGAGAGACAATGACCATGGGATTCCATATTTTTAGAGATGAAAAGTATCTATGAGAACCATGCTATGGGTAGAGCCATGATACCAATATTTAGGAATAGGCTATGACTGTGATGGTTAATCACATGGTTTTATGTTATAATCAATTATCCTCAGAAGGAGAGGAGGAAGATGGGTGAAGGTGAAAATATTGTTAATCAAGGGATGAGCTTAAGTCAAACAACAAGTGAGATTGATCTTTCTTTAACATAAGAACGAATGTAGATGTGAAGCATTGAGAGGCTCAAGTTCTAGTTTACCTTTAAGGGAGGATAAATGATAAGCTCCCACTCCATACTTATGGATTATGCATAGGGTCTAATCCAATTGAAATCAAACTTGCCTCATTTACTTTTTTCCATGTTAGTTTTTCTTTAAGATGAGGTATTCAATATTGAAGTCTCATGCTTTGAGGTATTTTTCATATGAATGCTTAATGCATTTTTGAGAGACATGAAGATGGTTAAGGGTGGATAGTTGATGTTCATTTTGTAATTCAAGATGATGATAATCATCTTTAGAGATGAGATCATGCAAAGATATGTGAAGGGACAAGATTTGGACTTTAATAGGTAAGATTGATGTTGATGCTTAGAATTGCACTATTTCCAACACCAACAATGGGAAGTTTTAGGAATGTGGGACTTATGACCTGAAATGACCTCCAAATTTTAAAGAAGCTGGTTCTTCTTTATCTCAATTGTATCATGAGAAAAGGGATATAAATTAAATGGAAGCACCAATACAATGAAAGAAAATTTAACTTTGGTGATGCACCTGAGTTTAATTTGATCCTTAATACTAAGAACAATAAAGCTATATTTAGGATTCAATTACATTAAAGAGCAAACAATGCATGATCAATGTAAAAGATGAAAACAAATAGAATCAAAGGCTCACAACTTAGACAATTTTGCAATAACACAGAAAATATCAACAAAGACATAGAACTCAATCTTCTTATTAATTTTTTAGTCACATAAAAGGCACAAATACATGAAAAGTTATACAAACTTTCTAAATCAATAAAATAAAACAAAGGCAAATGATATTATTGGTCACAGTAAGAAAGTCTAAAAAACTTCTTAATAACAATCTCTTGCAAAAAATTATCTCTCTCTTCTGATGATTATTTCTCCTCCTAGTGAGTGTGTCATGCACTCATATTTATAGCATAGGACTGGCTAAAGATTGCCCACACATTCCCTTCCGAACTATCTAACTAAACTCTAACTTAACTAGAAGTGTTTAACAAAAGATATTTTTCAAATCTGAAATGATTAGTCTCTCCGTATGATCAAATCCCAATGGCCTAACTAAACTAGAACTTAACTAGAAGTGTCTAACAAAAGATATTTTTTGGATCTAAAATGTTTATACTCCTACAAGTTCATTGGCTAAATTAGATACATGTGATGCTTCCCACTATGAAACAAGCAAGGACACTTGGCAGCTTCCATTTGTCTCACTTGAAAACCATTTCATTATTCAGGAGGCACCAGAAAATGACACTTGGCAGCTTTTGTAACACTTGCAAAAGACACACAACACTTTTTGTGTAACTTATACTCTTTACTGTGTCTTTGTATCAAGAGTGCTTTATCTTTGACATTTGTCACAGTCTGCTACGTTGAAACTTTTATCAACTTATAGAAAATGGGACCCATAACACTTCTTGCCTGAGTTGCTTCAAAAGGGGAACAGGGACATGTGGCACTTTTTGCTTAAATTTAACAAGTGACACATGGAAGCTTCCACTTAATTTAGCTACCTTTTGAAATTCCTACAGAAGATGACACGTGGTGGCTTCCACTGAGCTTTAGCTACACTATAGAAACATTTGAGACTCATTTTAGATTCACATGGATGATGACAGTTGGCAGCTTCCACTTACTTTAGAAACAAAACCTGAGGCCCACCATAGTCTTTACTCAATAATGAAATAAAATGAAGAAACCATGGATGTTGACACTTGGCAGTCTCCACTAAGCTTTAGCGAGGGACAAGCAACACTTTCCACTAATTTTAGAGAAACATATTGAAACCTTCTACATTTGCCACTTGGCACCCTTCACAGGATTTTGAGAGAAGCCTATTGAAATAATCTTTTGAAACTCATAAGATACTTGAAACACAAATTTCGACACTTGTCACACTCTACTGAGTTATAACAAGACATGTGGCACATTTTGCTACTTTTAGAAACAAACTATAATGTGTCCTAGCAGATGACACTTGGCATGTTCCATGCAATTTTGATACTTAGACAAAATTTAGGTAAAAATGAAAACTTGCACCCATGCTCTATGTCAAAAACTTCACTGCCTCGAAACTAAAATGCATAGGGACAAAACTTAGAGCGCACAATTGAAAGTCAAAAAATAAAAATGTAGAGGTTTTTACTCTACAGTTCTTGGCAACCCTAAGGAATTTTGAGCCTGCTCAAAAAAGAATCCAAAGAATGTATAAAAAATGTGACAAAAATCATAGTTTCCATAAGGCCGTTTGATAAAGAGACCACTCAACATCAGATAGTCCCTGCTTATTTTGCAATTCTTGGAAGGATAAATCAAGGTTGATGATGTCCTTGTGTGAAAAAATCTACAAAATATGAATTGCAACCTTCAATTATAATTCAAGCTAGGACATGGTGATCAAGACAGCTTCCACTTTTGGCACTGATGAATCATCTATTAAACCCTAGAAAATTGACTGATCATTTTGTCTAGCTAACAACAAAGGTTTAATCTCACAACCATTAACATAGTGTTGCTATCATTGAACACTCCCAGTGCGCGCATGCCCCCTGCTCCTTGTGCACGCATGGAGACTTTGAATGCTACGGGCATACAGGTGTGAGCGCGTACTTCCAGCTTGGTCTAGGTGGCTGCAGATCTAGCGGCTGGTGTGGCTAAACCTTTACCAGTGAATGGGGATAGGATTTTGGTCATGAAAGGGAGTTCTTCTCCATTGATAGATTCAGTAAATGGCTCCCCTATTTTTGGGTCTGTCCCTGGGTCTAAGGGAAGAACCTATGCAGATGTGGCTGCTTTTGAAGCCAAAATTCATGATGTGAAATGCCAAGCTTCTGCTAGGAGACTAAGTGAATCACCTGTAAGTGCTTTAAAACCTGTCAGGGTTAATCTTGATCCTGATATTATTAAAGAAATCTTTGATTAGGCAGAGTACTTTTCAAAGTCTGTAGCTATTTGTAGATTTCATGGCTTCTGGCCATCTCATGCCGATTTACATGGATGGATATCCTAGACATGGCTGCCACTAATTGATGGAAATGTTGAAATTTATCCTTGTGGTAAAGGTTTTTTTATAGCTTTATTTCACATTGCTGAGGATAGGAAGACTATTCTTTCCAACAGAAATTTCTTCTGGCAGGGTAAATACCCTCTCTTCGCCAAACGGTGGCATATGGATTTCAATCCTGTAACAGAAACTTTCAACAAGATCCCTGTCTGGGTTCAGCTCCCTAATTTACCATTGCATCTATGGCATGATTCGGTGTTTAAAACCATCGAAAATGCTATAGGGGAATTTTTATTCATGGATGCAAAAACCAAGAGGTATTTTAGATCGACCTGTGCTCACCTTATGGTTGAGGTGGATGTTTCTAAGGGCCTTCCTAAGGTGATTTGTCTGGATTCCCCTAAGGGATCTTGGACGTAAATGTTAGATTTTGAAGGGCTACCTTTTTGATGTAGAAAGTGTCATCTGACGGGGCATGTTGCAGCCCAGTGCACTGCAAGGAAATCCAGACCCAGAAGATCTCCTTCTTGGTGGGCAGAAACTGATCATGATCACTATATTGCAGAACAACCTGAGGAAGCTTCGATAGATTCTGAGAATGAGAATGAAAAGAACATCTTATATGTTTCGACGGATCAGGAGTCTCAGCTGGAGATGATTCCTGATGAAGGTTTGGTGGAGATTGGATTATGTAATCTACCTAAATCAATTTCTGAGGAGGTGGTGGTTCCTCCACCTGTTTTGAAGGTTTCTCCTAAGAGTCAGTTGTTGGCTGGTTCTCCTAAGATTTTGGCTGAGGTTTTGTCGCCCCCTGGGCTTCATGATTCTTGGCCTCCTGTGGAATGGGTTGCTGAGGCAGCTAAGGTAGAGGATGGCTGGACTACTGTTAAGAGGAAAAAATCTATGCCTCTGGTCCCTCCTCTAGATATGAAACTTCAGTCTTGTAAAAAAAATAATAACTAATAGTTATTGTTTGTCTAGCTCTTGTATGCTGTTTTTAGATTTATCTGGTTTAGCTTTTGTAGGTTCCAAGTTATTTTGTTTCCTGGATGTGCTTAAGGTTTATATCTTATCTGATGTAAAGGGTTTTGGGGCCCCTTCAAAACCTACTTTTACCTTAATCTAAAACACAGTGTTGCTATCAGGAAAAGGGGAGGGAAGACCTAATTGCACCAGATCCTCAATATGCTACTTCATGTCTTTTATTCCCTCTTTTACCACATCTAAGAGCTCTTTGCAATTAATTGCTATGGAGTTGTAACTAAAAACTTCATTCACCCTTTTTGTAGTAATCATTATGTCACTAATCCCTACTACTAATAATGTTCCATTAGTTGTTCCATATAGCTTTTGCAGCAGCATTTGAGAATCAAAAACTCTCAAAGAGATAGTGGACAGAGTAGCCTGAACTATAGTCTCCCCCTTTTCACACAATTTTTTTGCATTTAGCAGGAAAGTTAGAGAGGGTCTGAGCTGAGTAATCTCCTCAGAGATTCTTTTCCATACTGATACATATATCTCCTTGACCAAATTCAGAACTCCTGCATTCTTTGGCCTATTAGCCAACTCAAGTGTCAATTGTTTTGTTATTTATTGCTCAGCTTGAAGTTGGGCCTGTATGGTAGCAGTATTTTTTTGGTCATTTAGCAACTTCTGGTGGAAATTAGTGACCTGTTACATGTTTTCCTAACAATTTTTTTGTAGTATTGCCTTTTCCTGCCTTAGGGTTGTTATTGTAGCTTTCTCTTGAGCTAACTCTTCTTTCAAAGAAGTATTTAAGGCCTGAATAGCCTAGTGAATCTAACAAGAAACAATATCTTGCAACTATTTGTTGAGACTCTCTATTTCATCATTCTTTGATTTGATCTCTGTAGCTAGATTGCTACTATTTGCCTTCTCTTGAGCTAGATCAGCCTCCATCTTTTATAGCTTCTTTGATACTTTCAAATAATCAGTAGCTACAATAGAAGTAGATTCATTTAATAGCTTAACCCTATCTCATGGTTTGAAAAGTGACATATCCATAGCCACTACATTCATTGTATAATCTTGAGGTTGCATCTGCTCATTTGGCTTGACTACATTAGGTGACAAATTGGTTATAATTAGCTGCTATTGGATTGGGTCAAATTGTGACCTCATATGTGGTGTAGCTAGAGCTTTATTATCTTTCATCCTCTTTTTCTCCATCTGGGCTTCCCTAGCCTTCTTAGCAGTGTCTAATTGAGTTTGGAAGGTAGAGGGAGAGGCAATATGCCCACCCATAAAAGGATAACCTTATGGCAAGTCATAGGGAATAGCCAAATGTTGGCTAGGGGGAATCTAAGGAGGTATTCTCTTTGGGATAGAGGGGGAAAAGTGAGGCAATGATGTGGCCTGAGTAGTAATAGGTGGGGTGAATTGGGAAATTGGCACAACAGTTAGGGCTTGAATAACCTGGTGAATCTGACAAGAAATAATATATTGCATTTATTTGTTGAGACTCTCTATTTCATCATTCTTTTATTTGATCTTTGTAGCCAAATTTATACTATTTGCCTTCTCTTGAGCTAGATCAGCCTCCATCTTATATAGCTTCTTTGATATTTTCAAATAATTAGTAGCTATAGTAGAAGTAGATTCATTCAACAACTCAACCTTGTCCTGTGGTTTGAAAAGTGACATATCCATAGCCATTACATTCATTGTATAATATTGAGGCTATAGCTACTCATTTGGTTTGACTACATTATGTGAGAAATGGGTCACAATTAACTGCTACTAGATTGGGTCAAATTGTGACATCATATGTGGTGTAGCTAGAGCTTTATTATCTTTCATCCTTTTGTTCTCCATCTGGGCTTCCTTAGCCTTCTTAGCAGTGTCTGCTTGAGTTTGGAAGGTAGAGGGAGAGGCAATATGCCCACCTACAAAAGGATAACCCTATGACAAGCCATAGGAAATAGCCAAATGTTGGCTAGGAGGAATCTAAGGAGGTATTCTCTTTAGGACAAAGGGGGAAAAGTGATGCAATGATGTGGCTTGAGTAGTAATAGGTGGGGCAAATTGGGAAATTGACACAACAAAGGTGGCAGGGGATATTATTTGGCCAGTTGGAATTACCACCCCTATAAAAAAAGAAAGAGACTATGAAGAAGGAGAAACAACACGTACCTAAGGAGAAACAAATGTACTTAGTGGTTGATGCTGTGAGGGATCTACCTCCCCCTCTAAATCAATTTGAAGTTTTAACCTCTTTTGTTTACTTAGCCTTTCTTTTTCTTGTTGTGCTTCCTTCTCTTCAACATTTACCACTTCTATTAGTGGTGATGGCACAAAACTAGGAACCCCAAAGGTTGACACTGATGGAGAAGCTCTAGGTTGTGAGGATACCACACTCTTTTGTTTTTCAATGGCACTAAGAGATTGGGGCCAAATAGTTACAACTATTGTAGATGAAGTTTGTCCTAGGGATTGCACTGTATGAGTGGATTCTGCTTCCACTTCTGACTCTCCACCCTATGTTTACATTTTTCTTGTATCAAGGCTAGAGATAAGAGATAGATGACACTCATCCTAGATTGCCTCCCATTTCTCATCTGAATCTACATTACCAAAAGAGTGAGTTATCTCAAAAATTTCCTACCTATACTTCTAATAGGCTTCTATTTTCTCAAGTTTCTAGTCTTTGTTCTTTAATGCCCTTCTTAAACCAGAATTCATTTTGATTTTAGGGTCAAAATCTTTTTGCTTAACATAAAAGGTCTCCCATGGCTTGGCCTCCTAAAGGGTCAAATCCATCAATTCTACATACAAATTAGGAATATCTTCCTTAGGGTTTCTTCTATTTTCCCAAAAGGGATGGCCCTCATGCATAATTTTAGTGGCAACCTTGTTATTCCTGGCCCATGAGGTTATGAAACTACTTAGGTCATATCCCCAATTATCTTTAATCAGAAAGAAACCTAAGATGGCTAGCTTCCTCAGCAATAAGTGCTCAACATCTCTGACCTCTAGGGCCATGTTATTTGTTACCCATGGAATATCATACATTTTATTTTTCTCAGTGCCATAGTCATTATCAACTACAGACACTTGTCGGGTGACCTCTAAGAATGCTAACCTAAGAGTCAAAATCTTGGGTAGCAACATTGGTTCTCCATTAAGGCCATGGACCCTAATGATAGTATGATGGGATCCAAAAAAGTAGTCACAAGGAATAGTGCAATTTGTCATGAGGCTTCTAACACTTGTAGTTAATCTATTTTCAACAGGGTCTGGGCTTAGGTGAAAAAAGGTAGGGGCAACAAAAAATTCCCAAAATTCAAATGGGTCAGATGTTTTGGACAAGATATGCATCCATGCAGACATAGGAATGGTTCTATTATGACCAAAACTTGGGTCATACATATTCAGATGCATGTATTGTGAAAAGATGCTAGAGTTTTGATACAACATGAGGTGAAATAGATAAGAAGTATACTTGAAAACCCCTTTAGATTTGAAATGGGTGAGTTGGTCAACCATTGAATAGGTAATCTCCTTAGAGAAATCTAGTTGATACTCCTGAGACTTGTCAACAGTTTTTAATCTAAAGAGAATGGTCATTTGTTCTTCATAGATAGTTATATCCTCTTTCATTCCAAAAATGAATGCCATCATGGAAAGTGCCTCTTGACTGGCCTATGTAAACTGTGCCTTTCCTATTGGTAGTACTGGCATAGTGGTATCATCATCCCCTAATTTCAATTCTTAATTGTAATTCTAATTTCAAAAACCTTAATTGATTATTGATGTTTACCCACATTTTCTGCATTTTGGCAATGGTGGGAAATATGGCTGTCTTGTCATGATATAGGGCCAACATGTCCCTAATGGCCTTCGATGTAATTTTAATCATGAATTGACCCTATTTTATGGTGTTTAAGGGTGCATGAAATAATTTGGCACATATTTCAATAAGTTAGGGCACAGATGTACACTTGGGACAATGAATTATGCCAGTTGGGAAGTTCATATCCTCATTGCAAATGTTTTGTATTGTCCAGCCTTGGCCCTCTAGATACATCTTTGGTGTGACCTTTCTCATAGAGCTTTACCATAATTTTGAAGGGTTGGGTCTATGATTTCATCTAAAAAATCCTTCACCTTTGCTGGGTCATTTGCATAACCAACTTTAGGGACTCTAGTTTAAAGATAGGTCTTTAAGGGTTGTGTAGGGGGCAAAGCATATGATTTACTTGTGAGAAGCTTATCAATGGATTCATAAATCCTAGACCCCTATTATGAAGACTATGCCTCCTCCATATCTATATCTATACTTGGAATTATTGAACTTATGTAACAAGTATGGAGCTTTGCAATAGGGAAGGTGCTCTTAATAAGTAGGTTTTGCTATGAATTGAAATGCAAGTAACAGAGAACTTTATAGCAGATGTAGGAATGTTTGAGACACTATTAAGCTTTAACTCTTGTTATGGGGTATTTATTGACACATCAAGTCTCAAAAATGGCATTAAAACCAAATAACCATTAGTAAATCTTATTAAATTTTTATGGGATAGCGCATCAGACACATCATGAAAGAGGTTGCATAAGGGTACCTTGGGAAATGTTGGGGATTTGAGAGAGATTTAATGAATGCATGAGTTTTAAATTTTTTGAAAAGACTTTGAGCTGCATCCACGTGTTCAAAGAACACTTATTAAAAGAAAGAGTGGGAAAGAAAAATGGGAAAATAGAACAACATGAAAAGGGAAACTATCTAACTATAATACATAAGAGATACTGCTTAAATAAAATGTTTCAAGTAGATCCCATTCATAGGAATCTCTTTGAGTTTTCCCTCCATCATTTTGAGCTTAAATGAATTTTCCTATTTATATGCATCAATCTTATAGGGGCCAGTCCACAATGCCCCAAATTTAGTGTGTTGACCCAGCTTGGCAGCTCTCGCATCCCATTTCAAAACAACTAAGCCTACTTTAAAATGGGGGTTTGAAGTCTTCTTATCGAAGTAGTCTTTAATAAATTTTTAATGTTTCAATAATGATTCATGTGTTGTATCCCTTTTTTCTTGAACTTCTAAGAGTTCAGCAAGTCTGACCTACATGGGGCCATTCTCCTCAATTTCAATCCATTTTAATAACTGGAGAGCAGGAATCTCCAAGCTCAGGTGCATTACAACAGGCTTACCATAGACCAATTCATATGGAGACCTCTTTATCACTTGTTAAGGCATAATTCTATCAGCCCACAGTGCTATATTAAGCACTTTATGCCACTCTTTGTGAGGATCAACCCCTATTCTCTTAATAAGTCTAATCAGGTTCTTATTGGTTGATTCTACCAAGTCATTACCCTAAGGTTAATAATTTTAAGAATTTTTTAGATAGATTCCATTATTTAGTGCAAATTCAAATACTTTTTCCCTTAAAAATGCCTTAGCATTATCTAAAATTATGGTACGAGGAGGCCTAAAGCTAGTAGTGATATTCTCCAGAAAGTCTAGGATCACATTTTCTGTTGCTTCTTTGAGTGGCACTACCTCACTCCATCTTGTAAAATAATTTATGGAAATTAGAATCCATTTGTGTCCCATACTCAACACTAAATTGATCATTCTAATGAAATCAAGACCCCATTGAGCAAAGGGTTCATCAACAATTATAGGACTAAGGGGCATTGTTGCATTCCTTCTCATCCCCACATAATACTGACAAAATTGGCACTTTTGACCAGTTGATAAGAGTCTATAAATAAAGTGGGCTAGAAATAACCTACCTGAGTTATCTTTATAGATGTGGTTCTTACAAAAAAATGTCCACCTAAGACTCCACGGTGCATTTCATGTAGTATTTTCTTAGCCTCATCTTTCTCTATGCATCTTAAAAGTATGCCATCAGTATTTCTTATAAAAAGAACTTGTTCAATTAAAACAAAATGGACCCCTTACTGCCTATAGTATCTCCTCTTGTCCTAAGAGACTTCTTTTGGGAAAATCCCATGTTTCATAAAATGGATCCTGTTTGTGACCCAGGAGTTCTGATCAACTTCTTTTATCCTCAATACACTTTCCTTTTCTATTTCTTTAGTTATCATCTTGTTCATATCTTGAGTCATGTATTGGCACAACCCCCTACCTCTGACCGACTTAGTGGGTATGACCTCTACATCATACTCAAGGATATTTTTTATCTAATTTTCTCTTTTTTTATTAATTTCACCTTCCATAATGTATTTTATGACACTAGGATGAGCCACAACTATCAGAATCTTACTTCTTGATACCATATGCCTAAATTTCTTGAGGGATTTTACCATAACATATGCATATTTCTCCACAAAGTTGTATCTAGCTTCATACTCCCTAAGAGTCCTTGAGAAAAAGGCTATTGGGTGTTCTCCCTCTTGTTGATCAACTTTCTGTGTTAGGATAGTAGCAATACTGAACTCTCCTCCATAAACATACATTATAAAAGACTTAGAGAAGTCTAGGTTACTAAGTACTAGGGCTATTGAAATTGCTTTCTTGACCTCCTCAAAATCTTGTCTTCCCTCTATAGTCCACTTGAACACCAGGTCTTTCTTCAACAAGAGTGTCACTGGTCTCACTAGGCCTACAAAGTCTGATATGAACCGACTGACAAAATTAATCTTTCCCAAAAAGGACTAAACTACTTTATTATTTACTAACAGGGGCAAGTTCATTATGACTTTGATTCTCTCTGGATCCATAGAGACTCCTTAAATGGATACTATATGTCCTAGTAGTTTGCCTTGAGGTACTGTAAAGATACACTTCTTGGGATTCAGGGATATTCTAAATTTTTGACACTTATTAAAAATAGATTCCAGATGATCAAAATGATTAATAGCATTCTTATAAAAAATAGTGAGATCATCAAGATAAATTAGAATGATTTTATTTATGATTTCTCTAAATGCTACATCCATTTCCCTTTGAAAAGTGGCTCCAGTATTTGACAGGCCAAATGGCATCTTAACTTATGCAAATGTTCCCCATTTGGTAGTAAATACAATCTTGTGTTGGTCTTCATCAGCCAACCAAATTTGATTATATCCAGAGAAACCATCTAATAAGGAAAATCTCTCTGATCTAGCCACAGTCTATAAAATTTGTTCCATAGAGGGCAGGGGATAGTGATCTTTTAGAGATGCTCTATTTAGGTCTCTGAAATCCACATAGAGCCTTATGTCACCATTATTTTTTCTAATTAGTACTAGATTGGATATCCAAGTTGAGCATTTAATTGGAAAAATTATTTTAGATTCTAAGAGTTTCTATAACTCATCCACCATTAGAGGTTTAATCCTTGGATTCACTGGCCTCTGCTTCTGTCTGACTGGGTTATATCCTTTAGTCAGTTCTATGGTGTGCTAAATGATGTTTCTATTATAGCCATGAAGGTATTCATAGGTCTAGGCTATTACTCTGTCATATCTTTTACACAAGTCAATTAGTCTTTCCCTTTCCTCTTGTGTTTCAAAATTTCCAATCTTTAGTTTTCTCCCTTCACTCACCTGTATCTCAGAATAATCTGCTTTATTTGCTTGAAACCTTTTATTCTCTAGGCTTACATCTTTTGGATCAAATAGGTTTTCTAAACTAATCAAGCCTTTGGGAAGCTTATTGGTCTTGAATTGAATAATTTGGTCTCCATATGCTTCTTCAATTTTGGGTTGCAATTGATTAGCAAATTCCCCTGACTGTTGTAAAAATGAGAGTACCTGAGAATCATTTTCAAAGACTTGCTAGTTTTCATCATTGTCTGGGATAGTTGGCCTTACTATAACTTTAATTGACTCATTGTTGACTAATAGACCAGTTGTTGGGTGAAACTATGAGCCAATTTATACCATCTTATCTGCTTCAAAATTTTGGGTTCTAGGAACTACTTCAATATTGAAAGCTTCAAAATCTTCTAGTAAGTCCCAAATTTTGTGTGTATAGGATCTCATCCTTACATTTTTTGCTATTACCTTTTCTCTAATTTATTTCACCACTAATTCTTAATCTCCTTTTACTATCAGATTCTTCACTCCCTTTTTCTTGGCTAATATAAGCCCATGTACTAAGGATTCATATTCATCATCATTATTAGTACACGCAAATTGGAAATAGATAGCTCTTAAATTTTTCTCACCATTTGGAGAAACAAGACAAATTCCTACTCCAGCACTATTTTTACTTCTAGCCCCATCAAAATTTAAGGTCCAAATTTCTGAATCCTTTTCAAATTCATGGGTCTCTGGAATTTCTTCCCTTAAAACATTTGGGATTTCATGGTCTTCATCAAATATGACATAAGTGCCTAGACCAGTGGAGTCATAATTTCCATATGGGTCACTTTGCATCAAAGTTAAAAATTGGTTATTTTCCTCCTCTTGGTCATGTTCAGTCCAATTACCTAACTCTTTAACAAAAACCCTTTCTTCCTTATTCATGATAGCATGAGATACCTCTAATTTTGGGGTTGGTTCATTGGTGATGTGATCCTTAGATAGTGACTCAGATAGTATTTTCATTTTTGAACCATATTTGGTTTTTAGGATGAGGTGAGACCAATCAAGTGACATTATCCTCCTATCTTGGCTATGAAATCTTTGGATAAACATAAGCCAAATACAAGGGGTATATCTATGACTACCACATCTTGATTGATGATTATATTAGGGCAAGTATATAATTGCAATGAGAGTTGTTTAATTTTCCCTATTATTTGCATTGGTTTTCCATCCAGTTGCATAACTCCTCTAGTAAGTGGCTCATACTTTATTTTTAAAGCATCTACTATTTGTTTAGGCATTACTATAGTACTAGCCCTTGAGTCTATCATTGCATTATGAAACATGTTCTTTCTAACTATCAAAGTCAAATAGAAGGGCTCTAGTTTGGATTTGTTTACCTCTGGTGCATTGTTCAAAAGGGCTATTGTCTACAGAGGAACTGTCTTTGAGCTTTTCTATATCAGTAGGTCCTTCTTTCGTACTAATATGTTTAGGCACTACTTGGTCCTGCAGAGCTTCTTACAATAGTGTCTTTTGCTCAGGAATAGTTAATATGTCCCATATTTTGGGATCCTCTTCAACTGATCCACCAAATTCATCGGTCCTAGTGTTTGGGTTCTTTGATAATAATGGTACCTTGTTTTTTCATGTAATTATTCAGAAATTACTTGATTCTACACTGGTTGAGGTATTTCTTGTCTAGTAGCTATGTTTTGATGACCTTGAGAATCCCCATAATTTCATTATTTGTGACTCCAGGCTATTCCATCACCCTTTTCTTGGATTTGGTGTAGTAATATGATTGTACCACTGGCTTCTTAGAAGTAAAAGGTTCATTTAAGAATACCGACTCTTCATCTTCAACCCATGAAAACAAATCATGCTCAGGGGCTATTTCTTCTTCTTGATGTAAGGACATCCCTTGCATCTGAGCCACCAAGACTAAATTTTGCATACCAGAGGATTGGTAGGCTTGAGTGTCAGAAGTGTTTGCAAATTGTCCATCCATTCTTCTTTGCTCTACTATATTTTGCTATAGATTACCCATGGGACAATCTCTAGGCATATGAGCATTATTACAAGGGAAATAATAGGCATTGGTGTGGTCTACATAATTATTATACCCTTGAAAAATCTCCTTATTTGGATTAGGGGGAATAGTCTGTGAGGGTGTAGGGATTACAACCAATTAGTTCGATGGCTGAGGGTTAGTCTACTTTTGAGGACCCTGATACAAGTTTGGTTGTGGTGGAAATCTATTTCCTTGGTATCCTTGATATTGGGGTCTAGGATAAGGATTTTACTATCTTTTAAGGTTAATTATCTCATTGGAAAATGTCCTTAAGATTTTCTTGACATCATCCCTCTCAGATGACTAGATAGGGGCAAGTTCTTAGGTTGTTGAGAAAATGTATACATAAACACATGTGGGGCTATGGGATTAGGGGATTCTTGAGGCAAAGGTAAGGTAATCTCTGGAAACATGGGCATGGGAGGCCTTTGGGGCAACTTTCCAGCATCTATTAAGTTATTTTTAGCTCTGACTACATAGTCATAGGCTTCTGGCAGAGTCTGACCTCTAAGTGACTGAATCATTACTGATATATTTGAATTTAAGGCTTTAAGATAAAATACTATAGCCATACTTGGTAATGGTCTTGCTGCAATAGGAATTCTTTCCCAAGTCTTTTGAAATCTTGAATTGAAATCAGTCATTACTTCTTGTGGTGCCCTTTTGATAGTAATCAATTGTTGCAACAAAGAAGATTTATCACCCTTTTCTTCAAATCTTTCAAAGAAAGCATCTCCAAGCTAATCCCATGTAGATATTGTATTTGGGGTTAAAGATCTGTACCATTCTAGAGCCTTCCCCTTAAAAGAAGCTACTAATAATCTTATAGCCACATTTTATTGTGTAATCACATGTAATGCATAGACATCAGACACATCCTGTAAATGTTCTTCAGGTGTTTTGAAATCTTGCCCACTAAATTTGGGTAGAGCTTTTAGGGAATTTACTAGAATAGGATCCCAAGTAGTTGGTGGTGCTGGGAGAATTAGAGGACTGCCAGTGTTCCAACTTGCATAATTCCTTGGGGCTATAGGTGCTCCCATGTTTGCTCTTGGTGATGTTATAAATTTATTGACCCTTCTTCTTGAATTAGTTATCAATGGTGGTAAAAGAATACCTAGGTTCATAGAAGATTGAGCTCTTGTTACTGGTCCACATCTTTGACTCCTTGTAGTTCTCTGGTTCATATGGTCTTGAAAGAAACTTTAAGATAATGTCGTCCCATCGGGCATGCCAAAAATTGTTGATGCTTAGAATTGCATTGTTTCCAACACCAATAATGGGAATTTTTAGGAATGTGGGACTTGCGACCTAAAATGACCCCTAGATTTTAAAGAAGCTGGCTCTTCTTTATCTCAAATGTATCATGAGAAAAGGGATAAAAATTAAACAAAAGCACCAATGCAATGAAATAAAATTTAACTATGGCAATGTGCCTAAGTTTAATTCGATCCTTAATACTAAGCACAGTGAAGCTATATTTAGGATTCAATTACATTAAAGAGAAAATAATGCATGATCAATGTAAAAGATGAAAATAAATAGAATCAAAGGCTCACAACTTAGATGATTTTGTAATAACATAGAAAATATCAACAAAGGCATAGAACTCAATTTACTTATTAATTTTTTAGTCACATAAAAGGCATAAATAAATGCACAGTTATACAAACTTTCTAAATCAAGAAAATAGAACAAAGGCAAATGATATTACTAGTCACAGCAAGAAAGTCTAAAAAACTTCTTGATAACAATCTCTTGCAAAAAATTCTCTCTTCTGATGATTATTTCTCCTCTTTGTGAGTGTGTCCTACACTCATATTTATAGCATAGGACTGGCTCAAGATTGCCTGCACGTTCCCTTCCCAATGGTCTAGCTGAACTCTAACTTAATTGGAAGTGTTTCACAAAAGATATTTTTTGATCTGAAATATTTAGTCTCTCCACACGATCAAATCCCAATGGCATAATCAAATTGGAACTTAACTCAAAGTGTCTAACAAAAGATATTTTTTGGATATAAAATGTTTAGACTCTTGCAAGCTCATTGGCTGAATTAGATACACGTGATGCTTCCCACTATGAAACATGTAAGGACACTTGGTGGCTTCCACTTGTCTCACTTAAAAATTGTCTCATTATTTAGGAGGCACTAAAAAATGACACTTGGTAGATTTTGTAGCACTTACAGAAGACACACGGCACTTTCCACATAAGTTATACTCTTTACTGTGTCTTTGTATCAGGAGTGCTCTATCTTTGACATTTTTCATAGTCTGATACTTTGAAACTTTTATTAACTTACAAAAAATGGGACCCATAACACTTCTTGCTTGAGTAGCTTCAAAAGGGGAATGGGGATAGGTGTCACTTTTTACTTAACTTTAACAAGTGACACATGGTTACTTCCACTTACTTTAGCTACCTTTTAAAAGTCCTACAAAAGATGACATGTGGCAGCTTCCACTGAGCTTTAGCTATAGTATAGAAATATTCAAGACTCATTTTAGATTCACAAAGATGAGGACACTTAGCATCTTCTGCTTACTTTAGAAACAAAACCCAGGGCCCACCATAGTCTTTACTCAACAATGAAACAAAATGAAGAAATTATGGATGTTGACACTTGGCGGTCTCCACTGAGCTTTAAATAGGGATACATGGCACTTTTTGCTACTTTTAGAGAAACATATTGAAACCTTCCACATTTTCCACTTGGCATCCTCTATAGGATTTTGAAAGAAGATTATTAAAATAAGCTTTTGAAACTCATAAGAAACTTGAAATGCGGATGCCGACACTTGTCACACTCCACTGAGTTATAATGAGACATGTGGCATGTTCTACTACTTTTAGGAACAAACTATAATGTGTCCCGATAGATGACACTTGGCATGTTCTGCGTGACTTTGATACTTAGACAAAATTTAGGTAAAAATGAAAACTCGTGCCCACACTCTGTGCCAAAAACTTCACTGCCTTGAAAATGAAATGCGCAGGGACAAAAGTTGGAGCACACTACTGAAACTCAAAAAATAAATATGTAAAGTATTTTACTCTACAACTACCTCTACTTTGAAGACTAAAGAGAAAGGGGTAGCACTCATAGAGGTTTAAATGCTAGTGTGATAGGCCCATAAAATGAAGGGAATGTGTAAATTCTAATTCTAACCTAAATTACTGATTAATTTGATTAGCATTTTGTTGAGGATTTTGTTAGATGCTTTTGCCTATTTATTTATTTTTAGATGGTAAGGCAAGGAAAAAAACATGTCAATGTCAAATGCATCACACAAATCCTGATTTTGATTATTTTTGAAAGATTTACCATTTTTGGTGATAATATTATGAGTAACACCAAAGTGACAAATGATATGATGGTTGATAAAGTTGATAATATTCTCTACTTTGGTTGAGATAAGAGGAATAGCTTCTACCCACTTGGTGAAATATTTGATGGTTGTGATGATGGATTTATGCCACTATGAGGAATGGGGGTTTATTTCCCTAATGAGATTGAGCCCCCATTGTGATAAAGGCCAAAAGTCCTTAGATACTTGGAGGCCATTGGCTAACACATGATGTAAGTTAGTATACTACTAATATTTAACACACTTTTTTAAATAACCACAATAATCTTGGTTGAAGGTGGGCCAATAGTAGCCAAGGTAGAGGTGCATTTACAAATAGATAAGCCACTAAAATGTCCCCCATAGATTCTATCATGCATTTCCTTAATAGCATGGGAAGCTTCATGTCAGTGTAGGAAACAAAGGAGCACATCAAAACTATGTTTGCATAAAATTCCTCTTAGTATGGTACAATGAGAGGTACTCTAAACAAAGGCTCTTTAGGCGTTCATAGATAGGTTAGGAGGAATGATACCAAGGTGGAGGTAATTAAAGGTTTGGTCATATCAAATATCAAATGGGGGTTTATCCACATTAAAAATGATAGTGAGGTTGGATTGGTTATAAGAGGATGTGGTAAAATTATGAATGGTGACAAAGATTTTAGAATTAGAATGATGGAAAGGGATTTGAGAAGGCAAGCCATTGTATACATGAATATATTGGTAGATTAGGGAATATATTAGACTAGGTAACATTTGAATGATGCTAAGATCCTGTCAACTAAAAGTTTATATTTACGTAAGACATCATTCTTACATTGGTAGGAGCCATTGACTTGGTTGACCATGAGCTAGGAATTTCCAAAGACATTGATGGTCTTAATTCAAAAGGCTAAATCAGTTCAGAGACCTATGATGAGGT
Source organism: Torreya grandis (assembly GCA_037957365.1). NCBI lineage: Eukaryota > Viridiplantae > Streptophyta > Pinopsida > Cupressales > Taxaceae > Torreya > Torreya grandis. The sequence continues at coordinate 102,940 of JARHVA010008378.1, read as the reverse complement.
CTTCATACTCAACCATATTATTGGTGCATTCAAAGTCAAGTTTGAAGGAAAGAAGAAGGGGTTCACCATCTAGAGGAATGATAATAACTCTATCACCCCCACCTTGTTGTCACTTTGAATCATCAAAGAACATATTCATTTGGTAGGTTATGTCCTCTTAGGAGAGAGTAGTGATGGATTCATCTTAGAATTTAAAAGGAAGTGGTTGGTGATCTATCAAATGTACTTTGGCCAATTGGTTGATAATGACTTGCCCTTTAATTAACTTTTGTTGAAGGAACTCAAGATCATTTTTTATTAAAAGCATAAGCCATTTGGCCATATGTTAGTTTTGGTATGGTTTTAAATGCATGTAATTAAGTGGGTTAGTGTTGGTTATGACATAGGTTTTATGGTTAATAAGGTAGTGGTGGAGTTTGGTGGTCATGAAATTAAAATCTAAGCAAAGTTTCTTGGTATGGGTATACTGAGTCTCGTATTCTACAAGTGTGTGGCTAATGTGGTATATACCTTTCTCTCTATATTGTTCATCTCGATAAGCTAACATTGCCCCTAGGGAATGGTCAATGGTAGAAATGTAAAAGTGAAAGGGGTGGTCATCCTTAGGAGGGATGAGGATAGGTAGTGACAAAAGGTAATATTTGAGTGACTCAAAGGCTTTTTGATAATTACTACTATATTTGAAAGAGACATCTTTCTTCAAAAAGTGATGGAAAGGTTGGCACTGATCTAAAAGCTAGGAAATGAAACAGTGAATAGATTGAAGCTTTCTTTGTAGGCTATAGATTTGATTAAGGTTGGTAGGAGGGGTATCTCCAAGATTTTCATGACCTTAGTAGGATCTAATTTGGTTCCTTGAAGAAATATGATAAATCCAAGGAGCTTTCCTAAAAGGGCCCCAAAAACATATTTTTTGGGGTTGAGTCTAACATGGAAATGGATTAGGCATTTAAAGATAATTATGAGAACTTTCGAATGATCTTAGACATATTTGGATTTTCTCAAGAGATCATTGACAGAGTCCTTTATGATGGTGTGGATGAGGTCATGGAAGATGTAGGTCATGGCTCATTGGTAAGTTTCACCAGCATTCTTTAACCCAAAAGGCATGAATCTATAACAAAAAGTTCCCCAAGGAGTGGTAAAGGTAGTTTTATTTTGATCTCTAGGAGAAATCAAGATATGGTTATAACCAAAAACCCATCCATGAGAGATAAAATCTCATGGTCAGCTATAAGATCAACAAACTAGTCAATACTAGGTAGAAGAAAGTCATCATTGGGGTAGGAAAGGTTAAGGTCACAAAATTCCACACAAATGTGTAGACCCCTAGTGGATTTTCTAAAAAGTATGATATTTGAGACCCGTTGGGGGTAGTCAATGAGTTAAATGAATTTTATGGATACGAGATGTTGAAGCTCTTCTTTGATGAGAAAGGCTATGTAAAGATGCATGTGTTTAAGTTTCTATTTAATATGCTTAACATCATGATGAGTGACTATGTTATGGGTGGAAATGATGGGGTTAATCTCAAGCATATCATTGTAAGACCAAGTGAATGCTATGTTGTGGTCTTGGAGGAAAGAGAAGTCTTGAAGTTCTTTAGCATTCAGTGATTGGCCCAATTTGACTACAGGGGGGTTATCCATAGCACCCAAGTTGATATCCATGGTATATTAATTCAACATGGTTGAGGATTCACAAGGAAGGGATTTATGGATTGAATAATCTAGGGAACCAATGTAGGTGAGAATAGAATCATCATCTTGATGTTAGATGGTATTGATGGTAAGATAATCTTTATCTATCATTTTAGGATGGATGAGAGGAAGGGTTAAAATCTAGCCATCCTTATGATACATTAGAGGGCCTAAACTAATGGTGTTGACCAAAAAAAATTAAGAGGAATGATATCAAAATACTTAGGCTTTGAAGGAGGTTGGGTTGGTGAGGAGGGGATGTCTTGATGGTGTCAATAGGTTTGGGTGAATTGGTGGGTTCTTCAAGTGGTACTAACCCAAGGCCAAATGACTCATGAGGTTTTTGGGTTTTGATCAAAGGTCACCTATGAGGTCCTTATTCATATCAGCCCAAACCAAATCCATTCCATGAACACCTATGAAGGTATAATTTAGTGAATTATAGTTTTTCAAGGTATGAAAATTTAGAGGTTAATGGTTGGATAGAGGAGGTAATAGTGGTAGTAAGAAGTGGCCAATCAAGTCCCACATCTATGAATTTTATTTAATGGTTAGGGGGATCAAAAGGGATGATATTTATGATGTTAGGCTCATATTAAGGGTCATGTTTGAGGTTCCCATATTCTTGAGGAGTAAGGAAAGAATTCAACACTATAAGGTGATACGACACTAATGAGAATAATTAGAACATAGTTCCCAAGGGCTCCTCTATGGGGATTTATTAAGAAGGGATGGATGAGCTAGTTGATGTTTCATTGGTGGTTGGTGATTGAGTGTTACTATTGAAGGTGCATTATATGAGTGTGTGAGGACATTATTTAGGTGATAGGTCATGTTACATGTTTAGAAAGGATTTGGGTTTGCTTAGATATTGACAACTTGACCCTCATGCTCAAACTAAATATGTTGATGGAAGGTAGAAGGAACACATTCCATGGAGAAAATATAATTTCATCCTAATAATATGTTGTATTAGAATTATCCATCCACCACATAGAAGAGTTCAGGGAGTGTGTGGGGTCCCACATAGATATGAAAGATGATGGTTCCCAAGGTAGTGGCCATAGTGTTGTTAAAGGATTAAAAGACTGATGTGGATTCTGACATGATATTATCTAGTAAACTAAGTTGGCCATAAGCATATGAGGATATGATGTTAGTGCTATATCCCCTATCAATCAAAACCCTTTTGACATGGGTTTGGTTAATGTAAATGTTAATAAAAACTGAGGGATATGAGTCCTCAGGGTAGATGGAAGGTATTTCTAAATTTTTAAAGGTAACAAGGTTGGAAGTTTGGAGGGTAGAAAAAAATGTGGCTAGAGGTTGAGGGTTATTGGGTTGGACCTCAATGGATTAAAATTCCTCTATGAGTGCTTAGTGGTGATGGGGAGAAGTAGAAATAAACTCATACAAAATCATTTTTGTTGGGGTCTGGTAAAGTTACTTTAGGATAGCTTTCTAGATAGATATTGCATATGGGTTAGGGTATGAAGGTTTCGAATAGGGGGAACCTAATATATACACCTTATCTTTCCTTGAAGATGGATATGGTTGGGTGTGGTTTGCTTGGGAGTGTAAAGAGTGGTATGCCCAAGGAATGGACACCTTAGCCTTCCCTTTATCTTTTTGATGTGATCTAGTGACCACATTGATAATATGGATAGGAAGAGAAGGTGAGGTAGTAGAGTGGTCAAAATCATCTTCAATCTTATATGAGAGTGGAGGAGTGGGTAATAATTGGGTAGGTATGGTTTTTATTTGGGTTGGTATGGGTGGCATAGGAGGTTCATCTGTTAATATATAACCCTCATCATAAAGGTGATGGACGAGAGTTTAAATAACTTTGCAATTCTATGTATCATTGTCAGGTGTCATATGGTATAAACAAATCAATTATTTATTGAAACATGATGGTTTGGTGCATGAGGGGTCAAAGAGTTTTATGAGTGGTAAGCTCAAGGAAGAGGTTTGCAATAACTATTGGAGAATGGTTAGGTAAGACTTGGTGAAGGGTGGTAAAGGTTTAGTGGTTTTTATTTTGGGTGTTGAGGTACAAGGTTGTTTTGAAGTAGGTTTGGTGATAGGTATCTTAGGTAAGGTGGTACACTTGGTTGATGGTTTTGGTTTAGGTAAGATGGTTTATGAGCTAGATGTGGAGGATGGCAAGGTAGGTAACTTAAGTATTATTGGTTTAGTAAAGAGAGGTGCATTAGGAAGTAAGTGTGAAGGTGTAACCAATAGAGGTGGTGGGGTTTTGGTAAAAATAATTGGATTTGTGCTCAAGGTAGAGGGATGAGACCCAAAATGGAGGGAAAAGTTAAGAGAGGTAAAATTTGAGGCTTTAGGCCTTTGGGTGGTTTTACCTCTTTGGTTTCTGTAGTTGTTGGTCTTGGAGAGGGTTTGGTTACTTTAACTATCTTGGTGGGTTTAGGTGTTTGAGGATTGATTAATTTGGAAGAGGTTTTGGTTGGTTTAGAAGGGTGAGGTTGGTGTACCAAAGAAGGGGTTAGAGGTTCTAGTTTGGTTCCCTTACCTCTGTCTTGGTTTTTGATGGAAGTTTCCAAAATTAGAGGCTTGGTGAGTGAAGTTATTTTTCCTATGAGATAGCTTCTAAAGATGGAATGAATGGTTTTATAATAGGGGATATAGGTGTGGTAACCTCTGTCAAAGGTGTGGATATGGTTACTTCCTTTGTTTGGATGTTTAAAAGGGTAGAAGGTAACTCTACTATTTCAATAAGCAGAGGGGGATTAGTAGATTGGTGAATGGGTTTTTTTATCAACTAGTGTGTCAAGAACCATGTTAATGATATAGGTTTTAGGAGAGCATTAGAAGTTATTACTCTCATTTTTGGTGGGAGCATGGTTTGGAAAAGCTTGCTTAAATATGTCAAGGGCTTGATTGGGTGTTGCATTGGGGTTATCTAGTCTAAGATCCCCCTTGTTAATGAGGGATTATACAAGGTATTTAAAGCTATTGCACCTATTGATATCATGTCTTATGACTCAGTGAAAGGCACAATGGTAATTTTTTTATACCAACCTAGCATGGGGTGAGAATCATCAAATTATTAGGGTGGTTTAATTGGTGGAAATTGGATGATATTAGATTTTAATAACTTTTCCAAAATAGAAGCATAGGGTTATCCAAGTGGAGTTAATTGCTTCTAGTTTCTCCAAGTTTGGTTTATTGGGTATTGGTTTAAATAATTAGAGGAATTAGGGGTTTGGTTCCTTAGGTTTTGTTGGTTGGTAGATGGTGGAGGTGTAGCTTTGAAGATAATATAATTGGTTGTTGATTTATTTTTGGTGTTGGAATTAGTTTATTAGTTTGGTTTGGAAGAAGAGGGATCATTGGTCTTGTAAGTTGAGTTCTTGTTCTTCAACTTTAACTTTCCTTCATCACTGGCTTTGTTTTCTAGTTTGTGAGCCATGGTAAAAGCTTCATCAAATGTTTGAAATCTTTGGACACATAATGTGGATGAGATATGTTTGGCACATGCCTGAATAAAGAGCTCTATAAGTTTGAGTTGAGGCAAGGAAAAATAAAATTAGATAATTAGATTCTTCTAATGAGCCAAAAAATTGGAAATGGACTTCTCAAATTTAGGAATGGAGTATAGATCAGTAATGGAAATTTTCTTAGATATATTAATAGAAAAGTGATCCAAGAAGTTTTGGGCTAGTTGGTTGAAGGAGAAGATGGAATGTTTGGGTATGACACTATACCAATCCAATGCTAGTTCAGATAATGACATATGAAAGGTATGGAGGAGAAGAGTGTTATCATGGGTAATCAAGTAGAATGAATGCCTAAATTCTCTAAAATTTTATTGAGGGTATTCCTTACTATTAAACTTGGTAAATTTTGGAAGTGTCCACTAGGCCAAATAAGGTCTGATAGGGACCAAAGGGTGAATAGGCTCATTGTAAATTTGATCATAGGATAAAATATTATGGGCTTTAGAGATGGATGACTCAAGGGTAGTCATATTTTCCATGACCATATTCATGAAGTCCATTTGGGGTTGAGCACCTGGAAGGTTGCAGGATACATATTGAAGTGGTGGTTAAGAAGCATGTTGATAATGGGTGGAAGGTTGAGGGGTTTCCACATATTGGTATGTGGATGACAATGCTTGGGTATAAAAGATATATTGGTATGTGTATGTCAATGGTTGGTAGGGTTGGGTGGTTGGATAGTGGGTATATACCCTTGTAGATTATGAAGATAACTAAAAGTTAATTGTTGGGTAGGAGTGGTAGTTGGGTTAGTGGTTGATGGAAAGGTAGTGACCTTTGTACTAATTGATGGTAACATGGAGGGTATGGACACCACAAGGCTTTGATTTAGAATAGTGTTTTATGGGCTGGAGGTAATTGGAGGGAGATGGATAGTTCTATAGGTATGAACTCTTAGTATGGAGGAGTGATTAGTAAGAGGTATAAAGGTAGTGGTACTTTAGGCTCATTGATTTTAGGTGGTAGCCTCAAGGGGATTATTGGTCGATGATAAGTCTTGAGTAACTAAAGGTTAATTAGTACCCATGATGGTGGAGGTACCGCCCATGAGGTGGAAAGGCATGTCATAAGGTGCATCTAGAGGTGGGGTTAAAACCAAGATTTGATGAGGTGTATTTCTAAGGTAATGTTGTAAGGCTATGAGATTTTTTTTAGGAAAGTGATAAAATTTGCATCTTCTGGGATTACCCAAACATGAATTTTCAGAGAGTGAGGGGAGTAGGTTCAAAAACATGTTTTATGTGTGATGAGGTAGAAGAGATTTGTTGAATTAGTGGTGAGTTTTTTTCCTCAAGGTCCCTTCATTATTGGTGAGCAAGAACCATACAAGAAAATGGGAAATAAATGATACATTCTCACACATCAAAATAAAAAAGCAGCCAAAAAAAATCAAAGCAAGCAAGACATTCGCTAAGATCATGTTAAGTCCTCAGATTATTTTTAATCTCTTTTAGCTTATGCCTTATAAAAGTGTGAAGAATAAATTATCTTTAATATGTCCTAGAAAGCAATTTATGTGTGGTTTCAAATTGCATTTAGGTGCTAAAAAAGAAGTCTATATTAGATTAGCTACATGGATTGATAGTTGGGGCTTGCTTCTCTCACATCACAATCTCATAGTTAGTGTGGGTGAATATCCTTTATAACATTTATCTAGAGTTTATACTCAACCAGAGATATGAGTTATTTATCCCCTCAGTGATTAAATCTAAGTACGATAATTGGGAAAGGGTAAGGTGATCCACTAGGTGATGAAATCCTAGTTGGGCATTATCTCAAGTGTGTTTGATGTTTGTTTTATTGAAAGTGGTTTGGTTTTTATAAAATTTTTGCACTATGGTTAATTTTATTTGCTTAAACTAAACTAGATGAGCTAATTAAACAAACAAGCAAACTATGTATGCAAGTTAATTTTAACCCAAAGGAATTTCTTTTTTGATTTCTTTTAATGAATACAAACTAAATGCAACCTAATTGAAAGATGATAATTCAAGTCTTAATACTAAGATTATTGATTTTTTATTTTCCCTTTTATAAATGCAAGAAATTAAGATTTAACTCTTTCTAAAAATGCAACTAAAATGGAAGAAAGAACACTTATTTTCTATAGAATGCAACTAAATGAAATTTTCACTAATGCAACTATAAATATCCTATTATAACTAATGAACATAGGAAAACTTAAGGGTTCCAATAGGCATGCCAAAATATTTCTATCTAAATTTTTGATTTTTTACTTAATTTAAAAAGAAAGAAACTAGTGAAGAAGGGTGTGTAGAAAAATACCTATTGAATGTGCACACATTGGATCCAAGTGATTGTGGAGAGATACTCTTTGTATTGGGAGGATGACCTGAAAATAATAAATTAATACCAAAAAACTTGTTTTTTAGACATGTAGAAAGGTGGATTGCCTAGCGTGAGCTAGATCCTATAAGTGAAAGCTTTCTAGGAGGATGTCAATCCACCTGCTTTAAACACTTAAGTTGATACATGAAAATTAAAGGATTTTGTATAAAATTATATAAAAATGAAACTAAGGGCATCAAATAATATCAATTTAATTAATAAAATCAAATTCTTTGCTAAGATGGCTAAAATAAAGCAACTAGTTTGAATAATGCTGATACTGAAAATTGGTTAAAACATAGTTGTGGTTTTTAGTTTGGGTTGATTAACAAGGGTCAAAAATATAGTTTGGCTTGGGTTGGTAAATTATCAAGGTGATAAAATTAAAAGGGATAAATGATGGTCAAGAAATAAAAATGGATAAATGGTGGTCAAGAAGGTGAAAAGGGAAAATGGTAGTGAGGAAGCCCAAAAAAGGTAAATGGTGACCAAGAAGGCAAAAGTGGGGTAAAGAGGTAAATGTGTAAGAAAAAAAAAGGGATAAAGGAAATAATGGTGAAGGGAGTAAATAGGTCAAGATAAGGAAGGCAAAGGGAAATAAAGTAACTAAAATTAAATAAACAAAAGCAAATTAAAATGTTACCTTGAAAGCTTTAAGGAGAATGTTGATGTTGATGACTTATTGAAGATAATGATGTTAAATAAGTCTTGAAGCAATTTAGGTATATTTTCATTGATTTGATATTTTATTATCCAATATGATGATTACCTCCTTCTCAATTAGATGACCTCCTTGAAAAGTAGAAAACTTGCAACAAGAATGCTTTAACTAAAAACAACTTGACCTTTGGTGAAGGAGAAGGGGATATTTATAGCATTTGTTGTGAAGAATCATATAAAAAGAGGAAATAGTATAAGTATGGCACCATTTTTCAAGTGGGATCATAAATGATAAAAGATATAAGGATGGTGGGATTCCCACCTTGTTAGTTTGTCTCCCACCTTACACACGAGTCCAATTTAGAGTGGGAATCATGCATATGGGCTCAAATGATGCCAAAAGACTTTTCACCAAGCTATTTTGTCTTTTTTCTAAGTGTTCTATGAATTTTGGAACCATTCTCCATGTGGGCACATGAGTGGTCATGAAAGACAAGGGGGTGAGATTCCCACTTAGCCAACATGTCTCCCACTTGGTTAGTTTGTCTCCCAACTTGATAAAGAGTCCAAAATAAAGTGGGAATCATGCACATGGGCTCATATGAATACAAAATACCTTACACCACTCACTTACATCCTTTGTCTAAGTGTCCCATGAATTTTGGCACCATTATCCATGTATGAGGGAAAAAACACATGTTTAATGATGTTCCCATAGGGAAAAATGTGTTATATTCCAAAGGAGTGGCCCTTTGGTACTTTATGATGTCATGAGGTACCTTGGAGGTAGGTTGTAGGTGTGGTATGATGTCCCACCTCAACCCACCTCACTTCTAATCCATGTCACTTACCATATCACCTTCCATGTCACTTCCCATGTCACTTGCCATGTCATTTGTCATGTCATCATGAATAGTGACAGTGGGTCCCATAGTGAATAGTACTTTCAAATAGTAATTTTGAATAGCAGTATGTGAATAGGATAATAGTGTTTTTTCTAGGTTAAGAGGGGTTATTTAAGGGTTAAGAATGTTTTATGGGTTCTTTAGGGGGTCCTAAGGCATTCATCCATTGAAAAATGCAAGTGTGTAGTTTTCTAGTGTCTATAGGGGGAGCTAACTCAGTTAGCTTGAGTTGCTTAAATAAGATGTGCATGATGTAATGGGGAGCATATGTGAATATGATTTAGTCATGATATAAGTGTGAAAATGTCTACTATAGTTGTGAATTCAAGAAGATTAACATGATGACTTGATCAAATCAAGTCATGTATTTTGACAAGGTATTGAATCATTATGCATGATAAAAGAGAGCTTTTGAGTTTTTTAGGAAGATAGGTCAAATGATAAAAAAACCAAGTTTAGGTTGGTGCATGTCAAATAATATATGAGATAATATGAAACATGATGTTAGGGGGAACTTTCTAAAGCTCTATGAGCAGTTTGTTAGGTCCAAGGATCAAAGAAGTCCAAATTTAGATTGGTACATGTCAAAGGGGGAGTGATTAATTCATATTCTTGAAACTTTGTAAGTATCATGAGCATCTCAAATAGTACCTGATTACATACATGATGCTAAGGAATTATTGTTGGCATATTAAGGAAGAGACCCTTTTTCATTAATGTCAAATGGGGAGAAAGATAATAATGAAAAATTTCAAATGAGTAAGAAGCCATTTTGTGGGTGTTTTTCCATAAATGATAAAGGGGGAGATTTTTGACCATGGTCATTGATGTTTGGTTATCATTGATGTCAAAGAGAACATGTGGCACTAGTGCATTAATGACAAAGTGATCAAATCATTGGTTTGGAGAGTGTTTGACTTAGTGAGGCAATTAATGAATGATATTAATGGTATGGAAATGTTGTAGAGACCATATGTGATGTTTTGAGTTCTTATAATGCTTATATAAATGAATATAATTCATCAGAACAATCATTTTAATGTCTAAACTCAAGTATTCATATTGATAGACAAGGTTGAGTAAGTAGTTTGACGACATCATATTTCACACATGTGAAGGTTTCAAGAGTAGTTTGATACATGGCTAAATTCCCCTATGTGAGGAAATCATATGTTTCAAATTTCAGGTTTGGACATGGTTCATAACAAAGTTAATAAGGTGAAAAGTTGTATTCTCAAATAGAATTTACTAAGTTCCCATACTTAGCTAGATTTTCTTTATTGAAGATCTATGGTGAACATTAATCAGATAAAAGATCTAATGGTGAGAAATCTATCTAAATAGATAATGATCTAATAGAGCATGTGATCTTATCAGTAGTGATCTAATGACATTCATGAATTCAATATGTTAATAGATGCTCAAAAGGCAAGTACTAGTGACATGTGTCTCTATCTCATTAAGTTGATAGTAGATCAATGGTGTACAAGTGTTCATATAGATAAAGATCGATAGAGTGGATTGAGTCAAATAGTCAATGTGCATAGAAGGCACCTAGAGCTACCAAGTGGCATGATCATAAAAGTGTGGATCTTGGATCAATGGTGAGTATTATAGGAAGAAAACAAGCTACTCCTGAGGATATTGATGGTGTGTATTTGTTCAAAGTTTCTAGGGAGCATGGGATGAGGTCAAAGTGTCTGATATTTAACATTTTCTCATTGACCATTTGAATTTGAATATTCAAATTAACAATGGAAAACCAATGTATATTTTTTGAGCTATAACTTTTGATAAATGCAAAATTTCATGGTAGTGTACAAAAAAAAGTTGAATAGGACTTCAATGTGCATGTATAAAATATAGTTAGAAGGTTTGAATTTTTATAAATTAAAATTTATGGAGCTTCAAAGTTGAATATTTGTTCACTCATGATGTTTTTATGTACAAAATATTGTTTAAACAATTTGTGCTTTAGGAGAACAATGTTTTAGTGGAAGTAATTACTTGAAGATGTCTTAGAGGTCATATAGAGTGTACCCATGTATTTGAAAGTGATATTGTGTTCTTGTTTTGCTCATTGAAGTGATAAAAATGGTAATAGGTCTCCATGAGACCTATAAGGGCTACTAAGGCCTAATTAAAAGGTGTAGCTACTTAAGTGTGACCCATGGATACTATGGTAGACCTATGAGGATGGTATTGAGCTATGTGTTAGCATATTAAATGTCATAATGGTTAAGGTAAGTATTTTGGCTGACCTAGAAATTGATATTCATTAAGACTCTATAAAAGGTGAAGACCAAGGAAATGGTTTCTAGACTTGTATGTGAATGTGTTGAGAGATAAAAAGATAGAGATGAAGGAAAGAGATCAGAGAGAGTGTGCTTAGTTGATGGATTAAAGAACAAATTAGATTGAGGATGAACTAAGAAGCCTAAAAAGATCAAAAAGGGTTGTTTGGATGCATTGATTTCATGAACAAGTTTGATTGTGTGTGATGAGTTGAAATAGAAGTATTAAATTTTATTTCTCCAATTAGATTGATATTCAATTAGAGTTATAGAGTTGTTTATTTCATAGGTGTTGTGTGGGTGCTCAACATCTAAAAAAAGTGGGTTCTTATTCATACTTAGGGGTGGGTGTCCCTTGTCAAGTGGGTGCTTCACTAAAAGGTCTCATTTTTGTTATCATCTTATATGACAATTATTCCATGTGTTTATAAGCTTGAGAGTGGTATTTATTCCCTAATAGGGTTTCCCACATAGATCTTGTGTTATGTGTGTGATCTTGCATCATATTTCTTATTCAATGTTGTGAACATCTTGTATGTTTTATGAATGATTGTGGTCATTGATTAAGAGTTTGAAAGGATTATATTTAAAGTTTAAAATATCTTGCATCATTGATTCTCCCCCCCAGTTATTGTACCTCCAACAGGTTAGTGATCTCTAGAAATGTTGTTTTTTCTACCCTAGATGCATGTTGTGATTGATGAGTCTTAATATAGGTTTGTATGGATCTATAAAGGAGTCCCATAAACACATTTATGTCCATGGGATCAATTCCATTTAGGGTGTTGTGTGTCACCTATAATTTGGAGTGCTACCTCCTCACCTCACAGAATCTTGTATGGGGAGTTCCACTTAGCTTAGCAATAATTATCCCTAGTATTTATACTCCACCAAAAAATAAAGTGTGGTATTGTGTGTGGTTATGAAATAAACATCACAATCCCTTGAAGACTAAGAAAAGTGCATGGGTGTCAATTATATGTCATGTCGACCCATAGAAAATAAAAATTAGAGGTTTATTGATAATTTTAATCCCCATGAATTTCCCTATAGGTGTAAGGGGAGAGCATACATTATCATAGCCTTAGGTGATGAACATGAAGATAAAAATTATAACAAATTATATTGAAATTCAAACAAGAAAACAAGTCAAGTTAGTTAATCCTTAATTAATATGTGATAATAAATTATATAAAAAATGGTTTCAATATACCAAATATTTGATAGGTAGCCTACAAAACAAAGGATTAGTAGCTTTGAAATTGGATCTTTGGGGGTAAAAACTTGTAAATAAGTGTCAGTCAAAAATTAACATATTAAAAAAAAATCTATAGGTCATAGAGATGATGTCACATTTGTATACTTAGATGTCATGGTTATAGAGGCACAACATTACTAGAAAATAAGGTTAGCCAAATACTTTCAAATAAAAATAAAATCATAGCATAAAGAGACAATATTGTGACTAAATTAATAAATTTATGGAATTATAAATGTGATATTTAAACTAGATATAAAATTTAAACATGAAATTATATACCTTCACAATGTCATAGTTAGGCATGGCCATGTCAAGTTTATTGATTACAATGTTGCATGTACGCAGCCATAATTGTGTTCCTATAAAAATAGAGCCATAAACAATACAAAATTGTGTAATATAGTAAATAATTAATAGGTTAGCTAAAAAATGTTGTGAACCAATAGACGCAAATTCATTAAAGTGTATAAAACAATAGAAAAGATAAAAAAAAATACTTGACCAAAGAAAAAGCCTTTCTCAAATGTTTACCAAAATGGCTACATGGTAAGTGTATATAGTATGTGAATAGGGCATCAAGAATATTTAAAATTATTGGTTTTGAATATTTAATGAATATATTAAATTATTATTTGAACACCCATCTTACAAAACTTTGACTAAAACAAAAGCAATTGAGTTTTATGATAAAATTATTAGCTAAAAATACTTGAGGGTAACTGTAGAGTATTTAATATAAGAATGTAGAATACTTTATGATAAAAATCATGATTAGTAACTATAAATTGTAATGTTGTGGTTGTCAAGATAAATATTGTGTATAGTCAACCACAAGTTTGTTTATATCAAAAAATAACATAAAGAAAACAAAACATGTGATATAACAAGTTGGAGTAATACAAATTTCCATAATATATCCCCATGAAACAAAGATTTTAAGGATATTTATTCTAAAAAGGAATCAAAAATACATGTAAAATGATTGTTTGACTATTTTTAAATATGTTGACTACTTAATACATAATGATAATTATAATCACCTAGAAATGGTAATTGGATGCTAAGACTATCAATTGAGTTACCTTATTCCTAGCTTAGCCCAAGACCTATCCTAGAGCCTTAGAAACACTTTTTTAATCATTAAGAGACCATAGTTAGCCAAAAAATAGTCCTATAATTGTCTTCTCAGATCCCAACCCATATTACTTAGCATTCTACTAAGTGGACATTAGCACCACATTTGGGACACTACAACCACATAGCACTAGTGTCCCTAATTAGGTGCTATTGTTCTTATCCATAAATCTTTCGAACACATAATTTTTCAAATGTGTTACCCCCATAACATCAACTTAAGTATATTTTATTATTTTCACAAGCTACAAAACTCTATAAATATAATTCTAATTAAACTCTATTCACTAGATGGAAAATAGATGTGAAATAACATTTAAACCAAATATAAGCTAAGCAAAATTAAGGTATTTGATCCCTATTCTACCCTAATTATACACACTACCATCTACAATAGACCTAAGCCTAGATTTTAAAATATTTTGAATCTCAAGCACATTCAAGGCATCTAAGTCCACTCTCATTCTAACATTCACTTGCATATGCATCAAGCACTAGGTGGGAGAACTACATCAGGTTCAATCCCTCTTTAGAGTATTAGTATGTAGGAAAATATCTTCATAGAGGGGTGTTGATGATGTCTAGCCTATTCTACTAATGAACACACAATTACTAATCATGTCATACTTACAAGGAGGATTAGGGTTTCCACATTAAATTAGTTCTTTTAGGCACAACATAGAGCTCTAGGCTTCATGTGTGTAGGAATAGGACCTAAAAACATAGGTGTAGGTGATCTAAGAAAATAAGAAAAATCTAAAAAAGGGGACACTACTAACACTTTGAGGTCACTACACCAACATGGCACTATTGTCTAGTGAGAAAATAGACTCTAGACTCTTGATGATGGTACTCACAACTATCCACAACTTAGTTTTCAGAACTCATATCACCCTTGACAATCACTTTATAGATAAGTATATATTTATACCTATTTATTTTTATTTTTAGAAAGTCAAAGAAAGTAAAAAAATATCAAATTCTATAACAAATTAGTACTTAATTATTACAATTTATTTAACTGATTTAGACATCTCAACCCCTTTAATCTAAACATAGGTTTTACATAGTTAAACCCTAAAAGCTTAAATCATTTGGTAAACCTGAATTACATCAAATATTGATTCAAACCCATATCTTTCATTAATCCAAATATTTGTGCAATAAATTAGGTCTGCATACCTCTAATTTTCTAATTTTTTTAGACAAACTAACTAAATTAAATCAATTTCATATTAGGGTTTCAATTTATTTTACTTATAATTAAAAAACCCTAATCCTAGACACACTTAGGGTTTGTATCCTTTTTATATTTATACTCATATTTCATATTCATATATATTATGATTCATATTATAATGATCATAATGACAAAATAAATGAATCACTTTTTGTTGCAAAGTTTCATACTTTCATTTACATGTTTGTTCGCTTTAATTCAGAATGAACTTAGAAAAGACATAAACAAATGTATAGATGATGCTTTATATCAATTTTAATATATGTCATATCTCATATCATGTTATATTTATCCTATGTGGAATTACATTAACAAGCAAACCCATATACACATAGACAATTTAGCACACAAGCTAATAAATATGTTTAAATTTTTAATGTCATATCTTATTCATAAGAAAAAATATACTTCTACTCCTCATCTCCATGAGGGTGATAGATAATTTAACTATAACTAGTTCCATGATATCAATTCTCCATGAAATTAATCATCCTATATTAATTTTACTAATCCACCTACTCATCCTATTCACACCTCTTCCCTACAAAGTATGTGCCTACATGTTCAATCAAAAATAGTTGGGGTTGGCACTTGTGACACTCTATGTGATCAAATTATAAGTGTAAGCAAGATAATTTTAGGTTTATAAAATTGGAATCAACCATAACATGAAAATATTAAAACATTGGAAAATTAATTTACAAGACAAAGTCCTCCAAGGCACAATTGTGTAAATCATGTATATGCATCTTCACGTAGTTAATTTGTGGAAAATAAGGTTACATATCCATATCATAAATTTTAAAAAAAAGTACATCTAAAACAAGTGATTTAAAAATCATTCAAAGGTCAAAAAATATTTCAAGTGAGACATTAAGGTAAATGATTAAATATAAGTTGATCAACCTACCTCCTCTACATGCAATGAGGAGATCTAGATATTTTTTTGCATATCATAGGATGCATGGGCACCACACTGATTCATGTTTAGCATTAAAAATGAAAATGTAATATATCATGGATACAAATGACTCACATAGTGACACTTCATCTAAATAACATACATTGGCACATCTACCAATTCAAAAAGGGTCACATTCAAAAATAGTACAAAAATGGTTACTAAGGCATAAATCAGAACAATAAAAGGTTACAAACACATAATCACAACAATAAATAGTAAAATAAGCACATGTAAATCAAGTAATCCTACCTCTTAAAAATTAGGCTAAGAATTCAATATGATATGGGTTTAGTCAAAATTATCTAAAACAATATGATTATCATGGTCAAGGTTAGGGTAAATAGGCCCAAGGCATCATTTCTCCTATTCTAGTATTTGATAATATTGTCAACAAGGTTTGGGGTTTATTGAACATCCTAAGGCACATTAGTCATAGATACAATTTATCAAGGCAAAACATCTAGATACATAGAACATGTTACATAAAGATTAATATCATAAGTTGTAGAGTCAAAATCATGCTACATAAATAAGCATTCACAAAATAGGTTTTCTAATAAAAGAGCCTCCACAACATAGTATGTCTACAATAAGCACAATTTTAGAGAGAAAAATCATAATCAATCTTCCAAAGCACAATTCAAAAAGGTCAACTCGATAGTAGGAGGCAATTAACTCTAGCACACCATGTTATTATAAGTATAATGATGAACAAAACTCAAATTCCTACTGCAACAACATTTAACTATAACACAACAATCACATTGCATGAGAAATTATTATTCCTATTTTTGACAAGAGTAGGAACTATAATAACCAATGAGTCTCCCATGAGAATCATTAGTTAGTATAGTTCCTACTCTTGTACATATTTCCTTTCTCTCGTTATTTGTACATAGTTTATTTTATTTTTCTTGTACATAGCTTATACATAGAAAACACAATAATAATATAACATGTCAAAATATAAAAACATTCAAATATTTCAAAACATAATTTTTACAAATTCTATGGATTACTATGTTTATATTTCTACTACTTGTTAGATAGTACATATTGCTAGATATCCTAGTATAGTCAATTTTATCATACACATACTACACTTGTTCTTGTCAAGTGCTTGTAGATTCTAGATAGGACTCCAGTCCACTACACTAATCTAGACTACCTATCATCTACCCATTAGGGTAATTTACACTAATCTAGGTTTGTAAATTTGATACATCTACCCACTTGGGGTCATCCCATATATAGTTTTTACTACTAGGTTTTATCTATACATACTATACATTCTAATTTATGCATTAATTTATCTTGATATTGATAATTGTTATTCATCACTTAAATTTTGTCGACTATCACTAGTTAGAATTAGTATATATGCATCCTAACATTTAGATAGATTTGTACTACATAGTTATACATGCTTTCATTTTTTTCCCTAAATTAGACTTGTTTGTGTTCCTATGCTTCTTACATTTTTGAGGGCATTTGAATATGCCATTGTTTTTTAGATCTATGCCACTTCTCTATTTGTATGCCTTGGACATGTGCCCATGTCCCTTATGTGTGATTTCCTGCTTCTATATGTGGACATTTTAACATGTCCTTCTATGTGGATCTAAGCTAAATTCATTTTTGCTTGCATATGTGGACATTTGAACATGTCCTTGTATGTCTTCATTATTATATTTAGTGACATGTGCCTATGTCCCTTGTATTTCAGCCCTTTATCCTATCTTTTGCATGACTCATGTGCTTTTATACATACTTCCTTGTATGATTCTACACCATGAAACTTGTATTTACTTGTTACACACCAATTTTCAATGCCATGAGGGATTTCATGCATCTATTCTTCCTACTTGGGTGTCATGATGGACACCATGCCCTATCCCCCTAGATATTTACTTAGATTTGTTTCTATACACATTGATTATATATATCTTGACACCCTTGTACAATCCTAGATTATGACATACATATTATGTTACCTATTTATGCTCATATACTTTTACATTCTGATGTTATGTTTGTATTTGTATTGGAATATCATGCACATGCTCTAGATAACACATTTTATAGAGCTAATTATTTAGAGGGTAGTTCTTACATACATCTCACAAATACCCTTAAAAGAGGGGGAATTCACAAGGGTTTTTTGTATAGATCAATCTCCTACATTGTTATTCATAACTATATTTTAGCACATAGGCTTAGTTTCAGAAATTGGACTTAGGGCAAAAATAGGAAAAAATAGAGGCTTAGACAACAATCCAAATTACCATGATTTTAAACTAGGCAAAAATTAGCACCCAAATTAGGACACTAGCACCATATAGAACCACTTTCCACTAGAGTGCACTACTGTCTAGTATCCCCAACTTTAGGATAGTTAATATCATTCAGACTAGTACACTAAGTACAATACAAACTTGCATAGATACAGTCATAGGTTTGATAGTTATGTTAAGATTTTGCATAGATAAATTCATTTTAGCTTAGATTCATACTAGTTTCTCAAATTTAAGGGCACCATGCACAACATGATCACTCTTACATTTAGTTAAGTTACACAGATTCAACTATTAATCCATTCAAATTTAGTATACTCAGATAGTAGATTGGGGGCATGTGCACAACACATAGCTTCTATATACTTAGCTACACATAGGTTGATCAAATGGAATATAATACTTTGTGTCATTATCTATGTTTTATACACTTTTTATCACATTCTAAGTTGTCACCAGATTCATACCTTATTAAATCTTTAGTGGTTAGCATTCTTGAGTGGCCCACAACTGCCTAATATACTTGAGTGGCTATAGAGCTAACATACATAGTTATATTTATGTAGCTAGATACTTTTAACACTATATAGTTACAAATACATATACTTTAAAAAGGTGGGTAATGATGGACTCATGGCCTACTTGAGTTCTTGAGCCACTCACAAGAGAGGGTTAGACACACTTATAGTATTAGCCAAGTTATTCACAGAGATCAATATCCATCAAGCAAGGGTGGGCAATGATGGAGTTAAAACTAGATTGAGTTCTCAAACCACCCATATGAGGATTGAGCAAGACATCAACTTAGTCCAAGATATTAAATGATATGATCATTATCTACACTCAACACACAAGTTGTCACTATGTTCATTCATTGATTCACATACCTAATGAGGTTTATTTGTTCCATTCCTCTCTCTTTACTTAGTTACTTTATTTCAACATAGTATCTTGATTTTGATCATATCTTAATTAAGGATTGATTTTTTTCATGTTTCTTTGTGGGAAATTACTTTGGATCATGTTGGTTGAATATTTTGTCGATTAGCGTACTGATAAACAAAATAGGTCTGATCATCGAAAGTAGGAAGATTGGCTGGCCAAATGTGTAGGTTTACCACATTAAAAGGGGACTAATCTCTCCTCTCATCAAGGGGAGGTTCCCTATATATATATATATATATATATATATATATACACTTAAGGGTAGGATAAATCATCCATCTCTCTTTTTTTAGAGATGATGCATGCAAATCAAAGGAGAAATCTTAGGGATAATGACAGAAAGCACTCCTCTTCTTTCATAAGTACCATTCAACAAACCACAAGAATATTCCTGGTAGTAATTGTAAAATGTAACCAAGGTTGTAGTAACCAATAAATTGAGATGTAGCACAAAGTCTCCACCTAAATTACCCAAGAGTGAGATACGAAGGAAAATGAGGTCAAAAAGTCATCCCAAGGTCCTTTACATAGAAACAAAAAGAAAACACACTAAAAACAATTATGGGGGCACAAAGTCTCTCCATAGTTGGCTTCAGGACACTTTCCTGACTACTTTCAATAATTCTGCTTATTGAATTAAATGAATAGAAAATATATTAAGAAAAAAGACATAATAAAAGTTTCCCCAACAACAAAGATATCATAGCCCAAAGTCTGAAAAGTCACTTTCTTATTCCAATAACAAAATATGATCAACAATCTGAGCTCAAAATCTCAGTAATGCCTTTCAATTTGGGCAAAGTTTTATTTCAAATAATCAGAGAGCCACATCCAAAATAACAAGAGAGTCCCTTATATAGCCTCTTCAATAAGTACTTGGGAATAGTAACACATCATGTTGCATTGAATTTTGTTAAGAAGACATGCTAGAATTTAGGGGCATTTACCCATTTGCTTTTCTCAATGCAGAGAAATGTGTCACACTATTGAAAGTTTGCATTTTTCAATATCCACCTAGCAGTCTACTTCTAGAAACATATCTGATGTGCAAATATTTATAGTCATTCCTCCTCATTCCTCCTTTTTTGGTTATTTGAATTGGGTCCTCGATGCAGTTCGATGATTTGTTCCTTAGTCATTTTTGCTAGTCTTTTGAGAACCCTATGGAAGATGACACTTGGTAGCTTCCATTACATTTGATACTGTGTCTCAATAAATGACATGTGGTAGCTTCCACTGTGACTTTGAAGATGACATGTGGAAGCATAGCAAGTTTTCTATTTCTTCAGACTTTTCTTTTGTAGGAAAAAGTCTAGAAGAATTATTTCAAAGGAAAAAGTCTGAAGGAATTCTTTCAGAAAATTTGTCCGAAAGAATTGTCTCTTTGTCACTTTTAACATGAAAACTTTTCTGAAGGAAATCCCTTTGCTCTTTTGACCTTTGAATTGGTCCATTTTCCCCCTTCCTGCCCTCCACAAGGGCTGTTTAAGCTCCAAACTAGCCTTTCAGGTTTATGCAATGGTTCACTTTGGCTTCTGAGTGTCCTTCAAAAGGGTTGTTTGTCCCTTGGAAATTTTCCTTAGTTGATTTTATGTGAATCTCAAATTGTGACACGTGGCAGCATCTACTGTTCTTAGAAACAAAGTGAAATGAGGCTCAAAAGATGACACTTGGCAACATCTATTGAGTTTTGTCAGGTTTTTGTTTCCTTAGTCACTTTTGCCACAAAAATTCCCTCTATAAGGGCACTTGTGTCTTTGATACTTGGGGTACTCCTTTGAACTTGTCGCTTGAACTGACCGATTAAAACAACTTTGGTTCAATGGTTCATTCCCTTATTCTATTGACCACTTGAACCAAGATTCTTTGAAACAAGCCTCGTTGAACCCATTGAACTTGTTCAACCTTGAACCCATGAACTCATTGAACCATTTGGTTCAAGGTTCAACAGTTCAATCGGTTCATTCTATTTTTTTGGCTAAGTCCTTTTGATCTTTTTGAACCAAACGTGTTGAACCATTTGGTCATTGAACCTATTGAACCTTGAACCTGTTGAACCTTTGAACCCAAAGTGGTTTAATGGCTCAATGGTTTAATGATTCAAGCCTTCTTCTTTTTTATAAGTGTTTTGAAGCCATTGAACCTTGAACCTTGACAAATGCGCTTAACTCTTGCTGCTGATGTTGAACTTTTGAACCCATTGAACTCGTTGAACCAAAATGGTTCAAGGTTCAATGGTTCAATGGTTCAATCCTCACTTAGAAGCTTTCCAATGAACTCTTTTAGTTGAGCATTGTCATTAAACCAACTCTGAAATTGCCTAAGTGTTGATATCTTGCTTCTTTCTTACAGAGTTCGTAGAAATCAACCTATGAAGCCCATAGAACTTGGCCTGTAGAGTCCATAGATTCAAGCTTGCAGAGTTTGTAGATTTTTGAGAAGCTTGAAAAATAAGGAATTTGAATTCTTAGAAAAAATTTCAAGAAGGGAAGAGATTATTTTGGTCTGAGGAACCAAAATAGATCACATGTTGTCCCAAAAAATAAGAAGTCTATTTTTGGGGACAACAGTTGGCTCCAGTTGGGGGACTTCTATCAATTGTAAAAAAGAATTGAAAGGAGTAGAATCTAGAATCTCCAGTGTCTTCATGTGTACCATTGGGCTATAGAGTCATGTTATCCAAAAATGGAAGGCATCACAAATGGAAACAAACATAACAAAATAGAATTAAAAACTATACAAATATACATATGTACAGATGCAATGATCTGATACTTCAAGAGTTGAAGTGTTTCAGATGTTGCCCATAGTGAGGTAGAGAAAAGAGTGTGCCATCTTGATATTTTAGTAGAAAGTTATTTTCACCATTGTGTTGATGAATTATAAATGGGCCTCTCCAAAGGGAGTCAAACTTTCCATGCATCCCTTTTGGTTCTCTCCTTTTGTCCCACAGTAGGACTTGATCCCCAATCTAGAAATCATGATTTTTGGCCTTTTGGTTAAAGAGTTTCTTTACCAGACTTTGATGAGAAGCAATTCAGTCCACCACCATGGTTCTCTATTCATCCAACTCAGTTAAGCACATGATTCTCTTATCAAGAGAGCTTTCATATGTCTAATCTTCAATTGCCTTTGCCAATTTCAAGGTTGGCAATTCTAAGGTGATTGGTATTTCAGCATTGATACCATAAATAAGTTGAAAAGGAGACATACCAATTGCCCTCTTTTGTGTAATTTTGTCTACCCATAGAGCATCAACCAATGCTTTATGCCATGTCCTTTGATTGCCATCTGCTAGCTTCTTGATGATAGTTACGAGGTTCTTATTACTTGATTCAACTTGTCCATTCCCTTGTGGAAAATAATCAAAAGAATGGGAGAGTGTAATTCCATAATGGAAACAATCTCCTAGGAGGTGAAACAAGCTACATTATCAGTAACAATTTTGGTTGGAACTCCAAACTTGGAAATGATATTCTCCTTGAGGAAATTGCATACAACTTTTGAAGTAGCATGCTTAGTTGGGATTGATTTTACCCACTTGGTGAAATAGTCAGTTGCTATAATGACATAATCATGTCCAACGCTTGAAGATGGGTTTATAGTCCCAATAAAATTGATCCCCCATTGCTAGAAAGGTTTTTCTATAATCACTGGCTTGAGAGGTAGGGCAGCTAACTTGGGTCTTCTAACAAATTGTTGGAAAAGTTCACATTTTCTCACCCACTTATATGCATCTTGGAAAAGAGTTGGCCAGTAATACCTAGCTTGCAAAATCTTGTGAGCATTTATAGGAGTAGAAAAATGTCCTCTATAGGCTAGATTGTGGAAAGATTTCAAAAGTTGGCTTTGTTGCTCTTTGTCTACATAGTGAAGGAATACTCCATATATGCTTCTCTTGTACAAGCCATTGTCTCAAAGGACAAAATTAGCAGCTTTCAACTTGATAGTCCTCCTTTATTTATAAGACAAATGAGTAGGACATTCACCATAAGTAAAGAAATGAGCAATACCTGAATACCACTCATTGGTAGTGGAGAAAAAAAGGACTGTTGGTGTGTCTTCTACTTCAGCTTCTACATGCTATGTATCTTCTAGCTCATTGTCAGTAATTAATTGACATAGGTCTTTTCCCCTGACCAGCTTTATTGGCTTGATGTCTAGATCAAACTCTTGGATTTTTTCAATCTAATTGCCTCTTTTTGTGCCAAACTCCTACTGAGTTAATATGGACTTGATTGTAGTGTCAAGAATTAAGGTAGTAGTGTGTGAATTCAAGATATAGAAGCATAAATGTTTGACTACTTTCACCACCGCATAAGCGTGCTTCTCTACATTTGAATACTTCATCTCATGGGTTTTGAGAGGGCAACTCATGTGTTCAGAAGCATAGCTATATATGATGAAATCTTTGTTGTAATCTGGATAAACCAAGGTAGGGGCATGGGCAATGGCAGTCTTGATATCTTGAAATGCTAGCTTGCCTTCTTTAGTCCAACTAAATGTGGTCTTCCCTTTCATCATGTTCACAATGTGTCTAGTCTTATCAACAAATTTGGGGATGAACCTCCATAAAAAATTCACCTTTCTGAAGAAAGAGTGAACAACATTTTTATTTGTAAGCAAATTAAGCTCTTGAATAGACTTGACTCTATTTGAGTCAATCTTTATGCCTTCTTTAGACACAATGTGTCTGAGGAGTTTCCCCTATGTTACTCCAAAAATAGACTTTTTAGGGTTCAAGGAAATACCATTCTGGCGGCAGCACTCTAGCACTTGTTGTAAGTCCCGTATATGATCAGAACGGTGCTTTGAAAAGATGGTTAAGTCATCAAGGTATACCACTATGAATTTACCCATCTCATCTTTGAAAGCCAAGTCCATTGCTCTCTAAAAGGTGGCACCAACATTTATCAAGCCAAAAGGCATTCTTCTATATGCAAATGTACCGCAAGGTGTGGTGAATGTAGTCTTGTGTTGGTCTCATTCACCAACTTCAACTTGATTATATCCTGAGAAGCCATCTAGCATTGATAACATCTCTGAACCTATCACTATTTGAAGCACTTGATCCATAATTGGCAAAGGGTAAATATCTTTCAAAGATGACTGATTCAGATTCCTAAAATATACACAAATGCAAATTTTTCCACTCTTCTTCCTTACAAGCAATATGTTTACAATCCATGTGGAATGATGGATTGGGAAGATGATCCTAGCATTTAACATTTTTTGTATCTCAGACATAATAGTACCTGATATTTTTGGATTGTACTGTCTAGATTTTTGCTTATAGGGCATTGAGTCAGCCTTGAGAGGAATGTCATGGAAAATTTCATCAGGTCTAAGAGACTTCAAGTCATCATAAGAATATGCTAAGACATCCATGTATTGATGGAGTAAAGTGGTGAACTTCAATCTTTCTTCAGGGGTGCAACACTTACCAATGTTAACCATCTTGGGATTTTCTTTAGTAGTCAGATTTAATTGATCAAATCCTTGAGAGAAACTTGAATCTATTTGTTGTTGTTTGATAAATCTATCATGTTTGTCAAATAGTTTCTCAAGAGAAACTAGGCCTTTGGGAATTTTATTTCCTTTTAGCTGTAAGAATTCTTCATTTATATCTGAACTAGATTCAGAGGCTAATTCATACTTTTGAGGTTCACTACCTTCAAAACATATTTGTTCAAAATTGTCTTTTCATTCCAGGAAGGCAATGATTTGATGATCATCATTGAATACTTACCAATGATCAACATTGTCAAGAACACTTGGTCTACAGACTAGCTCAATAGTATACCTATCTTCTTTGAAATTTGAGTGAGGAACTAAAAGAGTTCCTAAAATAGCAAGTGCATCAGCTTTGTCATTAGATTCCCTGGGTATGGCAGAAATGTTGAAAGCATTAAAGCTTTCAATTGGTCCCAAACCAGGTTGTGATAGTGGTGTAATCTTTCATTCTTGGTTTGGTATAAGTTTCTCACTAGACTAACCACTAATTCAGCATCCCCTTTGGCATGAAGAAACTGGATGCTTTTATCTTGAGCAACCTTCAATCCAAGCAACAAAAATTCATATTCAGTTGTATTGTTAGTGTTGCTAAATTGTAATTTATAAGATGAAGGAAACATATCTCCTTGAGGAGATATCAACACAATCCCAGCTCCTGAACTGGTAAAGGAACAACTATCATCAAATTCTAGAGTCCATACCTCATCAGATACTGATTTTTCTTTAAACTTTCCTTCATTAAAGAGGGAGGGTCCTTCTTCATTTGTATTGCAACCTACTAGTTCTGCTATTCTAGTTGAACTAATTTTTAGGTTGACACTTTCAATAATTTTATCATATGTTTCATGCACTTCATCTATAGATAGAAAGTAGTTACCCATACCTAAGGATTCAAAAAGAATTTGAGCTTTAGGGGCTGATGTTTGGGTGACCACATATTTTGCCTCTTTTTCAGAGAGCAATCTCTTCATTATGCCTTTGATAGGGATTCTTTCCTTAGATAGGTCCATGCTTAGTTTTCCTCTCATGTCCTTACAGAAATTTCATCCAAGCAAAATGCCATAGGATGTTGGGACATTAGCCACCAAGACAATCATCTTGATTCTTTTATCTGGAAAGGCTACAAAAGCAAATTGGGCATCTTTGATTTACCCCAGCAATGGTACTTGCTTGTTTTCTATGGAGAAATATCTCCCAAATGTCTTGGTCAATGTGAGGCCAAGAGATTCAACTACTTTAGTAGGCATGACATTGTCAAATGCACCTGAGTCTGTAATACAATTACTTAGCTTGTGACCATTTATTAATAGGGAAACATAGAAAGGTTCTATTTTCCCAAGGGTAGTTAGAGGAGTAATGAAAAGATTATTCAGAATGGGCATGTTCTTTGGGGAATTAGGAGTTACTTTTTTAGCTTCTTGTCTTGCAGGGACATTTTGGTTCTTGACACATTAGACCAACTTATCCAATTGATCAAGATTGGACTGCAAATATTCAAATTTAGACATTTGTATTTTGGTCTTTTTAACATGATCAATTATGTCAAACGGTTGAATTGGACTAAGAATAGAGGAAGGTATTTCAACCTTTTGAGTTTTAGGAAGGATGGGAGGAGGGATGGTTTGCAAAATTAAAGTAGAAGGTGAAGGTGAAATTGTTGTATTTACCTTTTAGGTGATCACCAGATCCTTTGACTGGAAAGGCAGAGTGGTTCCATGCTTAGCAATTGTAATTGCTGGTTGAGATTGCTCCTCTATCTTCCCTTTATCAACTTTATAGATTGATTAGTTTTTGGACCTGGTCAACACTGCATATGATCCATCAAAATCTTCTCCTTTGCTTTTGGGTTCATCCTGGTAGTTCAGGAAACCAATGTAGGAGTCACCAACTGATTCTTCTTGATTTTTTAAAAGGAGATCAACATCATTTTATTGATTCAATTTAGGCTAGAAAGAGAACTCTGATTCTACTTCAAGATATCTCTTGTTAAATTGGTTGGAGGAGCTTCCAGGGCAAGTTTCTCTTGTGGGGGAGGAAGATGATTTTGTTGCCCTTGATTCCTGGCAGCATTGCCCTGATATGACTAAATTGGAAATGTCCTTCTTGGCATATCTTTATATGAAGGAGCAGAAGACATTCCTTATGCCATACTTTTTGAGAGCAAGCAACTCATTTGATAATTTCTACACCATTGGATCTGTGGTGCCTGTAGATGAATATTCAAAAGATGATGAAGGTATATTTCTATTTGGATCTCTTCTTATCTTCCCTGCTAAGATGAGATCATCTTTTACCTTAGTGGCCAAAAGTTGAGCTGCAGTAAGATCTATTTGACCAATACGTCTCAAAAGTAAACTTACTTTAGGTAACTGAGAATTAATGAAGAAGCATTTGAGATTCTTAGCTGTAGGTTAAGCAATTACAAGAATTTTGTTCATCAATTTGTCAAACTTGGCTATGAAGTCCATCATTGGTTTATGAGGTTCTTTCTTCATCTGTGTAAGTTGAGCCAGAAGTGGATGTGCATCTTTTGCAAGTTTGAATCTGGCTTCAAACTTAGCTTTGAGGGTATACCAATCAGTTACTGACCAAGCCTGTAGATGATAAAACCCATCTGCAGTAGCACCTTGTAATGTTTCTACAAATCACTTAACTACTACATCTTTAAATTCTAATCCAATTATGCCACAGGCTATGCTAAAGGTTGCAATGTGTTCATCAGGATGAACTTTCCCATCACCATAGAATTTGGGGAAATTCTTCCTTGAACTGCATGGAAGCTCATGTAGAGGTGAAGATTGAGAGGACCAAAAGAATTACCCCAAGGGCCTTGAACTTCCATTATACGACTATGAAAAGGAGGAATAACAAATCTTAGAGGGGTAATTATTGGCAAAGCTTTATCAACAATAGAAGTGGATACTTCGTTTGGCAATGGAGATCTGACTTTAGTAGGAGGAAAGCTCTTGGT
This sequence comes from Torreya grandis, assembly GCA_037957365.1. Classification (NCBI taxonomy): domain Eukaryota; kingdom Viridiplantae; phylum Streptophyta; class Pinopsida; order Cupressales; family Taxaceae; genus Torreya; species Torreya grandis. The sequence continues at coordinate 75,185 of JARHVA010008378.1, read as the reverse complement.
TCATTGGAGGTGAGATGGTGAAGGAAACAAATCAAAATTACTTTGTTGTACCAACTTGAATATAGGGTCAACAATACCTTTATCCCTTTGGCTTCGTGTATACCTTGAATCTGCTAGATTGTGAAACAAAAATGGAAAAGAGTTGACCTTGCTTTAGTTTGAAGCTTGAGGCTTTAAACTGTGCATTCTTTCCTAGTTAGTGTGGAGGTGAATGATAAGGTTATAATAATAATGGGTAAAACACATAAATGGAATGGAGTCTATAATGGATAATGGTAGAGATTGATTTCATCTAAAACTTGAGGTTTCAAAATGCACATAACTATATCCCCAATGGAGTCACCAAAAACTGTTGGTTGAATATTTTATCGATCAACATACTAATAAACAAAATAGGTTTGATCATCCAAAGTAGGAAGATTGATCAGCCAAATGTGTAGGTTTACCACATCAAAAGGGGACTAATCTCTCCTCTCATCAAGGGGAGGTTACCTATATATATATATATATATATATATATATATATATATATATATATATATATAGAAAATAATACTCAAGGGTAGGATAAATCATCCATCTCTCTTTTTTCAAAGATGATGCATGCAAATCAAAGGAGAAATCTTAGGGATAATGACAAAAAGCACTCCTCTTCTTTCAGAAGTACCATTCAACAAACCACAAGAATCTTCTTGGTAGTAATTGCAAAATGTAACCAAGGTTGTAGTAACCAGCGAATTGGGATGTAGCACAAAGTCTCCACCTGAATTTCCCAAGAGTGAGATATGAAGGACAATGAGGGTACAAAGTCGTCCCAAGGTCCTTTACACAAAAACAAAAAAAAAACACACTAAAATCAATTGTGGGGGCACAAAGTCTCTCCACAGTTGGCTTAAGGATGCCTTCTTGACTATTTTCACTAATTTTGCTTATTGAATTAAAGGAACGAAAAATATATTAAGGAAAAAGACATAAGAATAGTTTCTCCAACAACAAAGATATCACAGCACAAATTTTGAAAAGTCGCTTGCTTTCTTATTCCAATAACAAAATATGATCAACAATCTAAGCTCAAAATATCAGTAATGCCTTTCAATTTGGGCAGAGTTTTGTTTCAAATAATCAGAGATCCAGATCCACAATAACAAGAGAGACCTTTATATAGCCTCTTCAAGAAGGACTTGGGAATAGTAACACATCATGTTACATTTAATTTTGTTAAGAAGACATGCTAGAATTTAGGGGCATTTACCCATTTGCTTTTATCAATGTAGAGAAACGGGTCATGGTATTGAAAGTTTGTATTTTTCAATATCCACTTGGCAGTCTACTTCTAGAAACATATCTGATGTACGAATGTTTTTGGTCATTCCTACTCATTCCTCCTTTTTTGGTTATTTGAATCGAGTCCTCTATGCAGTTCAGTGCTCTATTCCTTAGTCATTTTTGATGGTCTTTTGAGAACCCTGTGGAAGATGACACTTGGCAGCTTCCATTGCATTTGATATTGTATCTCAATAGATGACACGTGGTAGCTTCTATTGTGACTTTGAAGATGACACACGGTAGCATAGCATGTTTTTTGTTTCTTTAGACTTTTCTTTTAGAGGAAAAAGTTCAGAGGAATTCTTTTAGAGGAAAAAGTTTGAAGGAATTCTTTCAGACAATTTGTCTGAAAGAATTGTCTCTTTGTCACTTTTGTCGAGGAAACATTTTTGAAGGAAATCCCTTTACTCTTTTGACCTTTGAATTAGTCCATTTGGTCCCTTCTTGCCCTCTGCAAGGGCTGTTTGAGCTCTAAATTAGCCTTTCATGTTTTTGCAATAGTTCACTTCGGCTTTTGAGTGTCCTTCAAAAGGGCTATTTATCCCTTGGAAATTTGCCTTAGTCAATTTTATGTGAATCTCAAATTATGACATGTGGCAGCATCCATTGTTCTTAGAAACAAAGTGAAATGAGGCTTGAAAGATGACACTTGGTAGCATCTATTGAGTTCTATCAGGTTTTTGTTTCCTTAGTCACTTTTGCCACAGAAATTCCCTTCACAAGGGCACTTGTGTCTTTGACGCTTGGGGCACTCCTTTGAACTTGTCACTTGAACTGACTAATTGAACAAACTTTGGTTCAATGGTTCATTTTCTTATTTCTATTGACCACTTGAACCAAGATTCAAGGTTTAATGGTTTAATCAGTTCATTCTATTTGTTTGGCTAAGTCCTTTTGATCTTTTTGAACCAAACACATTGAACCATTTGGTCATTGAACCTGTTGAACCTTGAACCCATTGAAACTTTGAACCAAAGTGGTTCAATGGTTCAACGGTTTAATGATTCAAGCCTTCTTCTTTTTTATAAGTGTTTTGAAGCCATTGAACCTTGAACCTTGACAAATGCGCTTAACTCTTGCTGCTGATGTTGAACCTTTGAACCCATTGAACCCGTTGAACCAAAATGGTTCAAGGTTCAATGGTTCAATCCTTGCTTAGAAGCTTGCCAATGAACTCTTTTGGTTGAGCCTTGTCATTAAACCAAATTTGAAATCGACTAAGTGTTGTGAGCTTGCTTCTTTCCTGCAGAGTCCGTAGAAATCAACCTGTGAAGCCTGTAGAACTTGGCCTGCAGAGTCTGTAGATTCAAGCCTACAGAGTCCATAGATTTAAGCTTGCAGAGTCTGTAGATTCAAGCCTACAGAGTTCATAGATTTTTGAGAAGCTTGAAAAATGAGGAATTTGAATGCTCAAAACAAATTTCGAGAAAGGAAGAGATTATTTTGGTCTGAGGAATCAAAATAGTTCACATGTTATCCCAAAAAATGAGAAGTCTATTTTTGGGGACAATAGATCATGTTTCACATGATTGAAGCATAATATTGTGTCCCACTTTTTGGTATAAAGGGACCAACAAAAAATAAAAACGTTAACATTTCTCAATTTGTATAGACAATAGTGACTTAACTGTATAAAATGTGAAAATGGTGTAAACTAATGGAATGTTTCATTTTAAGTGTAGATTAAATTTTTTATTTTTCTTTAAATAAAAAAGTAAAAAATAGAATTTTTAATACCTAAATACATAGTGTGTATGTTTTGTGTAAATTTTTTTTATTGAGTACTTTATTTCTCCTCATAATTTTCTCAAAACATAATATTTTCTTAAGATTTTTTACAGAGAGGTCTTAGAAACATGGACATAGTGCAAGATTATTTTTTTTATAATTTTTTGATTAAAATACAATTTTTTAATGATCAAGGCAAGGAATATCAATGCTTATGTCTTCTCCTCATGATAAGTTTCTATATATATGTCAAAATAAACTAACTTTTCACCATTGGAACAAGGACGTTAAAGTCAAGTGCATTGATATTTTTCAAAAATTTTGGCCATAGTCTCTTATTTTTCCCAATGCCTCAAACATATGGTACTTCATTTTCTAAATAAGTATATTTTACTAAATAAATAAAAATAAATATTATTAAAATTTATAAAAAATTATATTATTAGAAAGCTCATAAAAAGACCTATTTATATGTAGAGCCACACGTTTTTATTTTATTTTTTCACTATAATGCATGGCATCTGAAGTGGTAATTCTAGGCCAATAGTAGATTTCCACTTCAATAGATGAGGATTTGATGCCACATGGGGTTTGAACAAAGGGGGTTTGTTCAAACCCAAATTTTTTTGGGTCGATTCAATCAAATTAATCAAAAATCAATGAAATGCACAAAGTAAACCTTTGAACCCCTTTAGTCAAAGGGGGTTCACTCTAACACCATTCATTTGAACCCCCTTCAAAAAGTACATGTGGGGGCTCGAATGAAACCCCTTCAAACAAACCCCTTTCAAATGAAAGGGGGTTTGATCAAACCTTAACTTTTTTTAGGTTTATATGCACTTGACCACCAAGTGGGACTCACTTATGTGTCATAGCCCACTATATATTTAGACCTAAAATCCCATAATCAAACTCATCTACATGGGATTCACTTCTAAGGTAAGTCTAGGTATGCTTATATTTCCTTTGTTCTAGTCATTTCTCTTTGTTGCATTAATATCATAAAGTGGGTGGGGACAGGGGAGGTGGTAAATGTAATCACCTAAAATTCATAATTGGATGCTAAGAGTGTCACTTGAGTTACCCTATTCCTATCTTAACTTTAGAACTATCTTAGATCCTTAAACACACTTTTTAAATCATTGAATAGACGACATTCACCCATAATCAGCCAAAACATAGTCCTAAAACTGTCTTCTTAGATCCCAACCCAAATTGCTTAGCAGTCTACCAAGTGGACATGAGTACCACATTTGGGACACTACAGCCATATGATTCTAGTGTCCCCAACTGGGTACTACTGTCCTTAGCCCTAACTCTTCCCAAAAAATATTTTTTCAAATGTGTTCCCCTTCTAAGGTTGGCCTAAGCATATTTTCTTATCCACATAAGCTACATAACTCTATAAATAAAAGTCTAATTGACCTCTATTCACTAGATGAAAAATAGATGCAAAAGAACATTCAAACAAAAAACAAGTTGAGAAAAATTAAGGTATTTGATCCCTATTCATCCCTACTTCTACATAGTAAAATATACAACAAACCTAAGTTCATTTTTTAAATATTTCAAATATAAATCATATTCAAGGCATCCAAGTCCATTCTCATTCTAGCATTAACTTGCACTTGCACCAAACACTAGGTTAAAAAACTACATTAGGTTGTATCCCTCTTTAGAGTATTGGTTTGTAGGCAACTCTCTTTATAGTGGGGTGTTGAGGATTTCCAACCTATACTACTAAAAAACACACTATTATTTCTCATGCCATACGTTCAAGAGGGATTAGGGTTTACACATTAAATCAAGTTTTCTAGGCACAACATAGAGCTCCAAGTTTTGTGTGTGCAGGAATAGGACCTAAAAACATAGGTGCAGGTCCTTGAAAATAAGAGTAGTACCATAAAAGGGGAAACTACCTCCACTTTGAGGACACTACACCAACATGGTGATACTATCCATATGGGTAACTGATTTCTAGTGAGCAAACATATTCTAGAATCCTATTGATGACACTCAAAAGTATCCAAAACTCATCTTTTTAAAACTCAGATCGTCTTCAATAGTCAATTTTTAGATAAGTCTTTATTTAAGCCTATTTATTTATATTTTGAGAAAGTTAAGGGAAGTAAAATGCCATCACACATCTGTGCTTAATTATTGTAATTTATTTAACTGATTTAGACATTTTAGCCCTTTAATCTAAACATTGGTTTTACATAGTTAAACTATAAAAGGTTAAATTAAAAACTAAGAGAAAAAGATGATTAGTCTATTATGAAACCATGTAACTAAAAGAATTTTTTCCTGTAATATCTAATATTTGTCATCAAACTCAAAAAGCACATGTTTATTGAAACTCATGATTTAGTCACACAATGATGCGTTCTGCATAATCGATGCCACGTATACCTAGGTACAGATTAGTTCATGCATGAACAAATCATAGATAGAAATGAAGTCATAGTTAATGTGAACAATATCAAACTTACACAGTTCAATAACATGTTTGTGCAGCTATGGGTTTGAAATTGCACAAATAGCTCCTAGACAAATAAAATCATGGTTAATGTGAGTAATATCTAGCTTATACATCTTAATGTTGTAGTTCTTTAGTTTTGGATTTGATCCTACATAAAATGGATGATAAATAGAAACAAAATCATAGTTATAATCAGTAATAGCATGGATAATACAAATAAACTCTCATAATTATAGATGTGATATTGAAAAAACATAGATAGATAGTTAGGTAAGTTATAGTGGTTACTGTTAATGGTTAACATGAGTTCATGATAATTAGTCACAAATTCATTTTTTAAGAACAAGAAGTTGTAGTTACAGAGAGTGATGCCATAGTTGTAAATTGGAAGTGGAAATCAGAAGATTTTTTGGGAGCTTGGCTTCAAAATTTTCCTCTTATCAATCCCACAAACTTAATAGCAACTCAAAATCACCAAATTAAAGGAGGGGTCCCACTGTTTCACCATTATATATTAGGACAAACTTGAAATCAAGATCATTCAAATACCAATAACACCAAAGAACATACAAAATAACTAAAAGTCAATCTCAAATCTACTCTAAACACATGATTTGGAAAGGAAATTAAATTGGATGCAAATGAAGATTGAAATAAGAACAATATACCTCAATCTGAGCAAGTAATTTGCCTCCAAAATGCAATGGATGTGTCCCAAATTTGACAAGATAATTGCACTTGATATGTTGGATTGCAATGAAGAGATCAAGACTTACATCAATGGAGATGGAATAAATTAATTGGAAGAATGTGACTCCATAAATTCTTCATGGATTGTGCAAGGAGGAAGGTTGGTTTTAATAGATGGTTGTGAGAGGAATGAAGGGGTGGATTTGAATATTTATTTTAAGTACACTATTTGACCTTTTCTTGCATGCTATCTCATTTTGGCTTAGGTGTGTGGTGCAATACTTGTCATCTTATAATGAGCTAAATCTTTTGACTTAAAATCTTAAGGCATAGTTTTTGGGGATGTGTTGAGAAGTCCACTAATTTATTAAACACTTCAAATTAGAACAAACATGTAGGAAAATGATAATGTTTAACATAAATAGAATATGCTATAGATGTATGTAATGTGTGCTCATTACGATATGAATGTGCTTGATTATCAAATGAGCTATTAAAATTGACTATTAAAATAGACGATTGAGCTCAGATTTGGGCCCTATTGGATCACATGCCAACTTCTAACAACTAGGAATAAAAATGTAAAAAAAGTTGGATGGGTACACCTTGACATGAAGGAGTGACCAAAAGCTTGTGTGAAGACAAATCAAATGATCTTGACAAAATATATAATAAAAGTTGCCATATATATTTAATAATAACAAACTAGGACCAATTACTGATAGATAATGGTGAACAAAACATATAAAAATAATGAGAAAGAAGCAGCAAGGGACCATTTTTGAGTGTTTACAATGTGCTTTCAATATTTATAGTGGAAACATGTATGAATGATGTATATATCACATTTCATCTCTATTAAATGTGAAATGATTTTGTAGAGAATATTTAGCTCTTATAATGTTATGGATATTTTTTTAGAATATTTTTAATCAAACAAATGTTTTCTTTACAATTTTTTAAAAATGAAAATTTAAACATTAAATTTTAGATATTATAATTAAAATAAATATTTAAATAAAATCTAGGTGAAAATGTTAAAATCTCCTGGACCATAGGTGGGTAAATCTTTTGTTTTAAATGAGAAAGATTATGTAACAATAAAATTATTTTTCATCCCTTTTAACTTGCCCTTAATTATTAGAAGAGTGAAAAAATGTTAAAATATAAAAAGATGAAGTATTAAAGTTGAAAGAAAGAAGCATGAAGGGTGTGGCACAGTTGTTGAAGCAGCGTTTTGTAAACATGAATTTATTAGTTGGCACTCAGAAATAGCAGCTTTCCATATTGATACACCAAAAAACAAAGACAGAGATGGGAGATGGGAGTCTGGAGTCCTACAACCTGCACTTGCATTTCCTAAGATAGACCACAAAATCAGCTTTCCATATTGTTCACATATTTTTAAACCTTTTGCCTCTCAATTGATTTTCTCTTGAGATTTGCTTGCTTTCTTCTAATAAGTCTCTTTGCTATTTATTTATTATACTTGTCCGATTCCTCGACATTTCCTGCAATTAAATTTGTAAGGTATTCGGTATTTTCAGTTTTACAATTCAAAGTTGATATGGGGGAGATTAAATCAAGCGCAGATTGGAAGGCATGCATGAGAAGTGGAGAGAGAGAGAGCCAGTTCAAAGGCGTTGTCCCTCAGCATAACAAGAAATGGGGAGCGCAGATCTACGTGAGACATAGTAGAGTATGGTTGGGCACCTTTATGAGCCAAGAAGCAGCTGCACTGGCCTATGACAGGGCTTGTCTCAGCTACAAAGGTGCTCAAGCTCCTAAAAACTTTCTCACTGCAGAAAAGTGCCAAATAGAAAGTATGTTTCAAGAGCGGTATAAAAAGGAGCATGTGGTGCAGATGATCAGGGAGCACACTTATGATGAACATTTTACCCACTTTATGGCTACACACCTATTCCAAATGCCAAATGCCAAACATGATGATGATGATGATGATGATGATGATGATGATCCTCAGCCTGAGCATCTCTTTGACAAAGAGGTGACTCCTAGCGATGTGGGGAAGCTCAACAGATTGGTTATTCCAAAGCAGCACGCCGAGAAATATTTGGAGATGAAGGAAAGTCTTGTGTTTGTGGATGTGGACAACGACAAGGTTTGGGAGTTCAGATACTCGTTCTGGAAGAGCAGCCAGAGCTATGTGCTTACTCGGGGATGGAGCAAATTTGTTAAGGAGAAGAGACTGGAAGCTGGGGATATTGTTTCCTTTCACAGGTGCAAAACCACTGCCAAGCTCTATATTAGTGTCACCCTTCGTTCTCCTTCAAGGAGACTCCATCTTGTGCGCGCGCGCCTACTTGTTAATCACAATTGCACTGCTCTTCATTTCGATTACTCTTCAAATCATAATCATAATCATAATGGAGGACAACGGCAGTTGACAGAACTAAGTTTATTCCCTCTCCATGGCAGCCATGATCTCGCCCATAATAATGGAGGACCAAACCATAACCTTGGCACGGTTAAATTATTTGGTGCTGCTATATCTTATTCAAATCACAACTAGGGGAGTGAGTATTCACGACTGTATTGCTTTTGCCAAATTAATTTCCTTCTTTTCATATAGATCGATTTTTGGAGCTAATTGTAATAATATTAATAATAATAGTTTAATAAAATAATATATTTATTATTGCGTTTTTTAATCTTTCGGACTTCCTCAATATTTAGATTTTAGTTATATATTTATTATTGCGAAGATATTGTGTGTTCCACTTTCAATTTTAGTTTTGAATGTTGCCTTTTATAAGTTTCTATTTATAACACACTGTTTTTTTAAATTTTCATTATTAAAATTGTTTGAAATATATCGAATTTGATATTTCTGAGTTTTAAAAATATACTGTGCCACTTATTTAAAACAGATGTATCCATATGTATAAATAATTATAATTGAAATATTTATTAAAGAAAATGTTAATAGATTTAAAGAAATATTTTTTACATTAAAAATTTATAAATATATCATTAAATTGAGTGTGTCAGATAAAATTCTTTCAAAAGACCTTTCAAACCTTTTGAAGGGCACTTGCATGAGAGACAATTCCTTCAAAAGATCCTTAAAAGCCAATTTTTTTGAAAAGATTGTTTTAGATAAAATGTCAGAAACAATTCATTCAAAAAAATGCAAAGGACCAATTCCTGAGAAAAGACCCTTCGAAAATATTGAAAATGTCCCTTCAAAAGAGAAAGAAGTGTCCCTTTGATTGAGAAATTATCTTTTGGACTTTTTTCAAGTGTCCCTTTGGACTTTTTGCACTGGACACTTTCTTGAGAAAAGAACCTTCCGACTTTTTGAAAGTGTCCCTTTGGACTTTTTGAACTAGACACTTTGCAAGAGAAAGAACCTTTGGCAAAATTGAACATGTCACTTCAAAAATATTACAAAGGACACTTCAATGAGAAAAAGACCCTTCAGAAAGATTGTTTCGAATAAAATGTCTAAAACATTTCTTTTAAATTTTTTGTAAAGAGCCAATTCCTTCAGAAACGTTGAAAGAGCCAATCCCTTTGGACTTTCTGTAAAGGACACTTCCATGAGAAAAGGATCCTTCAGACTTCTGTGACAGTTCAAAAAGTTTGAGATGGACCAATTCATTCATATTTTTTGTTTCAGATAAAAAGTTCAAAACAGTTCCTTTGAGCCTTCAGCGAAAAATCCAAAACAAAACCTTGCTGAAAGAAATAACACTTGACAAAAGATGAAAATAACACTTGCAAAAAGACTAAACCAACACTTGAAAAAAGACCGAACGAAGGCTTCTGAAGGAAATAACACTTGACACTTGCTGTGAGGATAAACAAATTAAGAATGTTGCACTTAACCAAAATGAAAGATGCAAAACTTGGGTGTAAAAATTGGCTAACAGTTACTATGATAAAAATATTGAATTCAATGTAAATACCAGATTCACTAAAGCTTCACTCAATCCAAACATCCAACTAAATTTTTTTTTGTCAACGTTGCAAATCCAAGTGAGTGTAAGAGATCATTTCTAGAGAAGTGTTATGAGAAGAAATGATTATTTTTGCCCTTGGAGGCACTAACTTTATCATTGGAGATCATGGAGCCAAGTAAGAATGCAAAAGGGAAGGAACCACAGATAAAGAATAATATGACAAGTTAATTTTCAACCTTTTATTCATTTATTCTTATGACTAATAAAACCATATTTGAAGATTTAAGTGAGGAAAAGACTAAACTAAAAAATGATGATATATTTTTAATTATTAATATAAATATCATCCCTTCAATAATATATTTTATGATTATGATGCTTCTATAACTTGAAGTTCTCTTAATTTTGTACCTAAGGAAACCATATTTTAAGTTCAAAATAAAGAAGAAGATATGATTATAAAAAAGTTGGTATATTTTAAATCTTATTGAATATAAATTCCCTCCCTTCAAGAAAGTTCTTTTTATCATAGAGTTTCTCTAATGTTTGAAAAATAAAAATATAGCAGTTTATGTAGATTCTTGTATAATAATTTAGTTGGGGATTATCATAGTTATATAAATTCTAGTCTTCTAGGTAGCATTTTGGAATATCAATATTTATATGTGACATTCTCTTGGAACCTCAAGATAGATTAGGAAGATTATGTCCCATAAACAATCACCAGATAGATTTATTTCACGTGTTCCATTGCAAATTTGGCAATTATTTCACTAGTCTTATGTTGTTAGGATAAATCCTTTGAGTGCAAGAAACTAGGTTTACATTTCTAATTTATCTTGGAGGAAAATAAATTCTTTCCTACACATGCATGTTTAAGTAAGTGGAAGAGCAATAGTTATTTTTATTTCTCCGTCATTGGGTTTTGATAGATGAATGCATGTTTTCACTATAAAATAGGCATGCATTTAAAAAATAATTATCCTTTGGTTTTTTCCAAACCTAAATCTAGTAAATTTTTTGGGGAAATACATGTAATTGATTTGAAGGTTGTTAAGTAGTCTATTTTTGGGTTTGTTAGCTTCTTCATCTCTCTTATTAAAGATAAAATGGTTGTGGGTTATGTGCCTAAGCTTAATCTTCAGGAGACACTTATGACCAATAAACCCCATTTCATTATATATGGATTTTTCCCATCTAAGAGAGGAAATACTTTACGAGGAATATTAAACCACTTTTGTTAGAAATATGTCATAGCAATATTATCTCCTTTTGGTATGACTTGGGCATGGGTTTGGATGTTATTAAAAGTAGTTTGGATAATTTGGAAAAAAAAAAAAGTATGATGAATAAGTTATCTAATGTTTTTCTTTGTAGAAAAATAAATTTTGAGTAATTACCTTATTCACAGTGTCTTATTTTTAATTTATCATTTTAGAAAATATTGAACATATTAACACATTTCTTAGTTCATTAGGACACTACTTAAGTCCTCATGTACCCTTGTTTGTAAAAAATCACAATGCAACATTTATATAAATAAATATCAGTCTTAGATTATACATCACACTTTATCATGTCATGCCTTAAAAACTCACCCTGTATCATCTCCAAGTCTGACCTACACTTTGTGTAAATCTATTTATCCTAGATATGTTCCTTGGATATGTTTATCTCTTTGAACATTGTGGACCCTTCTTTCCCTTTTCATTTTGATTGTGTTCAATTAATCTCTCCCTTATCATTTTAAAATTTAGCTAACACATATAACTTGTCCTAGATAAACATACATACAAAAGGTCATTTCAATGCATTTCAAATGATCATAATATAAAATAGATAGAAGGAGAAAATATGAATATATAAGGTCAATCCTAAATTCAAACATCAAACATCATTCCTCCAGGTTTAAGTTGAGATTCATTGAATTGTATCTTACACATATGTGATGCATTTTTTCTTCTTTTTATTGCATCATTTCCCTAGTGCCAAAGGAGGGTATTAAGTTACATACAATTGCATTATCACTTCTAGGTAAGATAAGGTTAAAAATATTCTCTTTATCTATTCCATATAAATAATTACATAATGTAGACACCCAAAATTAGTACAAGTTTATTCTTTATGTTAGTTATTTCAAGGTATATGCAAGATAATGGGGAACAAAAGGGAGAGGGAATCTTAAAACTACATTTTTTATAAAGATAATAATAATTGAAGTTGGAGAGGTTTTATAAATGCTTGGAAAAAATATTTGACATTAATTTAAGAATATGAATTGTGGCATTAAGAACGTAGTTTTTAATTTTATTTTATTTTTCAATACATAGAAGATAAAAGTGTACTAAATCAATGAAACTATGACAATATATTGACATTTTTTGGTGAAAATAGGAGCCTACATTTGTACAAACACACTTTTTTTATTAAATAAATGAATTGTTGTATGAAATTTCATATATGAATAGATGAAACATTGAAGATAACTCAATATATTTCTTATTAATTTTTTTAATAAATATATATATTAAATAATTTTACAAGTCAAGAGAGATGGAAAATTAGAAATGCAAGTTTATAAATAGAAAATTTTGACCTTAAATTCATGATTTTTCTAAGCATAACAAATAATTCGTAGATTGGTTAGGTATGAGTTTTATTAAATTTTGGTTAATGGTAAAAAAGTATATATATATATATATATATATATATATATATATATATATATATATATATCATTTGTATAAATAAATTAATAATTAAAAATAATATTTTAACACTAAAAAAACTATATATTAAAAAACTACGCTTTCGCATCTAAAAACCCATATATATATATATATATATATATATATATATATAATAATCAAATCTACCTCATCAGATGTGTCAACAAAGATAAAAAGGAATCCTAAATTTCCTAAAAATCATGTGGGCTGCTCCATGATTGGTTTTAGGTTAGGTTTGGACCTCCCTAAGCCTAACCCTGAAGCACTTTTGGAGTGAAAGTGGAAAATTCAAAACAAAAACTTATTGAAAGGGTTCAAAGGGCATACGCCCTTTCCAATGCATTATTTTGGGGGGAATTAAAAAATTAAATAAAAAATGCATGATAAAGGGTGTACACCCTATGAATTACAAAGTGTGTATACCCTATAAGTTAGAAAATGTTTTGTGTTTGTTTGAGTTACATATATTTTAGAAAAGAAATTTTAAGTATAAGAATATAGAATATAAATTAAATTAAATATAAATTTATTTCATTTATTTTACCAAATATAATAAATACATCCACTTTATATCTTCTAAAATCAATTCGAGAGCTATAAGAGTTACCATTTAGAAGTTAGTTTTCTAAAATCCATTCTAGTCAATACTTTGTTTTCATAATTTTAGGGTTGGATGATAGAATGAGAAATGAATTTTCAATTCATGTTACGCATGTCATAGATCTATACCATTAAGAATGCTTTACCTAATTTATCTATTTTAGTATACCCTACCCAATTAAATACCAGAGCCATGTCTTGATCTTGAGTATTGTAAACACCCAATTCTGGCCACAACTAGCTTTCGACCAGATTTAAGACAAATTCCTACCAAACATTTCAAATTAAGCATATGAATCACAAAATGTCCAAATTTCATCTATGTATCATTCATCAAAGATTAAAATCATGTTGAGTCACCCTATTTGGGATACTAGCCCATACGTAACAATCACCTCTCACATATTCATTCCCAATCACCTTGTGACCTAACAATTGGTAGTTTGGCCTATGATCCCATTAAGTCATGCACTTGATCTAATTCTTAAAAGAGATAAAATTATAATCAAAATGAATCATATGATTAAACAATATTAAATTCTTATTCGAATTATCTATTTATAATTAATGAATATCTAAAAATGGAAATTCTAAAAATCAAAATATCAAGCCTTTTCATTATTGCTTTTATGAGTGTCAAGCTCTTCAAAAATATCTCAGAATATCAAATTTGAGATCTATGCTTAGTAATTGAAAATCATAATTAAATAACAAATTTTAACTCAACTAGAGTTATCCTCAACTCAACTAGGGTTACTTTTAACTCATTCCATGTTTAAACTCAACCTTAACTCACCTTGGGCGAGAGTTAACATTTGACGATATAAATACAAGGTCATACCTATTGATCTATAAGCTCTCATAAGCCAAATTTATAATGCTAATTTATAGAGAGACAAGCCTTTCAAGAAATTTTACCATGTTGAATTCATAATCCAATCAACCAAGCTAAGGTGCCAAGGAAAGGTGAAATAATGAATTTCTAATTATGAAGATTTCTTGATGCACAAACCGAGTAATCCACTTCAACAATCCATTTGGAGAACCAAGTAAGGTAAAATAATGATTTATTTTATGTTCTAGTAGTGTTTTCATTTGTATGATTTTTTCCTATGCTCCCCTTAGTCTCTAGGATAGAGGTGTTAAGGGTTTATTGTGTTATTTTGATTTATTTTATTAGACTAACACTATACTAACCTCCCCTCTATGTATTTCTTGTTCACATGATAGCCTGCCTAGTGGGACCCATACCTCATAAATTAATTCCCAAGGCATTTTAGGACATACTCCTAACAATTTTCGTGTCAAAATCTAAACTTACCTAAAAAGTGAAAACTGAAGGTTTATGGACATTCTACATGAAATCATGATTTTGCTATGTACATTCACATTTTTGCTTTCTAGAAACACAATATTGAAGCAATATCTTGACTTTATAGTCATGCTATCACCTTAACATTCATGTTATTATGATAACTATCATGATTTTTATTCTACCCACCACCAGTTCCTACTAATAGTTATTTTTTATAGGAGAAGATAGGGATATTGTAATATCATGACTTTACAATCATGGTATTGCCTTTTTAGTCATGGCATTGTGTTAAATTTTGTGATATTATCCTTGTTAGAATCATAATAATTGATGGGGAGGGTGAATAAATTTAAAAAAAAAAATCATTCAATTCTTTCATAGCATACATGAACCATCACATCAACATATAGATCAAGTAATTCATAAGCAATCAACTATACAAGCATAAAACAAAATTATATAAGTAAACACACCATATATGTAGGAAACCCTCAAGGGGAAGAAAATTAATTGATCCATAAAAATGGACTATATTAATATAAGTAAAAATATCAATTTTAATGAAGCACCAACTTCACATGGAGCACAAACCCCAACTAGCTAAGCACCAACCCAACTAGCTTGTAACAAGCATGAACTTGCGAGGAGGCACCAACCCTCTAGATGACTTAGCACTAAATCAACCACCTAAAACCCTTTATAAATTTCATAAAACCTTGTTTCTCATAAAATACATGATGATCACCTTATTCATCTCTTCTCACTGCTCTATCCCTCTCAAACTGCATTATAGGCTTCTTCACTCAATTAGGTGTCTTAAAGACTTGATTAGGTCATATGAACTTGATTTTCATACATAGAAACTATGTAAAATATTCATCATAGATATTATACACTCCTATTATGGTATACAAGACCTCCATTTTGTCAACAATATGTTATTTTATTTGCTTGCACACTCACACACCTAAAATAGGCCTAAAACTGCTTTGTATATATGCAAGCCTCTTGGTCATATACCTCTTGGTATACCATATAAAATTTCATACTTGGATTATAATTTAAATATGAATTATAACATGTTTATACATGTATAAATCAGTTCAATATTTCATCCATGACATAAAATATAAAGCCTCTTTTAGGCCTTAAGGAAACCTAATTCAATTAGGCCTTCATTACCACACATTACCCTTCGATCTTATTAGAACAATTTCAGAATCCCCAAATAGTATCAAAACATCATAAAACACTAAAATATACCCATATTAATCTTATATTATGTTCATGACACTTTTTATCTCCAACCATAACTTGAAGCACACCATTATTAATGTTCATAATTAGGCTTATGAACCTACAAAAAGCCTGTTAAATGAAATTGAAGTATGTACACAATATCTTCATGAAAATAAATAACATGAACATAACATAAATGACCTTAAAAAATTTAACATGTTATTTATTCTTCACAAATTAGGATAAAATGACTCAAACACTTCTATGCAAATAGTCCACTGAAAACTGCCACAACACTCCAAAACCTGGTCATGAACAACTTAATCTTCAACACCTGAAATAACACTTCCCATGATAATTAATATTTTAAAAATATAATTTAAATATATAAAACAATATTAAATACAAAAATAATAGGGTATAATTTCAAATATTGGTCTTGTATACCAATCTTTTAACCTCAGTACACATAGTCAAACCAGAACCAGATAAGCCATTTTGGCTGCAACATTTTAACCTTTTATAATGAATTCAAAGATTTAAAAAAGAATAAAAATTACTATAAAGTCACAAAAAAAAATACAAAATGGATTAGATACATCAAACTAGATCATAGGTCCTCAAATTTCTCATTGCAACTTGATTCCTTAGAACTATCAGTTTGCCTTAAAGCACAATCATGATGATATTGACCTTCAACACCTGTATGACCATTTTCAAAGACTTTCAGTGCATTTGGATGATATTATGATATAATTATACAATTATTATATATAAATATAACCTATTAAAATGGTAAATATTTGTCTTGTATACCAATCTCATGACCTTATATCTCATTATCTCATCTGAACTAGATAGGTCAACTTGCGAGAAACTTTTTCACTATATTCACTAGTATATAAAACCTATAGAAATCATTATAAAGACTTAAAATTACTTAAAAAAATCTTAATTCACTTGGTTTAATTAATATTTCATGATAACACATCCCTAATCATCTTCTCACTACTAATTGGGTTTCACACTGTTTGCATCATTAGGACTATTAGCAACTAGCTAACTTAGATGATCAATTTAGAAAACTTTAGAACTAGAACCAATAAAAAAACCATAAATGACATAAAATATGAGTCTCAATATTTAACCTTAATCAATTTTTAGACTTTGACTTGGTCAACTTTGGCTGTTACATTAAATATCTAAGAAATGTGCACTTTCCTTTAGGGTCTACTCACACACTTGATAACTCAATCACACCTAGAGGTGATTAATAGATTTTAATACAAGATAAAATAGTTTTTATAGTAATTTTAGACCATTATAGTATATTTTTAGAAACATATTCAAAATTGGTTCACTATTAGGGTTCCAAGAAGGTTTAAACACACTTCCACTATTAACAATTGTTCATAAAGCATAGTCACTCAATCTAAAAACTAATGCCTATAATTTTGAGATAGGACCCTTCCAAATATACAATGCATATATTAAGTTCCCATGCATAGGTTTTAAAATCTAATGAACAAAATAAAATCCTTCTCAAGTTGAGAACCCTTCATTCTATGTAATCGAGAAACCTCAAATCACCTTTTTCATGCCTTTTTTTGTAAACTTTAACCTCAAAATCCATGAATAAGATTGAAAAAACATAAATTACCTATGATAATGCTTATATGATCTCATATACTTTGAAATATGGAGGCCACTCTCTCTCTCTCTCTCTCTCTCTCTCTCTCTCTCTCTCTCTCTCTCTCTCTCTCTCTCTCTCTCTCTCTCTCTCTCTCTCTCTCTCTCTCTCTCTCTCTCTTTGTTTTCTTAGACCTTGACTTATAAATCACATTAGGCCTTGAAACTGACCTTCATTCCTCTTTTCATGTGCTCTCCACCTTACTCACACACTAAAAAAACCTATGTAATGCTTAAAAAATTCCATACATTATTAATATGCCTTGAAATTATATCATGATGCTTATTTAGGCTAGGCAAGGTCTAGAAATGGTTTAGTTGTAGACTAGATCTATAGGTCCTACCCCTATAGGCTCACCTTGAAACTCTCCTTGATGTATATACACCTTGCTCACATGTTTTACATGATCCTAAAACAATGTCATACCTTTTCGCATACATATTCATGCTCACCCTACACATTCTCATGATATGACTATGATTGCTATGATTAGGCCTCTACGGACACCTTTTACTCAAGAACTAGTACTCAAACATGCTTACCTCAATAATATCAAATGAGCATTATTCATGTTAGTACCCAAAATTGCACTAAAGAAATTGGGCCTTTATTAAGTAAAAATTCCTAAGTCCTTAGTCCAACTTCTATCTCCAAGTGTTCCTTTGGAAGGTTAAGTTCATGTGAACATTGGCTAAGTCCTAATTTGGTCTTTTCTTGGTGAATGTGTCTTTACCTTATACTTTTTTAGGATTTTTGCATGAACATAATGTATGATGGAAATAGGTCTTCAAGATTTTTGCCTCAAATAAAAAGTTTGAATACTTATTTCTGTCAGACATTTTGTCTACTAAATTTTTTTTGAAGGAATTAAATGTGTTAGATAAGTCCTATTTACATCAGCCTAAGTGTTTCACAAAAAATACAAAGGGTCATTTATTTTGAACATTTTATCCATAGAAAAAACTATGAAGGGAACTCTCCCTTTAGGTATTTTTTCTATAGAAAAATTCTAAAAGAAATGTAGTCTTATATTGTTTCAACCAAAATGTTTGTGCAAAAAATTTGAAGGGCACTTACCCTACAAAAAAAGTGCAAAGGTCTGATTTTTTTGAAAAAAGAGATAAGTCTAATTTCTTCAGGAAAAGTTTAAGGTCCAGTTTTTTTAGAATTTCTTGTCCATGGCAAAAGGTTTTAAGGGCACTTGTCCTTTGAGAATTTTGCCCATGGAAAAAATACCCTAAAATAAAAGCCCAAATTCCTTTAGAAAGAATGTAAAGTTCTTATTTGTTTCAGACATTTTGTCCATAATAAAAAGTTTGAAGGGCACTTGCCCTTTAGGCATTTTGCCCACACAAAAAGCCTAAAAAAATTCCTTTCTTCAGTAAAAGTGTAAGTTCAATTTCTTTGGAGAAAATTCCAAGTTCAATTTCTAAGGATAAATTATTTTTGACTAATATCCAAAATAATGGTCTTGATGATGACAAAATGCCGAAGACTAAGTTTTGTGGGAAATGTATGAATTTTAATTTATTTGAGGAAATTATTTTGGATAAAATGTCCAAAATAATTCTAATGATAAAAAAGGTCCTAGGATCAAAAGTACCAAAGATAACAGCTTGCAATAATTTATTGTGGGACAATTGTGCCAAAAAAAGAGAAGCTAAAGATAAAAGGCTTGAGAAAATTATTTTGAAGACCAAAAGGTTGATGAAATCAGGAATGGTGAAGAAAAAAGCTCTGATAAGCAAATTCTTGATGAAATTTATGAATTTGTATAGGTGATGGGCTTATAGATGTCAATGATAGGTGCATGGATGCCAATATTAAGGCACAATAACTAGCCATTAGGATTAAAATTATTCTAGGATAGTTGCACGAGTTTCAAATTTAGCCTTGTGAAGTAGCCATTTATTTTAAAATAGAATCATGAGGTACCACCATGTGGTATGATGGTGCTTAAAGAAATAGAGGCTACTCATAAGGTATATAGGAATCTTATAGGGATTCTAAGTGGCACATCCTTATGGCCAAGTGTAGCAGTGTCTAATTATGTTCTATCTCATAGATTATAATATGATGATGTAAATTTGATTGGGAAAAAAGATGTAATAGTGTGAGGGCATAATTGAAAATTTAATACATAATCATAGGCTAAATATCGAGCATATTCCTAGAGATCGATGGTACACATTCAAGTGTACGCAATCTGATATATGGCATGTATTAAGTCGAGACTTTTCAATAAAAAATAGAATGAATACGAAACCACCACTTGATAAGAGCATATTATGTTGATAGGGATAACAAAGTAGGATTTAGAAAGCCTATGGTGATTCCAAGTGGCATGACCTCAGGGCCAAAGATGGCTAACAACTAATAATGATTGGTATTTTTGAATCAAGATCAATGATCTGTGTCGATCTATGCACATAGATCTAATGATGCAAAATAAGATGGAGCCAAAAGGTTTGTAAATATAAAGTGGGCCACTCTAAATAAGATATCTCAAGAAACCATAGATCTAGAATATTCCTAGGAAATCATTGCAAAATTAGGTTGTTCCATAGATGCATAACAGGGAAGGTAGTTGTCCATGAGTTTTGAGTTGTGTAAGCAAGTGGTCTAGGGCATCTTCAAGTAGTTCCACATAAAGGCAAAGTTTTTTTTCCATTCACCATGAATATTATCCATCTAACTCATTTGAAAATATTTCCATCCAAGTGATCAAAAAGTTTTTTACATATCTTCATCCTTCCCTGTAGAGGAAATTAGAGCCATGATTTTCTTGTAAATGGATGAAGATTTTAGGAATAGCAAGGGAATATTTTCCATCTGGAAGCATATTGGTGAACTTGAAAGTTTGCTTTGCAATTTTAAAAGTTGTGACCCATAGTTCCAAATTTGAAAATGTATAAATAGAGGGATTATCCTCTATTCAAGGGGTTGGTTGGTCATTATGGTCATTATTGTTAGTCTTTGGTTCTTACTTAGTATAGGCTTTTCCACACTTTGGGATATTTGATTCATGTATTTTATCTCTCTTTCTAAGGCTTTTGTATCTATACAACCATTATCAAGCTCTGAGAGAATCTCTATATGTCTCCCTTATCCAATATTGAGAAAATCCACCATGCTTGTCCCCATGAAAACATTTTGAAACACTGATGTGTGTAATATTTTATTGAAAATTTAAAGAAAGTACTTATGGTTATATATTATTTTTTGTTGATGAAGTGTAGTAATATGTCTTGTAAATGATATTGATCAGATATCTTAATCTATAGACATTACTAGTTTCCATCTTGGGTTTATATTTAGATTATAAATCCCTTTCTGCATTATATTTGGGAATATGTTGCTGAATAATTTGTTAGGGCACCCTAGGTTTATGGATTCAATGGGAAAAGGTAGGTTGTATTCTATTTTTAGTGTATTTTCTAAGATTTTAAGGATCATTTGGGTATTTACATTTCATTGGCACCAATAACTACAAATCACTCCTAGTAGTTCCATTAGATTATAGATAAATTTTTATGGTTTTTTACAATAAGTGATGGCATGAAGGTTTAATGACCCTATTGATTGAAATACACTAGAACACCACCATGCCCTTCCCATTTTTATAATCATCTAACTCATCTTACCCTATCTTACCCTAGAAATAATACATCCCTTACATATTTTGAGTCTTATTTACCTGCATAAATATTTCATAATTAACATGTGTCTATGTTTTGTGCTTTAAATCCTAGCATTCAAATATATATTCAAACCTTGTGTTGTTGAAGATTCTTTTGAATGAAGGTTAAAATCAAATTCAAATCTGTCTTTCAGTAGCTTATGTCTTATCTAGTGCATTTGTGCATATTGTATGACAACCCTTCCCATGTTGAGTGTACAAGTTTGGTTATGCCCTAGTTAGATGTCTTATTTGCCAATAATCACTAGGGAGGTTGAATTATATAATCTCTCCATGTGATCAAGCTACCCCATGGGTCTTTTTACATTGGTTTAAGTAGAGCAAGAAGTAGCAGGGAGCTAACCATATCCTTTTTAGGTGCCTCTCAATCATTTTATACATTTGGTCTAATCTTGATGCAAAACCCTTCCCAGGATATAATGACATTCTAGTGGGGTTTTCATATTTATTTACCATTTTCTTCAATTGTGCAGGGCTAAGCATATGAGGTGTACAACTAGGAATCAACACTCTTCTATCACCGTTTCTAGGGAGAAGAAGATCCTTGGTTAGTTATGTTGTTGGGGACACTTGAAGAGAGCTGATTGCATAAGTTCAAGTTTGAAAAAACTTCTTTGCCATTATTTGATGCAAGTAATCTTAGCTACATTTTTAGACAAATATTTATTCATATTATCTCATGTATTTGAAACTTGGGGTTATTTGAGTGTACTTCATTATCTTGGTTGTCAACACCATAACACTCCATTGGGGATGTGCCAGGAACTTTTGAGAATTGATAATTTGACATTTGTTGAATTTTTTTGTAAAGAGATATAAATTTATCATGTTTTGAGGTGATTTTCACTATTTAAACATGAATCTAAAAGTTTCATTGTCTTTGATTTTATACATCATCACTAATTTTAGTAATATATGGCTTTAGTATGTATCACTACAAGTTTGCAAATGGTTATATTCTAGAACTTTACTTGTAGTGGTGAATCCAAGACATCATCTGGTTTCAAAGAAAGATCATTTCCCGTCTTTAATATCTTTAGCTTTAAGAGTTATCCTTCTTGCGAAGATGAAAGGACTAAGGTTATCTTTAAAAGGTAGCCCATCTAAGGAACTTGTCTTTCCCTTAAGTGTTTATCAAAGAAGAAAGAGAAGTTTGGAGGCTTGTTGAAGAACTAAGTACAGCTACTAGATATTCTATGGGCTATCAAAATTTTGGTAATCCTAAGCCTCTATTTGTTGAAATTCTTATTGCTAAAGATTATCATAATTTTTTTGATCATAACTCTTCTAGTGATTTAGAACCTTACATCCCCATTTACTATCTAACTCCCTCTCAACTAGCTAAATCCCCTCCCATGTTTGTTCCACCAAGTCCACCTCACTCATCCCCTCATATCCCTTTTCCATTTGTTCATGAACCTACCATTGAATCAATCATGAGGCATAGGGATTGAAATGATAATGAGCATCCTGCATTTAGAATTCCCATATTTATATTTATAAATTTTGATGACATGGAAGGTTATCCTAATGAAGTCCTAAATAAAGTAAGGAAATGCCTTCCAATATTCCAAGGGAATAATGTAGTTAGTACTAATCAACACTTTAGGGATTTTCACAATATCATTGAATATTATGAGGTTGATCATGAGGATGTATGCATTACATTATTTGTGCACACACTAGAGGAAGATGTTCATGAGTTGTTCAATTATCTTTCCTACAGATGCATTGATTCATGGGAATAAATGAAGAATGTTTTTAGAATTTAGTAAGGTGATAGAATTGATTTGAGGTTCTTTTTAGCTGAATCTAAGAACATTAGAAATAACACTAATGAGTGTGTGTAGGAATTCAACACAAGGTTCAACAAAGCTATGATGTAGTTTCCTGAAAACATTAGGCCTAGTGAGATAGCATGTTTGATCAAATAATATGATGCATTTTACAAGAGGGATGCATATTAATTAAGGGTTAAGGCTCCCATGAAGATGTGGTTGGAATTAAATATGGCCATCCAAATAAAGAACAACATAAAGGCTATGGATATGCCCTTGAACAAGTATGCTAATATAGAGTTGGTTGATTTAGAAAAGACATAGTCCAAGGCAACCAAGCTTGAGGATAATATTAAGACTTTGGCCCCCATTATTAAATAGGTGTCTTACAAGTTAGTTAGAGCTGAGAAGGGGTTGTAAAGGGAGTGCATAAACCATTGCATACCAAGGTAAATGTTGTGAATTATGATTTAGACATTGATTAGTGTGAAAGTGATTCCTTCCACATCCCCCATGTGATACAACTAAACCTAATGATGAAGATGCATTTGATCTTGAGTCTACATCTGATATTGATGATGAGATTATGATGTTTAATTATCAAGACTTCCCATGTAAGTTCTATACATCCATGGAAATGATGAATGCTACTACTACTGATTAATTTTGGAGTGCAGTCATGAATGTCCCAACATATGAATTTACTTCTGATGACAATGTGAGACAAGCAAATGAGTCACCACAGCATGATGTGATTGAATATCAGAAGTCTACTTTGAAATAAGTGTTGGACATGGATGTATAATTGGGTAGCTCAGTTTGGAATATAGACATTATTGAGAAACCAATTGTTCCTGATACTGGGTTTGATAATGAAGATGTTGTTTGGAAGATGTCATTTGATGAAGTTGTTGTTATATTTTTTGTCCCTAAGGATGAATTATTTTAGTTTTCTTTCAAACAATACTTTGAGTGCATAAATGACATTACTAATCTTAATTCACTCATGTTTTCTACTCACTTGATTATAGCTAAGAAACAAGTTCATTTACAACTACTAAAGGAGTACCAAAGTCTTTTGGCCTAGTATTATCCAGATTTGAGATCATGTGAAAAGGATTTGTTTCAACTCATCATCCTATCAAAGCCTAGTAGTAGACCTTTCATGCATGTGTAGAGATTTCTTTTAATTCATCTTAGCCTCCAAGATGCTAGAAAAGTATAAGAGATTAAGGGATGGTAGAATTCCAAAGATATTGGTTAATGAGAGGTATATAAAGCATTTCATCCATTAATCCCATGACAGTGTACATATTGTATAATGTTTTGTTGCTTTGTCCTTTTATTTCTTTGTTTCACCTCTACTTTGAACTTTGTTTTTAAAGTTTCCCTTCATGTTTTTTGTTAGTTTGCCATGTTTTATTTATCTTTCATGAATGTTTGCTAAAAATTGCTAAGTCTTGACTTTGTAGCCCAATGGATTGGTACTAGTCTTACATTTTGAGGTTCCTTGAACACCTACATGGGGTATGCATCCTCAGGTGAGAGACAGTGTTAGTGCCCAAAATTAAACTGAACAATTGGGCCCTTGTCAAGTGAAAATGCCCAAGTCCTTAGCCCAAATTTTGTATCCAAGTGTTCCTTTGGAATCTCAAGTTCATGTGATAATTATCTAAGTCTTAATTTGGTCTTTTATTGGCAAATGTGTCTTTCCCTTAGAATTTTTTGGGTCTTTTGGATGAACACAATGTCCAAAAAAAATAGGTCTTTGGAATTTTTGTCCAAGACAAAAAGTTTTAAGACTTATTACCATTGGAGATTTGGTCTACTAAAAAAAGTTTGAAGGAATTCAATGTCTTGGCCAAGTCCCATTTTCATTGGGATAAGTGTTTCACAAAAAAGTTGAAGGGTTATTTCTTTCAAACATTTTATCAAGGCACTTGTCTTTTGGGTATTTAGCCTATGAAAAAATCCTACAATAAATATAGAGTCTTATTTTGTTTTATCCAAAAAATTTGTGCAAAAAATATGATGGGTACTTACCCTTCGACAAAAGTGTAAAGGTCCAATTTATTTGGAAAAAGAGTTAAGTCAAATTCCTTCAAGAAAAGTGTAAGGTCTAGTTGTTTTAGACTTTTTGGTATGTGGTAAAAAGTCTAAAGGGAACTTACCCT
Source organism: Torreya grandis (assembly GCA_037957365.1). Lineage (NCBI taxonomy): Eukaryota > Viridiplantae > Streptophyta > Pinopsida > Cupressales > Taxaceae > Torreya > Torreya grandis. The sequence goes on along the minus strand of JARHVA010008378.1, from coordinate 49,808 downwards.
TAGGCAATTTACCCATGGAAAGAAAACACCTGAAAAAAAGTATAAATTCCTTTGAAAAAAATGTAAAGTCATTTTTTTTAGACATTTTGTCTGTGAAAAAAGTCTGAAGGACACTTACCCTTCGATCTTTTTTCCCACAAAAAAATCCTAACAAAAGTCCTTTTTTAAGAAAAAGTGTAGCTCAATTTATTTGGATAAAATTCCAAGTTCAATTTCTATGATGAAACTGTTTTGGATAAAATGTTCAAAATAATTTCTTGATGATGACAAAATGCCGAAGACTAAGTTTTTATGAGAAAAGTGAAAAGGTCAATTTCTTCAAAAAAATTATTTTAGACAAAATGTTCAAATTAATTTTCCTGATAAATAGAGGGCCTGGGAGTAGAAGTGTCAAAGACAAAATCCCACAACAATTAATTTTGTGACAATTGTGCTAAAGATAGAGAAGATGAAGACAAAAGGCAAGAAAAATCTTCTAAATACCAAAGGGATAATGAAATTATGAATGCCAAAAATAAAATATTTGATAAGAAAAGTCTTGATGAAATTTCCAAATTTAAAAAAGTGAGAGGCTCATAGATGTCATTGATAGGTGTTCAAATGTTAATCTTAAGGCATGGTAACTAGCCATTAGGATTGAAATTGTTCCAAAATGGTTGCACGAGTGTCAAATTTAGCCCTATGAAGTAGTTGTTTATTTTAAAATAGAAGCATGATGTGCCAACATGTAGTGAAATGGCATTTAAAGTAGTAGAATCTACTGACAAGGTAAATAGGAAGCTTGCAAGTCTACTAAGTGGCACATCCTCAGAGCCAAGTATAGATAGTGTCCAAAGATGCTCCATCTCATAGATTGAAATCTAAAAACTAGTCAAGACTTTTCAAAAAAGACTAGAATGACTGTGGAACTACCACTTGGAAATAACATGTTATCCCAACATGGATGACAAAGAAGGATGTAGAGAGCCCATGGGGATACCAAGTGGAATGAATTTGAGGCATAAGATGTCTAGCAACTAAAAGTGATTGGAATTTTTGGATCAAGATTGATGATCCACATCAATCTGTGCACACAAATCTGATGATGAAAAATAAGCTAGAACCAAAAGGTTTGTAAATCTAAAGTGGGCCACTCTAAAGAAGATCTCTTGAATAGTCATGGATCTAGAATATTCCTAGAAACTCATGACAAAATTAGGTTGTTCCATGGCATGCATGAGAGGGAGGGAAACTATCCAAGAGTTTCTAGCTATGAAAACAAGTGGTCTAGGGCATCTTCAGGCTGTTCCACATAAAAACAAAGTTTGTTTTCACTCCACCATGAATATTCTCCATCTAGCTCATTTGAAAATATTTTCAACCAAGAGATCAAATATTTTGTTGCATATCTTCATCATTCCTTGTAGAGGTAGATAGAGCCATGATTTTATTGAAAATAGATGAAGATTTTAGGCATGGCAAGGGTATATTTTTCATCTAGAAGCATCTTAGTGGAATTGAATGTTGTGATCCATAGTTCTAGATTTGAAAATGTATAAATAGAGGGCTTCTCCTCTATTCAAGGGTTGGTTGGCCATTGTATTGGTCATTGTTTTTGTTCTTTGGTTCTTCCTTAGTATAGGCCCTTCCACATTTTGGGATCATTGTTGTGTGCATTTTATCTCTTTTTCTAAGGTGGTTGTAGTTCTACAACCATTTTCAAGCTCTGATAAAATATCTATATGTTTCCCCTGTCTAACATGGAGCAAATCCACCATGCTTGTCCCCATGGTAGCATTTTGAAACACTGATTTGTGTAATATTTTCTTACAATGTTAATGAAAGTGCTTGTGGTTATTTTCTATTTTTTGTTGATGAAGTATAGTAATATGTATTTCAAATGCTATTAATTGGATATATTACTCTATGCTCATTATTGGTTGTCATCTTGGGTTTAGATTTATATTATAAATCCCTTTTTGCATTGTATTTGGGATTGTGTTGTTGAATAACTTGTTAGGGAACACTAGGTTTATAGATTTGATCGGAAAAGTTAGGTGATATTCTAGTTTTAGTGTATGTTCTAGGATTTCAAGGATCATTTGGCTATTTGTGTTTGATTAGGACCAATGAGTGAAAATCATTCTTGGTAGTTCCATTATCTTACATTTAAAGTTTTTTGAATTTTTTCAATAAGTGATGGCATGAATGTTGAAAGAATCCCTACTGATTAAAAGCCATCATCACACTACCATGGCTTTCCCCTTTTATAATCATATAACTCATCCTACCCTTTCCTACCCTATAAATAATATGCACCTTGCATATTTTAAGTTTTATTTTCTAAAAGATGCATAAATATTACATAGTTAACATGTGTCTGCATTTTGTGCTTTAAAGCCCAACATTGCAATATTTTTTTCAACCCCTATGTTGTTGAAGATTATTTTGAATGAAATTTTTTAATCACATTCAAATTTATCTTTCATTATATTGTGTCTAAAATAGTGCATTTTTACATTATGTGTGAAAATGCTTCCAAGGTGGAGTGTACAAGTTTTGTTGTGCCCTAGTTAAATGTCCTATTAAACCAATAATCCCCATGGAGGTTGAATTACAGAATCTCTCCATGTGAGAAAGCTACCTGATAGTTCCTCTCACCTTGGTTCAAGTAGATCCAAAATTATTAGGGAGCCAACCATACCCTTTTTAGGTGCCTCTCAGTCATTTTATACATTTAGTATAATCTTGATGCAAAACCCTTCCCCACTTACAATGACATTCTAGTGGGTTTTTCATCTATGTTTTCCATTTTATTCAAGTGTGGAAGTTTGAGCATACAAGGTGTACAAATGGGAACCAACACTCTTCTTGAGATAAAAAACTCGAAGACCTATTTTTGTTAGACATTGTGTTCATGCAAAAATCTTGAAAAAGTCTAAGGGAAAGACACATTCACCAAGTAAAGACCAAATTAGGACTTAGCCAATTTTCCAATGAACATGACCTTCCAAAGGAAAAATTGGAGATATAATTTGGGCTAAGGACTTGGGAAATTTCACTAGTCAAGGGCCCATTCACTTTAGTGAAATTTTGGGCACTAACACTTTATATAACACTCTCACACCAATGCAACAATCTAAATTTGATGAACATGCTATCAAAGCCTCATGTATACCTAGATCCTCATAACCATTGTTCAATACTCACTTAACCATCAAAATTCTTCATGACAATACTAACAACATCAAGCTGACCTAAACCATGACATTGACCTTAAAATCAACCAACAAAAGAGATAATGGGTTACCTTTAAATTCTATCTCAATAGAAGCAACATTAAGTTACCTTCAAACTCTTTCATGCTTTCAAATAACTTCCTTGTCATATCAAGCACACAATCTCATATGTTAAAATACCACTCCCCATGAATATTCAATAGATGCACCTTGACATTAATGAAATCAACCTTAACATTAATGATAAAACTTATAAACAATCTCCCTCTTTGTCATTTATGGAAAAACATTCTTTAGTTTGATCACTCTCATCTCCCCAAAACTGGTCAAACTTCCTTCTTAAACTTTCTCCCCCTTTGAAATTAATTAAAAATGCTCATACACATTACAAATTTTAAAACCACTCATTATCCCTCTTTGTAAACTACTCTAATAAATTGAAGAAGAACTTAGAGATACCAATCTCCCCCTTTGACTTCATAACTTGAGCTTACCAAATGAATCAACATAATTCTCAAACCATCTATATCACAAGTCATACACAACTACCAACTATTACAAATATAAAACAAATTGAATAACTCTCCCTCAAACCAAGCATCCATCATTATTATGATAGCTAAATATTTTATCTATGAAGCCTAATGAAGTCACCCATTCCCATAGGGCACTAAAACAACACAAAATTAGGAGATTCCTAGATCTCGATGCTCTCACTAGACTAAATATCCTTTAGGATCCTTCTAGGCTTGATTAGTCTCTTTGGCTTGACCTCTTCATCATTTGTGTGATAAATAATCTGAGTCAATAATGAACCTTCTTGACTTAATTTCAAATCTAAAGTATGCTCTACCATATAAAATAGTCCACTTGAGCTTGTAGATTGATCATGACTCACCCTTATTATCTTTGGTCTCCATACATTCATTTTCCTTCTCTATTATACTCTAGGGGCTTCAAACCTCTTTCACTTTAACTTGATGACCTTATACCTCTATTAACACAAAATCTTTAAATGTGTCCCACATTATGATAGCTATATAAAACAACCTTATACATACTTCTTGATTGATGATTCCTTTCATAATCCCATGCATATTCATTTTTAGAGGTCTTATACACTCTCTAACTCTATGACCAAACTGATTTCAAGCATAATAGTAACCATTAAATTAATTAACATACCTCATAGCATTAGGTTGTCTCATTAGTATTTTCATGTTGACCTTCTTGTGTTCATTAGGATTCTCCTTAACTTGAGATACCTAATTTTCATATTATTTGAAACCAATAAATATCTTATCACTTGTAAAATTCTAAATATTTAAAATGTTATCTAGATCATCAATACTCTTCTCAAACATCATAAAGGTCTTCACCTTGATTAGATGTTTGATCCAATTTAACTTTCAATGATTCCACTTCAGTTCCATACTTGGTGCATTATTCCTCTTTAGATTTTAAGCTAGTAATGACTATCTCCATCTATGCTTCAATATGATTGATGATATCATCATACTCCTTAGATGTGTTACTTATTATCTCCTCAAATAAACCAATCTGATATTCATAGTTTTTAACTAATGATCTTAGTTTTTGATTCTTCCTTCTTTGAAACTTCAATTCCTCTAAAACACTCACTAATTTTGCCTCCATTTTTACTTTAGCCTTTTATTTATCTAATTCTTCATCATCCATAAGACCTTTCCCATTTGATCAACCCTCACTATCTATTTCTATATCCATGAATAAATTTTCATTGTTGTCATGTTCATGTTCATTACTATCATCATCACTATCAGATGTTCTTGAGTCACTTACATCATATGAGTTATTATCTTATTTATTATAGATACTTCTCTTATTCTTGAATGACCCTTTCCTACCTTCATACTTCTTGAGATATTTCTTGTGTTTGGCAGGCTTATAAATATTCTTATCATCTCCATGATATTCATCATGTTATTCATCATTCTCATTCTCATCCTTATTATGACACTTAGATGTAAGGTTATCAATCTTACCATAGTTAAAACATTTTAAAGGTAACTTACCCTTGTACTTACCAGATCCAAACCTTAATTTCTTAGCAAAAATGACTATTAATTCATCATCATCAACATCTAAACATACCTCTTCCTTGATCATCTTGGCTTTTGTATTTTTATCATCTTTGAATGATTCTTCCTTCTTGGGATGTCTTCCTTCATTTTTTTTCATGTCATAGGTAGTCAAGATGTCATGAAGCCCATCCATTTTAATCTTGTCAAAATCTTGCATATATTCTACTACAGATACCCTAAATTAAAACTTGGGAGTTATTGATCTCAATACCTTTTTAATAGCTATAGATTATTTCACTTATCATAATCCTTTAATAACATTGACCACTTCATCAACCCTTAATAGGAAGGATGCAATGGTTTCATCTTCAATTTTTCAAGCTATCTCCAATGGGTCTATAACTTTTCCATCTTCACCTTAATGTTTAATTCAGAGATAGTCTTTAATTTGTCCCATATCTCTTTATATGACACACAATCCATCAAATTTATAAAATCTACCTCTAATAGGCCATATATAATGTCATTCATTGCCTTATAATTGCTCTCAATTTCCTTCTTACCTATTGCATTAATTGGTGGTATAAGAGGTGGAGTATATCCATCCAAAATTGACTTCCATATGTCATGGCCTATTGACATTACATATGTCCTCATTATGATGATCCAAAAATCATAATTAGTCACATTGAATAATGGCTCCTTACTAGTAAAGAAACTATTTTTAGCTTGCTGGCTAGACATCCTTACATTTAGGATATCCTTTAGGCTATTAGGCCCATTTCAAAGGAAATGATCTAATACAAAATATTGGAAACATAATAAATGAGATTGGGTGGGGGGCATGTGAATAAGTGTCTTAAAAACATTCATTCAATTCTTTCTTATCATACATGAACCATCATATCCACATATAGATCAAGTAATGCATAAGCAATCAACTATACAAGCACAATACAAGATTAAATAAGTCAACACACCATATATATGGGAAACCCTCAAGGGGAAGAAAACCCAGTGGTAATTTTAAAGGGAATAAAATCCCATAATTCAAAATATAAATTTTAACAAAGCACCAACTTCACATGGAACACCAACCCCAACTAGCTAAGCACCAACCCAACTAGCTTTTAACAAGCACAAAATTAAAAGGAGGCACAAACCCACTAGATTTATCAAAACAAAATCATCCACCTAAAAAAATTTATCACCTTTATAACACCTTTTTTCTCATATAATATATGATGATCACCTTCTTAATCTCTCCTCACTGCTCTATCCCTCTCACACTACCTTCTAAGCTTATGTGCTCAGTTAGGTCTCTTTAAGATGATTAGGTCTTATAAACTTGATTTTCATACACATAAACACTATAAAATATTCATAATAGATACTATAAACTCTTATTATTGTCTAAAATATCTCCTTATACTCAACAATATGTTATTTTATTTTCTTTCACACTCACAAACCTAAAATAGGCCTAAATTGCTTTGTATAATACAAGCCTCTTGCTAATATATGCCTTCATTGGAAATATAGATTTGAAAACTTGGATTATAATTTAAATAGGAATTATAATAAATTTAGCACATTTATCAATCATTAAAATAGGTCATCCATCACATAAAAGATCAAACCCTCTTTTAGGCCTTAAGGAGACCTAATTCAATTATGCCTTCATTAACACATGTTACCCTTTGATCTCTTTGGAACACTTTAAAAATAAACACATGGTATTAAAAATTCATATGAAAATAAAATATAACAACAATAATATCATATTATTTCCATGACACTTTTTTATCTCCAACCACCACTTGAAGCACACCATTAGTACTATTCACATTTAGGCCTATGAAACTACAAAAAGTCTATCAAATAAAACTAAAACATGTAAACAAATAGTCATATAAACATGAAAATAAATAAAATAAACATAACCTAAATTAAATTAAATACATCACCATGATATTTTTACATCAAAACTCAAGACAAAATGACTTAACCACTTCTCTGCAAATAGTTCTTAAAACTGCCAGAACACTTCAAAACCTAGTCATCAACAAATTGATCTTTAACACCTAAAATAAAAATTTATATGATAAATTATAATTTAAAAATATAATTTTAAATATATATACCAATATAAAATACAAAAATAATAGGTTATAATTTCAAATATTGGTCTTTTAGACTAATATTTTAACCTCAGTACACATAGCCAAACCAAAACCAGACACACCATTTTGGATTCAGCATTTTCACCTTTTATAATAACTTAAAAGCTTTCAAAAATCATGAAAAATAATTTATTATCATAAAAACAGCAACAAAATATTAATTATATACATAAAATTATGGAATTGGTCCTCAAATTCATCATTGCATCTTGTTTTCCTAGAACTGCCAATTTGCTTTAAAGCACGGTCATGATGACATTGACCTTAAACAACCATATAAAAACTTTCAGATACTTCCAATACATGTTTATAATCTTACAATATCATTATAAAATTATTATATATAAATATAACCTAATAAATTGGAAAATATTGGTCTTGTATACCAATCTCATGACCTTATATCTCATTGTCTCATCTAAACCAGATAGGTCGACTTGTGAGTAAAATTTTCACTATATTCACTAATCTCCAGAACTTATAAAAAATATTATCATGTATTAAAAGTACATAAAAACATCTCCATGTAATTTTTTTCATCACTATTTCATGATAACACATCCCTAATCATACTCTCACTACTGTTTGGGTTTCTCATTATTTGAATAATTAGGCCTGTTAGTGATTAGCTAACTTGGATGAATGGTTTAACACACTTGAGCACTAGAACTAATCCAAAAAACACCAAGGACATAAAATATGAGTCTCAAGTTTCAAAATTCATCAATTTTAGAACTTTGACTTCTTAAACTCGTACTACTACAACAAATCTTAAGAAATGTGCACTTTCTTGTAGGGTCTACTCACATAACTAACAACTCAATCACACTTGGAGGTGCTTGGGAGGGAAAAATACAATATATGATAGTTTTTAGAGTCATTTAAGACCATTATAGTCTATATTTAGTAATATCTTCAACATTGGGTCCTTATTAGGGTTCTAAGAGGGTTTAAACACACTTCCATTATTAATGATTGTTCATAAAACATATCCCCTCAATCCAAAAACTAATGCCTAGAATTTTGAGTCATGACCCTCAATCATCTACCATGAATATATTAGGTTAACATGTATAGGTTTGATGAGGTAACAAACATAAGAAAATCCTTCTTAGGTTGATAACCCTTCAGTATATGCACTTGAGAGTTCTCAAAGTACTTTTTAATTCTTTTTAGTGAAAAATTTGACCTCGATTTGCATGAATAATCTATAAAAAACACACAATACCTCTAAAAATTATTATATGAGCTCATACACCTTGAAATATAATCATGACACCTTATTTTTCCATACTCTCTCTCTTTGCTTACTTAGATTGTAACCTACATATCACATTAGGCCTTAAAACTAACCTTCATGCCTCTTTCCATGTGATCTCCACCTTACTCACATACTCAAACAACATCTCTCATTATTACAAAATTCCATACATTTTTCATATATCTTGACAATAGATCATGATGCCTCATTAGACCAGGTAGGGTCTAGAATTGGTCCAGTTGTAGACTTGATATGTAGGTCTTACCCTTAGAGGATCACCTTAAAATTATCTTTGATGTTTGTACACCTTGATAACATGCCTCACATGATCCTCAAAAAATGTCATACCTCTACACATATATCTTCATGCTCACCATGCACATGTTCATGATATGAGTATACTTACTATGAATAGTCTTCTCAAGACACCTTGTACTCAGGAACTAGTACTCAAACATGATTATCTAAATGATATCAAATAATATAATTATTCAAAAAAAACTCTCACACCACTATAACAATCTCTTTCTAATAAACATACTCTCAAGACTTCATGCATACCTAGAGCCTCATAATCATGCTTCAATGCTCACTTGACTATCAAATCTCTTTATGACAATATTGAAAACATCATGCTGACCTAAACCATGAAATTGAACTTAATATAAACCAATAGAATAGATAATAGGTTGCCTTCAAATCCTCTCTCAACAAAAGAGACATTAGGATACCTTCAAATTCTCTCAACTTCAAATAACTTTCTTATCACGTCAAACACATAATCTCATACCTTCAAATACCACTCACCATGTATTTTCACTAGATGTACCTTGACATTAATGACATCAACCTTGACATCAATGAAAATACTTCCCAACATTCCTAACAATCATGATATTACCATTAATCATGGCATTTTACTACTAACTATTTTATTTTACAGGGAAAGTTGTGATATTATCTTAAGTTATATGATATTATCTTTATTTATATGATATTATTATAATAGTTACAATTTTGTGCTAACCACTTTGTTTTGTATAAACTTGTGATATTGTGCTAATAATTTCAGTTTTATAGGAAAAGTGGTGATATTGCTCTTTGTTTTTATGGTTTTGCACACTCTATGTGAAATTTTTTAAACTTAAGAGTTAAAAATCAAAAGTCATTTACACACTTATGTTTTGATTCTATGCACAAGGACCCCCTAATGTATTTTTCAAGACCCAAAGGCCAAGAAAAGACATTTTCAAACATTCTAGGTTTCAAAACTCACATTTGAATTTGGTGTTGAAAATTTATTTTTATTTGAGTTATTTTTTGTTTTATTTTTCAACACAAATCCAAGGGGATAAACTTCATGACACATTTTGGTTGTTGACATAAAAATTAACTCTCACTTTAGTTAAATACTCATAAGATTTTTCATTTTTATGTTTGTTATTTGAGTTCTTATTTAGCAAAATATTTATTGCATGTATGCTCTCCCCCAATTCCCTTTAGGGAACGTGGGCGATAAAAAATGCTCACTCTTTGCATTTGTGACTTTGGTCCAAAAACATGGAAGAAAAGTCACTAAGGCCTTCCCAAAAATATGATACATTTGGGTGACCCAAAAATGACCCTAAAGTCCTCCCACTTTCTTTTTTATGAATATTTGGCTTGTGGGATAGAGTTCATCACCTCCCCATGAGATCTCTAGGAAAGCATTGACCCAATAATTCATATCCCAACGTCCTTTCAACTCCACTCCATGGTGGGGTACATAAATAAAGGGTGACTTTATAGGACACTTTTTTGAGTAGTTAAACAAGATCCATTAGTGATACTTAGCCTTAGACCATAGGGGTAACTTAGACATCACACTACACTGAGCAATTGATGGATGTTGTTAGTTGTGAAAAAGACAAGACCTTTTCAAAACAAGATAGTTAAAGTGGATCTAAATGACACAATGTGACCTAGTGTTATCCACATATATGGGACCATTTATACATGATTAAAAATTAATAGTTTAGACAACCTCACTTATTGCAAATATATTATTGTTGTAAGGTGAGTAGCCTGAAGTTCTATGTTTTTGTAAAAACTCTTGAGAGAAGAGGGGGCCTAAAAACCCTACTTTTAATGTGATTTTACTTTTTTGATTAATAACTTAAAATACTCTCAAGAGAAAGTATATAGATAGAATTTGAAAATACAATGTCACCTTGTCAGTTTTAGGATGTAAGACGTTACACTTAGGTGTTCTTTAAGTTTGTCCTTTTTACATACATGGTCCTATGTCAAAACTATTTGTTTTACCATATCAAAAATGAGTCTTGTTTTCAAATCAATCCTTTGTTTGAAGAGGTGCTATGAAATCCATTTGAAACCACATTGTTCCTTAGTCATTTTTTCAAAATTATGTGTGTCACTTCTTTGAAAGGTGTTTCGTTATGCTGCCCATTTTATTCCAAGTCTTGTGCCTTAAAAATATTTGAAACAAACCATTTGTCATACCTTTAAAGCATGATAATTTTTTTATACTTCTTGAATTATTTCAAATGTTGGTTTCCTTATGTTTAAATTATAATTTCAAAGGCATCTTGGTCTATGCCTAGTACCATCATGGTGTTGTTCTTGTTTAACTTATTATCTATTTTAAAAATCCTAGTCTTATAAATAAATTTTTAAGTTAGCCTAGATAAGTTTAGATCCAAAAATTTATTGGTTTATATCTATGCCTCACATAATTTTGGCATAGACACTTATCTATCACTTTTGGGTTGTGCAACTTAGGCTAATTCCTTCCTCAAATTAAATACTATTTTTGTGCCTAGATATGAGAAGTGGTATATCTTCCATATGCCTAAAGATCAATGTATTTTTCCAATTGATCAACTATGCATTTAAATTTGAAAGGCTAGTTTTTGTTAAAGTGTTTAAAATTTGTTAGATTAAATCATCTCTTGCCTTTTAGACCTAGTCTGTGTCAAGTCTTGCTTTTGTGCTCGTTACCAAAAGACCTACCAAATTCCCATTGTACATCATCCTAGTGTTGTTTAAAAGTCTATATTTTGTGCCTTATTTCAAAGAGACCTAGAAATTTACCTTTTATTTTGTTTCAATTCTATCTTTTTTTCCATGTTCTTAAGAGTCTTAACACCCTACCTCTTTTTTTTAGGCATAGTTTATTCGGAGCCTAGATTTGTGCCTTGTTCCTAAAGACCCAACAACCATTTTCATATTTAAACCTAGTTTAACATTGTTTTAAACACCTTTACCTAATTTTATAATTTGATTTCACCATTCACTTGACCATTTGTATAAGATATTTGATGTTAGACATTTGACATTAGATTTTTTAGCCCATAGTTATCATTTCCCTTTTTAGACAAATAGCTCCATATTTAGACCAAGTTTTTATAAATTTAGACCAAATTTATACCATTTGTCCTTTGGACCTTTTTTTTAAGATTTTATAAAACTCTATACCTATCCTTGCAAAATATTAGTCATTGATCTATGTATGTCTCGTTACACTTATATTGGAGCCATGTACAATCTAGGTTATAATAATGAAATCATGAATGATGACTTTTTTCAAGACCCCTATGCTGATGATTTAGTTTGTGATATGGATATGTATCCTCTTTACACTAATCAATCTAGGGTACAAAGTCAAAGTCTATTATCCCATTACTTGGTTAACACACATCCATATTTGGAGCAAGATCAAGATCAAACTGTGAAATACCTTACTATAATACCATTAATCATAGAAAAAGATAAAAAAAAATATGACATCAGTATGACATCAAAATATTATACTTATTTTTTTGATCCTCACTTTATTTAAAATAAGGATGAGGTTTTATTTAGAGCCATGGAGGTAGGGGCCAAGTTTCCATTAGAATTCCCACATGAAAATTCACCTAGTCTAGTTAGAGTGCCTCTTAATATACCTTATAACCAACCCATTGAGCATGAATCTACTAACCATCCAAAAGTTATCATTCCTATGTCATATCAAGACCCAAATATGTTTTTCAAATAAAAGGGCCTCATGGAGGACCACTTTATACAAATACAACAAGCATATCAAACCTATTTGAATCTAGAACATAATTTTAAGCTATTTCTATGTCAAATTATCCACTCATAGAGAGGGATCCTCCAATAGGATTATTAATCAAGTTAATAGGTCAATAAAAATTGGGTATAGACCCATTTTCATAAATCACTTCAATTGCTGAATTCCCCATCTATTGAATAAGTGACTACTACTTCTACACAAAAAAATATGCCAAACATAGTGGATAACACATAAGAATCATCCAATCCAATACAAAGTGGTTTAACTACACTAACTAATAATCCATAATAGAAAGTGAATTTATTTAATAACACAAGTTATTCAAAAATATAGGGCAAAGGAGCACCTACATCCCAACCATAACTAGTTATCTCTAATCATCAACCATTTGGTTCTTTAACCATGCAACCACAAATATTAAGTAGTCAAGTGCCAACTAGTGATTTGCCTCAAAAAAAAGTGACACATGTTATTCCACCTCAAAAAGTGATGATTAAAATTTGAAAATATTAGGCACAGTATAATATACCACCAAAGTAGAGGTAGAATAATATGCCATGTCAACAAGGGGCAATAAATGTTCCACCTTAATAGGTAGCGATAAGTGTATATCAACAGTTGTAGACCAAAATGTTTTTAAAGTCAAAAAATTTATCTAATCAATAATGTATTTCCATTAATTAAAGACAAATTCCAAACATCCAACAAACATCTTCTTCACCACAGGTGTTTACATAACATAGAAGTATCATTGTCCCATAAGTACCAATTAGGCAACAATTACCTTTTGTTTAAAATGTGTTGCATATACAAAGATAGGGATTTAGTCAATAGTAAGTTACCCTTATTCATCTAGGTTTGACTAATTGACAAGTGTTTACTCAGCCTCAGTAGACATATTACTTTACCTAAAACCATATCATTCCATTTTAGCCCTATTTCCTCAAAACCAAGGCTATATATTGTATCTAACATTAGTTTGAGATCAAGGAAATGATAATTTTAGGGGTTCATTTAGTAACCTGGTCTTATATATTATCTTCCACATAAAATTTTTGATAATTTTAGGTGTTCCTTTAGTAACCTGGTCTTAGATATTATCTTCCACATAGACATTTTGGTGTTCGTTTAGTAACCAAGGCTATATATTGAATCTAAACTAGAATATTGAACCATAATGTGTGTATTTTCAATAACCATAATCCAATATATAGATGTATATTATTGGTTAGTTCACTCATCAAACCAACATTCCATAACAAATCATTCCTCCATTATACCTTGGTCAAGATAATCCACCTTTGGTTGCCTAGCCACAACCTCAACTAATTGTTCCATCTACTTTCTTGGCCCAATAACTACAGTAAATGAGAAATACAATTGTTTCCATTAAATTAGAAAAATATAACAAGAAATTTAAGTTAGATTACATGTGTTCATACCCATTCATCATGGAGTATCTATAGATATCAATTCATCCAAGGTACAAACCACTGGAATTTGATAAATTCAAGGGTAAAGGAGACCCCATGGCCCATTTGATAGAATTATTTATTTCTTACCATCAAATGGCTTATATAGATAGTTACGTACTCCTATTGCTTCCTCAAATTCTATTAAGATAGGATTTTGAGTGGTTCCTAAAATTTCCAAAGAACTTCATATCTAATTTTGATGACCTTTTCGACAAATTTATGTAGTGTTTCTCCTATAATCTTCAACATGAGAATTCATTGGTAGATTTGACTCAAACCAAATAAAAAGTTGGTGAAATATTTGTAAGCTATTTACATATATGGATATCACTTTCTAGTTTCTTCACCCATAGCTTACTAGATGAATAATTGGCCTTTGTGTTTACTAAAAATTTATGAAGAGAGATATCCTATCATCTAGAGCTTCAATGTGTGCATATGTTTAAAGAGATCATCGGCAAAGGTTTGATAATTTAAAAGTACCTTATTAACAAAGCTATTATAAATTTAGCATCTTCAAATCAAAACTAGAGCCAAAACCAAAGCATAGGACAAATTCAGAACCATACCCAAGTCCAAGTACAAGCATCAACACTAGCCCAGGCCAATAATTATGAAAAAAATAATCAATTCAATTATAATAAGAATGTATTTGGAAATGGAGTAACCAATTCACATCTCATTAAAATGGTGAAAACACCATCCACTCAACCCACACCATAAATTTAACTTACTCATCATCATCATCATCATCCCATTTAGTAAGTGTAACCTTCACACCAACCTAGACCAACTCCATAAATGTAGTAACCACCACCTTTGAAAACAACTCCTATAAGAAGAAATTCCTCTACTCTTCAAATTTTTAGTGACCATGGTGAACCTATAGATGTAGTGTTTCATATACTATTGACAACTAATTTGATTATTTGGCCTATTCTAAAGCATTATCCTAAGGGTATTATGGATCTAGAATAGTATAAAGAGAATGAGTTATGTGAATAATATAGGGTTCATAGATATAAATGACACCAGTATGTACAGATAAAACACCTCATTGAAAATATGTTGTAAAATAGGGATATTACATTAGATAATAGAGAATGTACATCCAATCAAAGCCTAAGTATCTATCAAAACCCTTTTCCACCACATAACAATAACAATCAACAACAACAATCAAGGCTAGAATAACAATAACAATAATATCAATAGCCATGACAATAATATTAATATCAATAATAATAACAATAGCATCAACTGAATAGGAGGAAAAAAGGCCAGAAGGATTCTAATAACTAATAGATTTACCATGTAGATACACATGAATTCACCAAATTTTTAGTTCATATTGCGAGGTTGCATTTCCACCATAACTAACAATCTTAGACCAAGGACTAAAAAACCATGACCATTGCTAAACAATTACAATTAAACCATTTATATCAGTAATCTTTCCTTGACTTGGGATTACAAATACATGAAATAAAAACTAAGGATTACTATTTTGGGACCTTATATTGATAACTCATCATTGCCCCATGACCAAAACCAAGTGCACTAGCAATCAAGACTTATCCTATCTAAGCCATATACATCATCATTTTCTAGAAACAATGGTCTTATACCCAATCTTGATTGTGTAATCATTAATTTATGGTTAAATATTACCATTCCCAACCCATGAGTAGTTACCAATAAACCCATCTAACCCACTATTCTAATTAGGAACAAGCCATACACCAATGTTAAGTAAAATCCATATGATATTTTGGAACAAATTTATAAGATTCCCACATAAATATCCATTTTGGATGTTTTGTGTACATCTACTATCCACAAGAACATATTAACAAAGCTCCTTGTCTAATCCTAGGTTCCTAATGACATAACCCTAGATAAATTCAAAGCTTTGGTTGGACATTTATCCCTAGGCCAATAATTGACCTTCTACCAAAGTGATATGTCATCCCTTGGCCCTCTCTATAACAATCCATTGTACATTGAAGTTGTCATAACATGACACAAATTCAAATGTGTCCTCATAGGTAATGGATTTGGCCTAAATATTGTGTCTCTAAAGCTCATCAAGCATCTCAAATATATAATATCATATCAATATCTAGGAATAATCACTCTCAAGGCTTACTAAAAATAATAAATGGAATCAAAAGGCACCATAAGCTTTCCAATTATCATTGGGGCCTTGACTAATGATACACTTTACCATGTATTAAAACTAAACCTATCATATAATTTAATCTTGAGTAGACCTTAGATACATGAAATTTGTTCAACCCCTTCAACATTGCACCAATGGCTCAAATTCTCTCACTCAGGAATGAAGGTCACCATCAATGGATATTTTCATCTTTATGAATATTGAAAACATTTGGAGGCTAATTAAAAAATTTACAAATACCACTTTGGCCAAGATCTAGTTCCCAAAAAGGATAAAGATAAATACATACTTGTTGAATTTCCAAAGGAAAATTATATAGACCTAGATAGACTTGATTCATCTTCACATATGCCTCCTTTAAAAATGTCTAATCATTTTACCATCTCAACCAATGGCCCAGGAGAGCATTTGACCCATAACATATTTCACATTGCCAACCTTTCATAGAACCCCAAGTCATATCGAAGACCTAAAGCTAAACCACCTTGTATGGAATGGAAATACAAAGGAAAATGCAAACTTCATAGTCTATCTCCTATCATTTTTTACATCGACCACTGGCCAAGAAGAAGACCTACTTGCCAATGATTAATCTTGGTTGTATAATGACAAGCTAGATTATTTATACAAGAATTCAAAAAATCCCATCTAAATCAGGATCATGGAGAACTAAGCCTATGAAGGAGGAGGCCTCGATATAGCTCAATAGGGTATTCATGAGACAATTTCTATAACTCAGTACAAAGGAGCTTATGGTCTCAAATTTAAATTACCTGAGTGTGACTCCACATATCTTATTCATGTTCTAATGTCAACATATAGTGATGATGACATTGATAATAAATCAAAGTCCTATCACAACATTTATGAATACCTTTCCAACACCAATCTATTTTACACCCCCATGTCATTCATACCATTACTCTAATTATCCAATGTAACCCAATTCCTCTTTATCACCCTCAACTTATAGCCTGAGAGAAATAAGATTCCACAATGCCTTTAGAGGAGTTTGGGAATGATGAGGCCTTTTTCTATTTTCTAGGCCTAAGAAATAATGTTACATTAGGAGATAAAAAATAAGGGTTCTTTATCAAACTAGATCCTGTAGCCTATTTTGGAGAATTGGTGAACACCATTAGCCACGAATAAAATATTAAAACATTAAGGTCCCAAAGTGAAAACCTATTTGAGGCACTTTTGGACCAAGGTAATAGTAAAGCTAAAGGCTATTATTCTAGTGAAAACATATTTCAATCACCATTAGATGGGGGTATTCACCTTTCCTTGAATGAAGTTCAGGAGACCACCAATGATGAACTTGATTTTGGGTCTGAGTTTAGTTCAACAAAATAACATGCCTTTGATCAAATTGTCCCAGAATTTCCTAAAGTATTTATCACATGGCCATACCTACCATTGAGAGATTTAAATTCATCTTGTTTAGGCAAACTTGTAGACCCAATCTAAATAGAGGACTTTGAAGTTTTAGGCCAATTCAAATCATTGCCAACCATTTTAGAGGATGGCTTGACTCTCCTTGTAGAAGACACTATAAAATTCAATATTGGGACTCTAGATAACTTAAAATGGATCAAATTAGGCACATCCCTCATTGAGGAGGAATGTGAAATATTTATAACCCTTGTGAGTGAATTTGTTGACATATTTACTTGAGCCTATTCATAAATTCTAGGTTTTGAACCCAACTTGATTATACACCACCATGTTGTATATATTGATGTCAAATCTATGAAGTTAAAATTATGGAAGATGTATAATCATATTTTTGTATTAGTAAATAAATAGTTTGAAAAACTCTTAGAAGTGATATGTATTTAACCAATTGACTATTCACAATGGGTCTAAAATGTTGTGATAGTCAGTATGAAGCCTAAAGGAATACAAATCTAAATTGATTTTAGAGATATAAATAAGGCTTGTCCCAAGAATGACTTTTATCTACCAAATATTAACATGATGATGTATTCCATAATGGGGTAATAAATGATCTCACTTATGTATGGATTTTATAGATACAACTAGATCTAGATATCACCAAATGACCAACATAAGATAGCATTCACCACCCCATGGGGGACATTTTGTTATTAAGTTATGCCATTCAGCCTCAAGAATGTTAAGGCCACATATTAAAGACCCATGACCATCATATTTCATGATATCATGAATGAAATTGTTGAAGACTATATTGATGACATATTGGATAAATCAAAGACTAGCATCAATCATCTATCTACACTATAAAGAATATTTAAGAGGCTTCATGAGTACAAATTTAGACTTAATCCAAATAAGTGCATCTTTGGTGTTAATTATAAAAAAATGTTAGGCTTCATCAAATCTCATTAAGGCATTGAAGTTAACCCTACAAAAATGAAAGCCATTATTGAGATTCCACCACCTTGTAATTTGAATTAGCTCTATAGTTTGCAAGGTAAGATTCAGTCTATCAGATGCTTCATTTCATAATTAGTTGATAAATTCCATCCATTTACATGCTTACTGAAGAAGTGTCACATTTTATTATGATGAAGACTTCTAGAAAGCATTGCATCAACTCAAATAATATCTTGCTAATCCACCTATTTTATTCCACCCATGCTAGGAAAACCATTTCTATCATTCCTATCTACCACAAACAAATCCTTAGGGGTGCTTCTAGCTTAGCATGAAGATAATGGAAAGGAACATGTCATGTACTATCTAATCTATACACTAGTTGCATATGAACACAAATATATGCCCATATAAAAATCTTATTTAGATATGGTCTTCACAACCAATATGTTCCATCATTACATGCTAAAAAAACAAGACCATAATTATTTCAAAAGTATATCTACTCAAGTATATATTATCCAAGGTAAATTTACAAGGATACATGGTTAAATGGATCATGCTTATAATTTTGAGATCGATTATGTTAAATATAAATCTATCAAAGGACTAGTACTTATGAATCAACTTGTTGAATCTCCCCTTGTAGATATTAAACCCCTCACTTTTCAATTCTCAGATGAGTCTATCATGAGCATCATTGAAACACCTTCTAAGGAGTAGCACTAGAAGTTGTATTTTGATGGCTCATTCACATCACATGGATTAGGGGAAGGCCTTTTATTTATTACACCACAAGGGTATCTTATCCCTAAATCATTACTTATCAGATTTACTTATACTAATAACATGAATGAATATGAATCACTTGTTTTAGGGCTTTATCAAGCAATACAATGGAGTATTCAACATCTATAGGTTTATGGTGATTCTTATTTAATCATCAATTAGGTTATAGACCAATTTCAGACCAAAGATGATAAGAAGGTGCCATAAAAGGCCATGGTTGACACTCTCAAATAATAAATATCCAACATAGAGTTTGAACATATACCAAGGGCTAGTAACAAGACAACAGATGCCATGGCCACCATTGGTTCTTTGATTTTCCAAACTGACATGGTAAAAGAAGATCAATTCCTCATTAAAAATCTTCTAGTACCTTCTCATGACCCTTAAACCATTGTAATGATCTATAATATTTTGGTATTATCTATATTTAGTAATCAAACCTCTTTAGTTACCTACACTACCATATCATGCCACTAGACCTATCACATAAATAACAAAAGGCCTTTACCCATCAAGCCTCATATTATAACTTAATGGTCCCAACCCTTTACTACCATAACTTTGATGGAACTCTAATTCATTATTTAAATTTAGCAGAAGGAACATTAATACTACAAGAAGTTCATGGATTATGTAAATCCCACACTAGTGGGGCCATCCTAGCCAAAAATCTCCTATGTACCTATTACTATTGGCAAAATATAGATGTAGAAGTAGATGCTTATGTTAAAAGGTGTGAAAAATTTTAGAGTCATCCCAATCTAATTCATGTCCCAACCAAAACACTAAAAATAATGCTTACACCATGGTCATTTTCTAGGTGGGGCCTCAATCTCATTGGGAAGATTAACCCAAGCTCATCTAATGGCCATAAAAACATCCTTACCACTACCAAATATTTCTCTAAATCATTTGAAGCTATACCCCTCACTTATGTGTCTAGAAAAAATATTTCCATGTTAATCTTCAATCACCTCATTTGCCATTATAGTATTCCATCCAACATTATATCTGATAATGGTAGATCATTTAAGAATAAGGATGTCAAAATGCTTTATTGCTAATTTTAATATCACCTAACATTTGTATAATGCATATTACCCACAAGGTAATGGACAAGCAGAGGCATTGAATAAAACTATTGCCAACATCCTTAAGAATATTTTCAATGATATTGGCCATGATTGCACCTCCAAATATTATGCACCCTTTGGGTATACCCCACTAATTACTATATTCCAACTAGATCCACTCAATAGTCCCTAGTCTATGGCACTGAGGCCATTCTTTCCATTGAGGTAAAGTTACCTTCTTTGTGTATCTCATTGAAATATGTCATAGATGATGAATATTTTTGAGTAGCTCTCCTATAATAACTAGATTTATTTGATAAAAATGCATGACCATTGTCAATAGTATTCAAACATATAAGAATAGATTTTGTGGACATTATAATCAGTGGGTTAAACAAAGAGAGTTCATGTTTGGTGATATTGTTCTCAAAGAAAACCAAAATAACACCACAACCAACAGGAAGAAGAATGACAAGTTCAAAACCAATTGGATAGGCCCATATAAAAATGTTACAAATTATGGATCCAAAGCATACAGGCTCATTACACTAGATGAAGATAAACATGATGAGATGATGAACATCATACACCTCAAGAATTATTTCTCTTGAGAGACTTAAAATGTTGTCTATGAGGCACATGTACATTGTACCATAAAATCATCATCCTTCTTTGTCCCATACCCTATAATGTTCTACCATACCTTCCCTATTGACCAAAGTCGTTTCTACCCTCCCTCCCAACTCATTTGACCATGGTTCCATCCTATTGTTTCTTTGGGCACCTTCAATGAAGAGATTTAGATCAAGTTTAAGTGGTTGATTTAGTATTCTAGATAGAGGTCATATCTTAGACTAGTATGATAGTGGTTTGGTTGTTTCATCCTTCATTTCTTGTTTCATTTCATTGTGAGTGTTCCTAATTATAACCACCTTTGGGAAAATTATTATCTCTATCCATGTTACTAATTATAACTTCCTTTGTTAAAATTAGTGCCATTAACCTAAGCCATTATTTCCTACTTATAACTACCTATGGGCAATTTAGGAATAACATCTTTATCATTCATTGTTGATTCACCTTGTCATCCCTATTGCCATACTGTACCATTTTCCTAATTCATGATTTTGTCTCTACCTAGTTAGATCGTTCCATTGTAAGGTGGAACTATAGTGACTTGAGGTCCTAATGGGACTATGTAGCTAGTGATTGATTCATGTTGAGGTTAGCGTAGTCACCCCTTAACCATGATCTCACCATTTTGAGGGAAATTTAAGTTTGAATGCTCTCATCATTTTGTGAGTTAGACTATATAGTATCTCATCATTATTGATCTATTTGAGATGATTATAGAATTTTAAAAACATTTATAAAATATCTAGTAAAATCCCAAAAATCACAAAATCATGAAATTTGGATTAGAATCTCCATGAGAGATATAAAGCCATCTAAATTTTTGGGATGGGAAATCTTATTTATCCATTTTATTTCTAGAAAGCCTTGGTATTTTACTCCAATTTATAGGATAAGTACATTGGCCTAATATTCACACAAACTATATATGCAACACTTGGAACATGGGGTATCTCGGGTTAGCTTGGCCATGCCTTATTTTCTTTTTTGACCCCTTCTTTACGTTAAGCATCATGGGAACCCTTGTTATTTTACAAGTAATTACTTGTCCTTTAGTTTACCCATCCTTTTTGTCCTAAGACTTATTATATAACCATTTTATGATTTTATATTATGAGCATTGTGTATCTAACTTTAATACACTAATGACCACCTGGCTTCATTTTACAGTCTCACCATGTTTTGAGTAACCATTTCTTATGTTCTCACCATTTTAAAAGAGCAATCCTATTTACTCTACAACACAATCATGTTTTATTATCATCATTTTATTCTATCCCACATACTAGGAGAGCTAAACATTGGATATTTCATCTATGAAACTATGTAGGCAACATCTACTTTCCTGTTACATCTGGAGTCAGCTCGACCACCCCTTCCTTTTCTTCTATTCTCCTTATTTTGCCTATTTATTTTATTGTATTCTATGGCTTAGGGGAAATGCATGTAATATTTTTTGTGTCATTATTTTGCTAATATTTGTTATTAATTTGACTTGTCAAGGTCAAATTACTAATCCTATCATTCAAAACTTTCCCAAATCACCAATATCCCTTTGTAGTATATCAAACCAATCAATTATGACCTAAAATAATTAATTTTGGTTTAAAAATTTCAAAAATATATTGTAAATATGGCAATGTAATTTCAAAAATAGCATTGTCAAGTTCAAATATGCAGATAATCCATGCACATGGGTTAATTTTGTAAGAAAATTGAGGTTTTTAAGATCTACAAGTGGTTTCAAGACCATAAATTGTGTACATAGGGTCATTAAGAGTTAGATAAACTTATAAAAAAAATTCATGGCCATTGGATGAGTGGATATATTTTATATTTTGTAACATTCCTCAGCATGTTTGTTGGAGATCACCATTGGAGTAAGCATCATTTTGGAGTGCTACAGAAGCTTCTAAGTCCATGTAAAAGTTTGAAACTAATTGGATAATTTTTAAATCATAATAATACATTTAAATAGTGTCATAACTCAAAATTTTAAACGAACCATGCTCATACAAGGTTTTGCAAGCAAACATGCATATAGGCTAAAAAGGGTTTTTTTTTTTTTTTTTTAACTTTTCAAGAAAAATGTGCTTTTAGATTATTTTTATATCATGTAACATAACACATGATGATATTTTTACTAATTTGTAAGTAGGTGAAGATTTATTTTTATTTTGGTGAATTTTTCTTTTTTTGCAGTTCTAAACACCCTTCCAAGCCTTCTATTCAGATGCACATATCTTTCACCACATGTGGATTTTGGAAAAAATATATTATTATGTTTTTATGACCCATATTTAATTATAATTAATAGAAAATTGAGACAATTTTATTCTATTTTATTTATGAACAATCATTAAGAGTGTAGGTAGCTTAGAATGCTATCAAAATCACACAAGCAGATTTTTCCACATGATAATTTTTAATATATTTTGTACGGGAACCCAATATTTTAAAATATGTTATATGGATAATTTTTATAGACATAAATGTAAATATTTTTTAATTCTGAGGTCTATACTTCATGAACCATCATTTTGAAGATTCAACTTCAAAGCCCTCCTAAACCCTCAAAAAACTAGTTTTGAAAAAAGGTGATTTTATTACCATAAAATAATATTGGATCAACATAAATTTCTTTTAAATTTAAATTAAACTTAGATAATATTCTATAAATGTAAATTTTATTCATGGAGTTGTACGGATGAGAGCATAAATCATGTTTTTTGTGGAAATAAGCATGTAAAATGAAGTATAAGACACTTCAATGAGATATGATAAATGGATATAAAATAATAATATTTTATAATCATCATATAATTTTAATCTGGTCATAAATAATATTATAAGTGTCCCAACCAGCTCAATCAAAATGGCCAGTCTACAAGAAAATGGGGAAAATAGGCCTAGTCAACCCTGTTGACTAAATGGTGAGTGTTTTCTCATCAAAATCAAATATATTGTGATGAGAAAAGTTTTTACAGGTATATTTAATTATTTTTTCAGGTTTCATGTCATCTTTTTTTAGATTTAATGGAGTCCAAATGCAAGAAAATGGGCTATTAGGCCTAATTGGCCTAATAGGTTTGATTGGTCAATCAAACAAGTAAGGAATGGCATGGAAAATATATCAAATAAATCAATTTTGGAGTTAAAACATGAAATATATATATTTTAAATGGATATATCATTATAAAGTCAATCCAAAAGTTTCAATTCATGCAATTTGAGCTCAAGTTGAGTTAACAAGTCCTTAAGGGTCAAATCTTTTTGATTGACGAGTTTGACTAGTTTCATACATCTCCCATGCTTTTCATGCAAGATAAGGAAATTAAAAAACTTAAATACACATTTTATATGGATATATATTATAATTTATGGCATGATTTTCATGTAAGGAAGGTTGACAAGTCAAAATAGGCCCACCACTTATCAATTCTATGCCAAAAATGAGGAATATGCAATTTTTGAAGACTTAGAAGATTTTAAAGCCTTTATTTAATATTGTGAAAGGATTTTAGTCTTATTTTAACTCAAATAAGACTAATAATTCTACTTTACATGACAATTTATCTTTAGTTAAGGTTTTATACTTATATATTGGTTTTTTGAAACCATTTTTCATGAATTCTTGAAGCAGAGAAGAAATTGTAATTGACACCATTTTTATCAAATAAAGAAGACTTTTTTTGCATATGAGTTTGATATCAGAATAGAGTGTATTTTGACTATGTACTAGAATAAAATTGAGATATATGTCTCCTTTTTTTAGGTCCTTTCCACACCTACTATGAAAATCTCACCCTCTGTAGGTCATTTTAAGAGATAAGAATAGAATTTTGCGATCCAAAATCCTCTTAATCCTTCATCTAAAATACTAATGTTTAGGGATAATTTAAAGACTTCATGTTGATTTATATATGTATTAATTTCAATAAATTTCATATAATAATAGTCATTCATGTGCATCACACCATTATATATGATTTTATTTTAGTTTTCCCTTCCTCTTTTCATCCCAAAAATCATAGTAGATCAGATTTAATTGATAAATCTTAAGGGAACTAGCCCTCTCTAGAGGTTATTCTCAACACAAAGTCAACCACACTCTAAGAATTTACAATTTTATTATCTATAGTGAGGGTGTGTTTTACACATCGTCAAACAAGGTGCACTCCATAGTGATAATAGTTTTTGGCATGCCCAATGAGACCTTCATTCTACACACTAGCTTTGGAGGCATTCAGAAGAAGATCAATGCCACTTTTAGCTATTCAAAGTTGGTTATGAACATCAAGTATCATTTTAATATTGATTAATTTTAGAATTTTAATCACTAATGGTATCCAATGGCTTATTTTAGTATGGATCCATATAATCTTTACCATGATCAATATAACTTGACCTATCATGAGCCATCTTACTCATCTAGCCAACATAGTCATGGCCACTTTACATATACCCAATCCATACCAACACTTAAACAAACTTTAGTGATCCTCAAAAATCATGCACTATAGATTTAATCATAGATATATTATGTCCAATATACCCCTACTCACCTGATCCATTATGTGAGAGATTCTTTGTAGCAAATATAAGAGTAATGGACACCTATTGAGAGAGCTAATTGGAACCATATCACTAGTGAGATGATGGATGTAGGTAGTTACATTAAAAGTATTGAGGATAAAATAAAATGCATCAAGGAACAATAATTCCAACCTCACTCTCCTTTTATGCCATCCATTCCTTCTTAAGAGATCATTCCAAGAGCCCCTTTGAGTTTGCCAAATTCTTCATATGTTTCTCAAACCTTCCCTTCTTGGGGTTCTATCCAAGAGAACTGTCAAAGAAAGGAGATTGTTATGGTATAGCCTAATATTGAGATCACTGACCATGTTAAAGCTAAGATATTCTAGGAGAATATTGATAAGTAAATCAAGGAGTTGGAGCTGAAGACAAAGAAAGAGGAGGAGAACCATAACTAAAAGGTCAAAAAAGAGCCTTTATCTTTCCCATCTTGGAACCAAATCATGGAGTAATGCAATAAAGAGGAACAATCAAGCATCATTAAGGGATTTTTTTCATCTTATTAAATACTTCTAGGGGTTTTTCATGCCACTCTTGGAGCATGAAGCTCTTATTTGTGAGGCAAGTGAAGAAGATGCAACTAAAGAGATAGAGAATGATGATAATTTTAGTGAAGAAGAAATCATAGTTGGGACACCACTTGGCAAGGACAAAAATGATTTAGTTTTCCATGATGAATAAGAAGATGACTTTCAAGAGGATTATCAAGAGTTTTTAGCTGAGATAGATGAACTGAAAACAATTTTTTCTTCAAAAAGTAGATATGAGGACAACTCACATAGAGCCATTGCTGAGATGGAGAATATTCTTGATAAAGATGAGACAAGTGCATCAGATCAAAAAAATTCATTTAAATTCATCCAAAAGGTATACATATGTGATCAACATGTTTTAAATGGTAATAACATTGATGAATTTTATTTCTTTTCCATTGATCATGATGAAGAATCCTTTTGGGATGACTTGGAGAGTTTTTGTGTAAAATTTGATGGTCAATGTCCACCCCAAGTGGACATTGATGAATGTCTTATAAAGAGTATTGTTTTAGTTGTTCATCAGGAAGAAATTAAATTCATATTATAGCCATGTTTAGATGCTTATCAAGGATATAAATACTTTTACAAATTAACACTTCAAATGGAGTCAAATGAAGACATCAATCTAGGTATACTAGCTGAATTTCCAATACAATTATTGAATAAGAATATGTCAAATCATGATCAACCTATGAATGGGGTAGAGATAGTAGTCTTGATGCAACAAAGAAGATTATTAGAGGAGAATGATTGGATCTAAGATCCATATCTTCAATCCATGTACCTAAGAATGGTATTTGGAGTCTTATCTGCATCATCTAAAACACATGAACATATAAGTGCTCTTATTTGTAAAAGAGGGCTATCAACAAGAAGCAATCAGGTTTCAAAGTTCAATGGTCCATAAAATGACTTTCCTTTTGATCTAGGAGGGCTCACAAGTTGGAGGTTAGTCTGTACATAATAGACTTCTTTTTATTTCTTTCCTCTAAGTTCATATCCACATATGATAGTTATTTTTCCCTTTTTGATTTTTGTTGTCCATTACTCTAAGTGCACACAGACACATGTTGTTTGTGTTAGTTGTCTTGTTTGTGTCTTTTCCCATAAAATATCTTCCAATATTCAATGCATATCCATTTTTTTCATATCCAAACTTTATAATTTCTTTGACCAACAATCTAATCAACCCTTGAATGTCACCAAAATTGTTAGTAATTTGACCTATCAAGGTCAAATTACTACCCCTATCACTCAAAACTTTCCTAAATCTCACCAATATCCCTTTTTAGTGGGTTAAAACAATCAATTGTGGCCTAAAATTATTAATTTTGGTAAATTTTTTTAAAAATGGATTGTAATGGGTAATTTTCATTTAAAAAATATCATTGTCATATTCAAATATGTAGACAATCCATGCACAAGGGTCAATTTTGTGAGAAAATTAATGTTTTTGAGATCTAAATGTGGTTTCAAGACCCAAAATTTTGTACAAAAGGTCATAAAGAGTTATATAACCTTACTAATTTTTTTTAACAATCCTCGACATGTTCGTTGGAGATCACCATTGGAGTAGGCATCATTTTGGAGTGCTACAAAAGCTTCTAAGTCAAGATAAAAGTTTAAAAAGAATGATGTGATGTTTTTACATCATAATAATACATTTAAAGATTCTTAAAACTCTAAATTTTAATAAAACCATGCTCATACAAGTTTTTGCAAGCAAACAAGCATATAGGCTAAAAAGAGTTTTTTTTTTTGAATTTTTAAGCAAAATGTGATTTCATAGTGTTTCGACAGCATGGTAAAAATAACATGATGATTTTTTAAGGAATTGGTAATTAGGTGAAAATTTATTTTCATTTTGGTGAATTTTTCATTTTTTACAGTTCTAGACACCCTTCCAAGCCTCCTATTTAAATGCTCATATATTTCACCACATGTAGGGTTTGGATGAATGGTATTAGTATATTTTTATTACCCCTATTTAATTATAATTAATAAAAAATTTATACCATTTTAGGGTATTTTATTTATGAAAAATCATTAAGAGCATAGGCAACTCAGAATGCAATCGAAACCCCACAAGTAGATTTCTCCTCGTGTTAACTTTTAATATATTTTGCATGGGAATCCAATATTTTAATTTATGATAGGGGGATAATTTTTATACACATAGAAGGAAATATTTTTGGATTTGGATGTCTATACTTTATGAACCATCATTTTGAAGATTCAACTTCATAGCGCTACTAAAACCCTCAAAAAACTAGTTTTGAAAAAAGTTGATTTCATTTCTCTCAAATAGTATTGGATAAACATAAAAAAAATTAAAATTTAAATTAAAATTTGAGAGGATTATATAAATGTCAATTTTATGCATGGAGTTGTAGAAATGAGGGCAAAAATCTTATTTTGTTGTAGAAACAAGCATGTAAAATGAAGTACATGACACTAAAATGAAATATAATAAATGGATATAAAATACTAAGAATTTTTATTCATCCTAAAATTTTAATTTTTTTCATAAATAATCCAAGATTGTCCCAAGTATCTCAATTAAAATGGCCAATCTATAGGAAAATAGAGCAAAATAGGCCTAGTCAACCTTGTTGACTAAATGACGAGTGTTTTCTCATCAAAATCAAATATATTGTCATGATAAAAGTTTTTCCATGTCTATTTAATTATTTTTTTATGTTTAATGGCACATTTTTGTAGGTTTAATGGAGTCTAAATGCAAGAAGATAGGCCATTAGGCTTAATTGGCTTAATAGGCTTAATTGGTCAATCAAACAAGTAAAGAATGGCATTGAAAATATATCAAATAAATTAATTTTGGAGTTATCACATTCCATATATGTTTTTTAAATGGATACATCATTATAAAGTCAATCCAAAAGTTTCAAGTCATGCAAGTTGAGCTCAAGTTAAGTTAACTAGACCTTAAGGGTAAAATCTCTTCAGTTGACTAGTTTGACTAATTTCATGCATCTCCCATGCTTTTCATGCTAGATAAGGAAATTAAAGAAATTAAAAACACTTTTAATATGTATTTATATTCAAATTTATGGCATTTTTTTCATGCAAATAAGGTTGATAAGTCAACCTGGACCCACCACTTCTCAATTCTATGCCAAAAATGAAGATCATGCAATTTTTGAAGACTTGGAAGATTTTAAAGCCTTTATTTAATATTGTAAATGGATTTTAGTCTTATTTTAAGTCAAATAATAATAATAATTATATTTTCCATGGCAATTTGGCTTTATTTAAAGTTTTATACTTATATATTGGATTTTTGAAGCCATTTTTCATGAATTCCTGAAGCAGAGAAAAAATTGTAATTGACATAATTTTTATCAAATAAAGAAGATTTTTTTGCATATGAGTTTGTTATAAAAATAGGGTGTTTTTTGAATATGTACCAACATAAAATTGAGATCTATGTCCCATTTTTATAGGTCCTTTCCACACCTACTATGAAAATCTCACCCTCTACAGGTCATTTTAAGAGATAGAAATATAAATTTTCAATCCAAAATCCTCTTAATCCTTCATCTAAAATACTAATGTTAAGGTGAAATTTGAATACTTCCTATTGATTTATATGTGTGACTTAATTTCAATACCTTTCAAATGATACCAATCATTTAGGTTCATCGCCCCATTAGATAGGATTTTCTTTCAATTTTCCCTTCCCCTTTTCATCTCAAAATCACAGTAGATCATATTTAATTGATAAATACTAAGGGAACCAGCCCTATTTGTATATTATTCTCAACACAAAGTCACCCACACTCTAATAAGTTCCCATTTTATTAGCTGGAGCGAGGGTGTGTTTTACACATCTTCAAATAGAGTGCACTCTAGAGTGATAACAATAGCCTAGGGGCAACCTTGTGTCATTTGTTTTTATTTTTTAGTTGTGCTAACATTAAAATTAACCATTTTTTGTATGTTTGTTCCTTTTATTCTATTATTTTTTGTTTCATTATGTCTTTCTATTTTGTTTCTTAATGTTTTATAGTGATTTTTATTTCTTCATATTTTGTCTTTTGATTTGTTTGTTTGTTTTCTTATTTGTTTGTTTTCATTTTTATTCTTTGACTTAGTATACATGCATTCATGGGTGAATCCTTGTGTATTATACTTAAGTCCATCAATATTCATATATTAAAATTTTAATCATGGTTTTTTTAATCATTACTGCATTATTTTTTATTATGTATTGGATCGTGTGTCAATCCTTATGCATATTTTAGATATGTTGTCATGATACACACCATTATATGATACAAAAAAATTTATCTCAAGAAATCTTACAATAAATAAGGTTATGGTAATTCTCCTTGGTCACCTAAAAAATTATTGAACTATCTAAATCATTCCTCAAATACATATTAATTAACCTCAATTTTTTTTAATCATTAATAGTTAGGATGTACATCTCTATGCTAGCAATCTACCCAAATTCATATTTCTCCTCTATATTAGCTTACTGTTACTCTATGAGTATGGTTTCAATATGCAATCCTCCTTTTCTAATTTTCCATATTGTCCCACTCAATATACCAGTGATTATAACTACATTTGGAGAGATCATTGTGTTTCTATCCCAACAATAGTGCCAATGATTATAATTGTCTTTGGGAAAATCATTATGTTTCAATTTATCTTGATGTTACTGATTATAACTACCTTTAGAAAAAACATTATCTCTATTCACCTAACTGGGGCATGTTTTCATTATACCAATAATTATAACCAACTTTGGGTAAATCGTTCTCTTGTTACCTCTTCCTTTACCTAAGATTATCACTACCTTTGGGAAAATCATTATTTTTTACCTATCCTTTTTATTTTCTCCACCTAAGGCATCTAACTGTGCCACTTATTATAACTACCTATGGGTAAATCAATCTTTTCCACCCTATTTTACCTTATTGTTCTGATTGTTTCCTTCTTTTGAGGTATTAATCTCTAACCTTCTCTACCAATCACTCCCTCAAGAGGGCATCTAGGGATAATCCATCACCTATTGGGGCATTAGGCATACAAGACATTTTCATTATTTGAGAAGATTTTATTATTATGATAACCTATAATGCCTTGCCAAATAGGGGTAAACTATATATACCTAATTCTAGCCATAACTGGCTTTTGACCAAAATTAAAACAAATTCCTACCAAGCATTGAAAAATAATCATAGGAATCACTAAAAATTCCAATTTAGGCCATGTATCATTCATGAAAGGCCATAATCATGTTGAGTCATCCATATTTTGGATACTATCCTATACACAAAAATCACCTCTCATAGATTCATTCCCAATCACCTTGTGACTTAACAACTAGTAGTTTGGCATATGGACCCATTAAGTGCGGCACTTGATTAAATTATTATAAGAGATAAAATACTAATCAAAATGAATTATATAATTAAATAAGATTAAATGTTTAGTTTAATTATCTATTTGTAATTAATGAATATGTAAAAAATGGAAATTCTAAAAATTAAAATATGAAATCTTTTCATCATTGCCTTTATGATCTCTCAAGCTCTTCCAAAATATCTAATTTGAGATCCATTCCTAGTAATTGAAAATCACAATTATATGACAAATTTTAACTCAACTGGAATTAGTCTCAACTGGCATAGGTTTAGCTTGAACTCATTCCATGTTTAAACTCAACCTTAACTCATCATGGGTGAGAGTTAACTTTTGAGGCTATAAATACAAGACCATAACTATTTATCTCTAAGATCTCATAAGACAAAGTTATAATTCTAATTTATAGAGAGACAATCCTTTGAAGCAATGTTACCATGACAAATTCATAAGCCCATCATCCAAGTTAAGTTTCCAAGGAAAGGTGAAGTAAATGAATCTCTATTGATGAATATTTATTAATGCACAAACCAAGAAAGCCACTTCAAAGAGCCATTTGGAGCTCCAAGTGAGGTAAAATAATGATTTATTTTGTGTTCTAGTTGTGTTTTAATTTGTATGTTTTTTACCTACACTCCCCCTCATGTCTAGTCTAGAGGTGTTAAGGGTTTAGTGTGTTATTTTAACTTGTTTTATTGGATTAACATTAAACTAACCTCCCCTCTATGTATTCCTTGTTCACAAATATAATTTACCCAATTAAATACCCTAACCATATCTTGATCTTGAGTATGGCTTACCTAAATACCCGAGGCATATCTTGAACTTTATTATGCCCTTACTACCTTATTTTTTGGAGTATCTCCTACCTACTTGAGTATGCCCTACCCATTTGAGTATAATCTATCCAATTCAATACCTGAGCCATATATTCATCTTGAATACTCACATCTAATCTTGACTATATCTACCTTACCTAGGTCATATCTTGAATACCTAAAACTTAATTGAATACTAAATCTATATCTTGAAATAAAAGGGGGAATTATCCTTCTTAAAAATAAATAGAAGGGGCATTATTTTCTCAAGGGATAAAGGAGAGAGGTAATTATTAAGGAATGCTTGAAAATTAGGAGAGGGGGAATTATGACTTATATATAAAAAGGAGAGGGGGCATTGATTGAGATATATATTTAAATGAGGGGTGTAATTATCACATATATAATGAAAGACGTGACTAGGGATAATCAAGAAAAAGGCTTGAAGGTGGATTTAGGCCAAATTTCTAAATAATTTGAAGGATTTTAGATCAATGGATCTATTGATATGTATAAATGACTAATATTTAGTATGAAACCTATAAAATACCTTTATTCATGATATAATCACTAATACATGACATCTACTACATACCTATTATTACATGTAGATATGCAATCACTCATACATGACATATACTTGTAGTTGTGATATGGTCACTCATAACAAACATGAATGTATTTAATCACCCTAATGCTCCATTTAGAATATAAGGAATAAAAAACCATTCAAGAGTAATCTTAAAATATATTGTTCACTCTAAAAAAAATGTCATAAATATGGGTCAATCTATGCTCTCACACATGCGTGACTTGACTACTTTATTCTAGACTTACATATAATAAAGTCATATTATATAATTGCAAACTCACATAAGAAAATACTAATACCACTAACACTACTATCTGGGGTGGAAGGGATTGATTTTGAATACTATTTTCTCAAACACATATAAAAATCACTCATATCACTATCTCCCTCTCCCAAAACCATATGGGGAGAGGGGGTCAAGCACATAAATTATCATTCATCATTCTAATCACTCTCTCATAATTCATCACCATCCCTCATCCATATGTCATCAAAATTCATCTAATTTCATTACCATTTATCATCCCTCATTGTACCTATTCATCCTTCATCATCCCTCATCATGACTCATCCTCCATCATCATCCCTAATGACATTGTCACCTATCCTCATCATTTTTCATCATTGCTAGTTACTCCCTCAGTGTCCCTCATCATCCCTTATCTCACGACCTCATCATCCATCATCATCCTTAACCATTCCCTTAGTGAACCCCATCATCCCTAATCATCCTTAGTCACTCTTTCATCATCCCTCATCATCCTTAATCATTCCCTCAATGGTCCTCATTATCCATAATCAAATACTCATCATACCTCATCTTTGATAATAATCCATAATCACTCCCTCATCATCCCTAACCACTCCCTTACTAAATATCATCATCTAAAATTACTCCCTCATTAAATATCATCATCCCTTATCATCCATAGTCACTCCCTCATGGGCCTTCATTATCCATGATCATTCCTAATATATCCTTCATAGGACCTCATCATCCCTATTAAATCCCTCATAAACATTCATCATCCTCAAACATCCCTAGTCACTCCATTATCATCCTTAATCATCTTTAATTATCCCTAATCACTCCCTCATCAATTTTCATTATCCCTAATCACACCATCATTAACCCTCATCATCTCTCTTCATCCTAAATCCCTCCATTATTATACCTTATTATCCTTCATCATCCTTAATCGCTCCCTCATCAACTTGAATCATCACACATCATCCCTAATCACTCCCTCATTAGATCTCATCATCCTTAGTCACACCCTTATCATCCCTTATTATAATTAATTATTTCTAATCACTCCCTCATCAGTCCTCATCAACCTTCATCATCAATAACTAGTCCCTCATCATCCCTTATCATCCCTAGTTACTTTCTCATCATATGTTATCATTCCTAATCATTATCTCCTCATCCATCCTCATACCTAATCACTTACTCATGGGCCTTGATCATCCCTAATCATTCCCTCATAAACCATCATCATTTTTCATTATCCCTAGTCAATCCTTCATCATCCTTATTCACTCACTCATTAGTGATAATCATCCCCCATCATCCCTAATTAGTATATAATCATCCCTCATCATCTATAGTCATTTTATCATAATATTTCATCATCCCTAATTAATCCCTCATCATCCCTCATCACACTTAATCACTCCCTAATCATCTCTCCTCATATATCATCATCCCTAATTATTTCTTCATTTTCCCTCATCATCCTTAGTCACTACCTCATTATCCCTCATCATCTCTAATCACTCCCTTATTGACCTTCACCATCCCTCATCATCAGTAATCACTCCCTTATCATCCTTCATCATACCTAATCACTTCTTCCTCATCCTTACTCATCCTAACTCACTCTAATACCTTGATAATGGGTGTAGTGGCTTCCTTCTTGTGATTAATTAGATTCTATTCTAATTACAAATTTCACTCACTTAAATAAGGCTAAAAAAACTCTTATTTCACTCATCATCTTTCACTAAAATAATGAAATATTCTTTTTGTATATCCCTTTCAATCATATCTCTAAATAAATCTCACTCAATGAAAAAAACCCATCTTTCACTTGATTAAGGCTCAAATAAAATCTTCTTATATCTTAGTTTTAGTCATTTAGATTTATGGTAATTTTATTGGTTACCATTTATTGTACTTGAGTATTCCCTACCTACCTATCATTGTTTTCCTACATACTTGAGTATTTCATACCTACTTGAGTATTCCCTAACTGATTGAGTACCTGATCCATATCTTGATCTTAAATATTCATATATAATCTTCATCGTATCTATCTTACTGAATCCATATCTTGAATACTCAATATGTTATTAAATACCCAAGCCATATATTGAAAGGAGAGGGGACATTATCATGATTGAAAATTAGTATAAGGACCATTATTAAATTAAGGGATAAAGGAAAGGGATTTTTATCAAGGGATGCTTGAAAATAAGGTAGTATATTTATCTTATTTTACTATACACATATATGTTATGATTGTTGATATATTTAATGTTTTTATGCTTGTTTGAGTTACAAAATATTTAGTAAAATAAATGTATTAAATAAAATTTATATTAAATTTTATATTCTTATACTTTAAATTTATTTTACTAAATATAATAATTTGGGGTCACTCTGCATCTTCTAAAATTGATTTTATATATGTAGTAGTTACCATTTAGATGCTATTTTTTAAAAATGTATTCTAGTTAATACTTAGTTTTAAGAATTTTAGGAATAAAAAATAACTAAAATATTGGTGTTATTAAGATCTAAGCTCAATTATGGATGTAAGAAGTTGAGATAAAGATAGGGAGCCATATAAAAATAAGGGTTCATGTATGTATATGTCAAGATAGAGATAGGGATTTTCTTTTGATTATAGAGTAAGGAGTAGTTATCAAGGGAATATTTATTCTAGATATATATCTTTATCCTTTCCCTACCTACTTAGCTATGTCATATTCAATAGGGAAAGAGAAGCTTGTTTTTGATATAGAGTTTCCTTATTGTCCTACCTACTTTCCTTTATAGAATAGATATTTAACTATAAAAGGAAGCTTTCTTCCCAATATATAACTTGCATATATTATTTCCCTACATATTTAGCTATGCCATACCTAGTTAAATTTTATAGCTATCAAGGAAATTTTTCTTCCCAATAAATAAAATGAGAAATAAAGTTTTGAATCATGTTATGTATGTAATATATATATGTACCATTAAGTATGCCCTATCTAATTTACCCACTTGAGTATACCATACCTACATTACCTACTTGAGTATTCCCTACATGATTGAGTACCTAAACCATTTTTTCATCTTGATTATGACCTACCTAAATACCCAAGCTATATCTTAATACTGACTATACCCTACCTACTTTAAACCTACCTAAGTATGCCTTAATTGAGTATTCTCTACCTACCTAAGTGTTCCCTACTTGATTGAATACCTGAAACATTCTTGATATTGAATACTTATATCTAATAATGACCATATTTATCTTACCCAAAGCATATCATAAATACTTGATACTTGATTGAATAGCTAAGCCATATATTTAAAGTAGAGAAGAATTATCATGTTTGAAAATTAGTAGAGGGGGAATTATCAGAATAATGGATAAATGAGGGGGAATTATCAATAGATTAATGAAAATCAAGAGAGGTAGAATTATCACTATATAGATAAAATAGAGGGGGCGTTAACCAATCATTTTTTATTATGGTCTTAAATATTTTCTATAATCTCTATCATGATCATGATCCCCACTATCACTATCACTATCATTGACCACAATATCTATCATGATGGAGTACATTGGGAATTATTCTTAAATGCAAAATTGGTTGGGTGATCTAAGGTTTCATCCACCTTGGGTTCCCCTCCAGATTTAGGTTGATGTACATAACCCATCCTAGACATATGATTATATTTTTTGTAATTGAATCTATGTGACTGAGGAATATATCAATGTAGAAATAAGTCTCAAGATAATTAAAAATTTACATAATATTCATATGAAAAAAATATTTTACTATGAATGAATAAGGCTAGAATGTTGATTGAGGCCTTGATTGTGGTCAAGCACACAAATTTATATAGTTGGTTACAATTGAGTGTTATCCAATATTTATTTAAATACTTGTTTATGGTCCCACTTTTGAGGTCTTCTACTAGGAACATATCAATCTACTACCCAAAAAACTCTAGGGGAAATGTATTCAATTGCCCAATATGAGAGATGAGCCACTCCCATATTTATCCATGAATATACACACACACACGTGTGTGTGTGTGTGTGTGTGTGTGTGTGTGTGTGTGTGTGTGTGTGTGTGTGTGTGTGTGTGTGTGTGTGTGTGTGTCTATATATATATATATATAAATAAGTACAAACCATAATTGACTATTAGTATCCTAAACCCTATATATATGCCTAGTGTTATTGAATATCCTAATATACACAACAAAGATTTAAGTAAAAAACTAAGTGCTAGGTCAAGTGATAATCTACAATTGCTCCTATCCCATTACCATAATATAGTTCACTTCTTTATCTATCATGAATAATTCAATATTTAGTCCTTATCTTTAGTCTACTCTTAGTATTTTAATACTAAAAGGAAATCTATATATATCTAGGGGAATTCTTATATTTTAATGGCCCATATGTGTGTGTGTGTGGAATTCAACATCGCATTAATAATTTCCAAGGATTGGCCTCAACTTTAGGATACCATAAAACAAAATTATTTAACTAAATATTGGAAAACAATTAAACATAACTGACTATATACATTTTTTACACTTAACCCTAATCAATGACATAACCACACTAATTCATAGTAAAATGGTTGGATATTATGATTATGACATGAATTTTTGGTTGACTTGAGACTTAATTCTACATGGATGTATTCCTTAGTCACATAGTTTCAATCACACTAGGAAAAAATCCAATTGGGTGTCTAGGATGGGTTGTGTACATCAATCTAACCCTTGAGGGTAAATAAATTAGAAATAAACTTGATTACCTAACCAATTTATAAATTAATAATAATTTTATATTTCTTCAATAAAGATATAGGTTTTGGTCAATGATAGTGATAGTGGCAATCACAATCATGATAGAAATTATGATCATGATAGATATTCTAACTATCAATTTCTATTTCCAAATGATAAAATTAATTCAACACCATATTTGAGCTATGTTTGAGTGAGAATTTTTTTTAATTTGAATAAAAGTGAATCAACATAAGCTGAAATCCACTTCATCCACCATCAAGGTATTATAGGGAGTGATTAAAGTTGAGGAGGGATGAGGATACAATAACTAGGGATGATGAAGGAGTGATTAGGGATGATGAGGGATAGTGAAGGTTAATGAGTGAGTTATTAGGGACAAATAAGGATGATGAGGAAGTGATTAAAGATGATGAGGTACAATGAGGGAATGACTAGGGAAAATGAGTGAGTGATCAAGGAAGATGAGGGATGATGATGAAAGATGAAAAAGTGACTATGGACAATACTTACAAACAATCCAAATAAACATGTAGTAGTTGATTTTATTAAAAAATAATGTATCCATAATCTAATAATTGATAAAATATCAAAATAGAAAGGAAAAATAGAAAAGTAAACCATGTTATCACATAGTTAAATCCATTCATCATGATTGAAAGTATCTATAAAACTAAACCCTCACTTATACAACATACACATGACCATTAATGGGTTCATTTTTATCATCTAAGGAAGAAATGCTATGAAGAGGAAACCTCTAAACCACTATTTACACATGTAGATTGAAATAAAATAACTCCATGGTCCTTTATTAATTTATCAATGACTTGAATAGATTAAATGTTTGAATGTTTATAATAAATATGGAAAAATTAATCTATCATAATAAAATGAAACAATAGAGGGAGAGTAAAAATACAAAGTGGCTAGCTTAATGTGTTTTGGAGCAACAAAAATATGACCCTAATAATGGGCAAGCTTAGTCAATATATAGAAGTTTAGTCTTCACAGAGAAGGATTTTCCATCCAAAATAATAAAAAATACCACAAATGCCTCCAAATACCCTTCTATCCTTCCATTCTCACTAATTTCATTTTTCATCAGCTACAAATGATAAAAAAAAGAGTAAACAATTTTATTAAGAAGTTTCAAATATAAAACCTAGTACAAAAATGCAAACAGGCTTCCACATAGGAAGAATTAGGAAAACATGAAAGAATAATTGCATATAAGATGGATTCAACTTCCTAGGGCCATAAAAACACTTAAATAAAAAAATTGATCAAAATTTTATGTAAATAAAATCAACTCTGAGTCAAATACCACATAACAGGCCTAACCAAACTTATTGGGCACTCAGGAAATTTAAAATTTTCACTTTTTGGATTTTTGAAATTCCTTATTCTAATCAATATTTTAACCCCTAATTAAAATTGGATAACACTTTTGAGGTATTTATAAAACTAATCAAGGCTTTTTTTCTAAATGAAATTGAAATAATGGAGTGGGGATCCTTAATACCTAATACATCTTGGGACCCCTAGATAGTTCTACATGATATAGGGTGAAGCATCATGTTCTGATCAGAGTTAAAATTCTATATAGATAAAAAAAATAACACTAAGAGTGATCGTAGACCCCATTGGAGATAAATCCATGACTAAAAAATGCTCAAGGTCTCAATGTCCCCAAAAAATTGTTCAAGGCTCAATGCCTAACTAACACTATGTTATTCTGGATAATATGCTACCAACCTACTAAAGATTTAAAGCCCAACTACCACCACAAAGACCCTCTCCCTCTCTCATGAATTAATAAATACTAACAACCTAATTATAACTAAATTCCCTTTTATTATATTGACTATTAATAAACCTAATAAGAGAAAAAACATTAGATAACAAAATAAATCACTTACTTCCCTCTCATGTACATAATTGGGTAATTTTTATGGTAAAAAAATCAATGGAAATATGAATCACTCATAAACCTAGTCAAGATTCTATTAGGTCTAGGTACTTGACAATTTAAAAACTTAGACTAAACATGTAATAAAATACCATATAAAACTAACTCATGTAAATTTAGACCTAACATACCTAATAAGGTTTAGAAGCCCAATTAAGTCTATAGGCTTTATAAATTTTAGAAACCTATAGCCATTACCTATTTGGGAAATAAAACAACTTTTTAGAATATTTTTAATCAGGCACAAGTACATCAAAAACTTGTCAAATGACCAAGTGTTAAATAGGAATAATATTTGCATAAGCTTGGTCATCATAACATGACATTTTTTAGATACCAATGTGTAATTAAAATAAAATTGACCCCAAAATGTGGCTAATGAGAGTTGAGATAGTGAAAGTGCAAGGCTCAAATGACATAAATAAGTGGAATAAGACTCCAGTTCTAGGCCAAGTATTATATATGAAAGATAACGTCTTAGACTTGGTCATCTTTATGGAACATGTTTTTGGAGACAAAATGGCACAAAAGTTTAAATGACCTCATAGAGTAGGCTATGAGAGTTAGGTAATCAAGGTTTCACATAGACATATTCCACCCCAAAGTGATGGTTAGGGGCCCAGTTAGGTACACAAAATGAGATGACCTATCAAATAAACTTTAGAGTGTTGAGACCAATGAGATGTGAGCACAATTAAAACTGACACAAAACTAAAACATAGGTTCCTTTATTCTATAATAATAATGGTATGTTAGGTAAGTAACAATTTTTTTATATCTCTCAATTTGGATTATAAAGCATATGGATACCATATTTATCTTTTTATTACTTTTATAATGGCATATCATATTAGCTTTTCATTAATCACATTAAAGGATTAAATATATATCTTTCCTCTTTAAAATTTATTATGAACATGTTATTGAAAAGTGAAATGTGCATATGAACACCATAGAGTTTTGATTACATTTATATTTTCATGGTTTATGTGCTATGATATTCCCTCTCCATGAATTAAGTTCCAATATGTAAGTGTGGAGAGTACTTAAAATAATTTTAAATCATTATAATTTCTTAACAAGTGATACATGGTAATATAATGAAATATAAATTTTTCATTTTAAATGATATGCTTAATAATGGCATAGTAAGGGATGAAACCTATTTAATAATCCATATAGTCATATATTTAATACATATTCATTTTAATTGTTATAAAGTGAAATATGGATTATTATTACTTGTTTTAGAGTTATTTATCTTAGTTGGTTCTTAATTAATGAAGAATCAAAGTATAATGTTTAATGTTATTTATTATAATACTCCATTAATCAAGAAGATAAAGGTACTTGAATTATTGATCCTTTACACTATCCTTCTTTTTCATTGTTTATAGGTACTCTAAGTATTGAGCCTTTACACTATCCTTATTTTTCAATGTTATACTTAGCCATATTTTTCTCTACCCTTGATATTTAGATGAGTCTAAACACATGACATTACATTTTTTATTTCTTAAGATAAATGGTTTAAGCATTCCTTATAGATAATCATCATTTTTAAAAAGGGTATTTATATTTGATTGTTTGGACTTTTGAATTTCAAATTTTTAAGGTTATGATAGTTGGCCATCCTATATTTTAGGAGGTGGAGGGGGTTAAGGTGGAATATTTTTAGTACCTTCATCCTATCACATATGGTGTGACACCACACCTCATCTATTAAAAATAACATGGACCATAGAATCCAAAATAAGTCATGGGAAAATAATGGTAGAATGATGATATATATAATAACTTGTACATATTAGGAGAGGAGTGAAAAATAGAATCATTCATTCTATTTATCATCTAGTAGTAAAATTAGGCATCTTAGATTTGATATTACAATAATAGGATTAGAAAGAGGCCTGGGATTTTTTGTTCATATGCTTAGAATTTTTAGTGAATTTGAACTTGATATTTACTACCCATTTGTCTACATAATTGATCCAAATAATATATTTTATCCATGTATAATAAAATTAAAGGAGACATGTCATTAAATTTATTAACCAATAATGTTCATTCAACATGGTTATGATTAGAAAATATTATTAGTGAAAAATAAAAAAACTAAAGCTAAAATTTTAAACCCTATAAGGATGAAACCCTAGTATGGGTTAACCAATTTGTTTCAACCTAATTTAGGATAATGGTGAAGATTAAAATAAATTTTAAATATAATTTAGATTATAATACATCATTTTTAAATATGTAAAGTGCCAAATATATCATGATACTTATCTTTTCTACTTGAATGTTTGACTTTGACTACATTCTATAAGGGGAAATCAAGGATACGTATGCTTTTAGTTCATTCATCTTAATAAGAACTAATTATTTTCTTATATTAGGTCAGTTCCATGGGATAAATTTAAT
The DNA here is from genome assembly GCA_037957365.1 of Torreya grandis. Lineage (NCBI taxonomy): Eukaryota > Viridiplantae > Streptophyta > Pinopsida > Cupressales > Taxaceae > Torreya > Torreya grandis. Next base: position 7,101 of record JARHVA010008378.1, on the reverse strand, counting down.
ATTATAGGTTAATATTGAATTATTTATCAAAACTAACTACTAAAAAAGATCATATAATGATTATATAGTCACTTGTGACTATCCTTTCTTGATATGTCTTAATGATATTAAACCTTGATGACATAGGTAGATATATAAATTATCCTCATTTATATTTAAATACTAAATGTTCTTATGAGGTATATAAATATTCATTAATATGGGAAATTAAATGTGTTGACCTGAACCCATTCATCCCCATCCGATCATTGGACACTATCTATGTATCAAATACTCCAAGGATGGAAATAAATACACATTTAGTTCACCTACATACTGTGATCATGTAATTGTGCTCATTCACTATGGGTATACATCTAATGATTGGATTTGATACTTTATAATGCTTAGTTTACCTATATTTTGAGTTATTTAAACTTGGATTATTATTTTTCCTAGTAATATGTATGCAAATTAGGAGGAATAGGGAATATTTTATTAGTGTGAAATAATGTATATATGTATAATAGAAAAGTTTTTGATCCTTTCTAAATGACACCTTAATTTTTTTATATATGGATTCAAGCCTTGACATTCTAGGATTATACTCCAACCCTAAATATGGGTTTTATTTTATAAAATAGACATTGTTGGGAGAAGGAAGGTTCTGACCAGTGTATGTCATTATCAACTAGTGATAATGACTATAATCATTAGAAATGACTCATGTATAGGTGGAATATTCTAATGTTTGTTTAGGATATTTAGTAGGTTAGAGATAAAAAGTGAGGTTCTTTTAGGTGTATAATATTAAAAAAAAAGGGTTAACTCATGAGAGAACATGCAAGTGTGAGAGGATGGTGAATTAAGAACTTATTAGAATGCTCAAGTCATGTGTGTCAAGCTTGTGATTTACAAACATTAAACATGATATTTTATAAAATATGAATTTCACCCTTTTATTATAGTAAATGAAATTACTACAGTAAAAGGATAAAATATACGTGAGTGGGTAAAACACATTTTTATTTTTGGGAGATGGCTCAAAATGTGTGTTATTAATGGATATAAACCTAAAATGTGATGAATTATTTATCATACTTATGTTAAATATAAAATATAAAAATTAAGGGTTAGAGTATATCCATGTGTTGTTATAAAACATGTTAATTTATTTATTGTTGGTGACAATGCTTCCCTATTCATGCATTGAAGAGTTGAGGGTGATCATGCCCCAAAATTATTTAAATACATAAGGTACTAAGTTTAACCATCATGATTTTGGGTGAAATTATACAATGCAATAGTATGGAAAATATATATATATATATATATATATATATATATATATAATCTAAAACAAGGTAAACATTTAAAATAAAACTTGATGCAGGTAAATGATAGAAATTATTAGGAATGGTTTTATCATAAATGGATAAACCAAAATAAATGTATTATGGAATAAAAATGTATTTTTTCACGTTTTTTTTTATCAAGTTTGATTTATTTACTAAAAAAAATTATGATTGTAAAGGAAGGAACAATTTTCATGCCTCATTATGTATGCAAGTTTTGACAAATGTGAATTGGAATGATGACCATTTTTCATTAAACTATAATTATGTTGTATGCATGCATGAAATAGTATCATTCCCAATGAATTTTTATGCTTAATTTGAGAACATATATCCCAATTTTTATGTTAATGTGTAACTTCAAAATTATGTTCTAGTAAATTATTTTTCATATGGACATGAATATGTACTCAAGTGTGTATGAATATCTAGTAAATGTATGTAAAATGAATGACTATGCATAGCATATGCCCCTATAATCTATATTAATGTGTCAATATTTGTCATGTATCTAAACCAATAATATACTTGAATCATTCTATATATTTACAATTTGTGAAACTTATACTTTGCTCCATTTTTTTCTCATAGAGGCTTATTTTTTTAAGACAAGCTTAGTGTAATTTCCCCCTTTTGAGATGAGAGATGTATCTTGTGTGTCATTTAACTCAAAATAACAATGAATTGTATCATTAAAAGCATAAATATACCATAATTTAATATAATTTTACCATATGGATAATATTTCATCATAATATTGTATGTAACAATCAAGGAATGTATGTAACTTATAGAATGTAAGGAATGAAAGTGGTATGTTAATATAATTATATCAATGAAGCAAGAAATGTAATTATATTTGATTAAAACTATGTATTAATAGTTCATGATAAAAATCATGTCATCCATCAATGTCAACAAGCTCAAATAACACAAGTGTTACTTGATGCACATATGCCAATGAGAATACATGCCAGTGACATAATATGTTAAAAAATTAAGGTTAGAGGACAAATGCAAGATTATATAAATATTTTTACAATCAAAGGACATCAACGGATGCCATGAAAATAAAAATCAAGGATACACACAATATTAACACACAAATTAATGTATAATGTAAAAGAGTATCAACACCAATAGATCATAGAATAAGGGACTAGTATACAACATTAATATGTATCTATGTCATATTGAATTAAAATGACATATCATGTATCACTATGTAAAAAATGAGTAACAAACAAGGCATCTATAAAAAATATATGTGGATCAACATAGTACAAAGGTCATATAAAAATCTAATTTATAATACTTAACATTATGGAATAAGATGCCCCATGTATTACCATGAACATTGGGTAGAGGGAATACCAACACGTGTATGATTATGTGTAGCATGTATGTCTTACATAACACTCAGATTTTATGAAATGTATGTGTGTATGTAAAAAATATTCCATATAGCAACAACATGATAAATAACATATGTAAAAATGTGAAATAGCCATCATGTCATCCTTAGGTCCTAATTTTAGATTTTTTGACATTTTATTATTTTTTATTATTTGATTTACTTGTATTTTTAGGAAATTTGATATTTGAAAACATGTATCTGAATGTATGTCATCTTCATTAGGATTAAAATCATTATATCTAAAATTATCCTTGAGGTTATATAATCACATTGTTTCTTATTCTTCTAGTTTTGATTGGTCCATTGATGTATAATCTATAGTTTATGTAGATTGTCCTTTGAATGGTACTCATCACCATCATGTCAAATTTTAATCACTGTTTATTAATGTAATAAAGTGAGATATTATTTGTGTGAATATACTATAGTCTACATATGTTTAAAAAACTTGCGTAATAATGTGAAGTATACTTTTTATTTAGGAGGCATGACCCATAAAGGTGTATTGACCATATTTGGCCAACATGATATTGGTAAAAGTATTAATATAAGAGGATTTATCCACTATTCATTAAATTTTAATTCTATAATTTTATGTTTCAATTTGTGTAAACCTATAACACATCATATGGCATGATATTTTTTATTGTCATTTTGAATAGTTTTAAATATTTACCTTACATTAATATATTAAAAGGCAATATCTATTGTTAAGGATCATTTCTAGTTGTCATTGTTATATTTTGTTTCCTTTGTAGTATTTGATTCTATTTATTCTTTTTTGGCCCTATAATATCATAGTAATGCCTTTGTCATTTTTTTTTAATCTATTTTTTCAAATCTTCATAATGATTTGTCTTATTTCCTTGTGATTTTATTGTAGCTATAATCTAATTCACATTTTTATTACAATACACCCATAGATCAATGTTGAGTAAATGAAAATTTCATAAGTTTTCAATCAAGTATGAATTTTACTAATGTACTCAATATATTGTAGAGTCTTGTAATTTTAATGTTGTTGGAATTATATAACGTATTAGCTCCAGTTTATTTACTAAATTATAGGATTGTTTATATTTATTATTTTTGAGATTGGTTCATGATAGAAGTTAATATATGTTTCAAATTTTGGATATACTTATAATATGTTATTATTTTCCTTTATTTATCTATAGAAGATTATGTGTCTGTAGTAGTTTTTATTTTATCCTTATTCAATATGTATGAATTATCTTGATATTTCTAGCTCCCATAGGTGTGAATAGGTTATTATATAAGTATTACTTTAAGGGATTAATGTTTAAATTTTTTATCTGATCTATATCATATATACCACATTAATATTTTCACCATAGATTCCATAATAATTTATAACCATTCCATCTTGATGTTCTGAGTTCACTTGTACAAGAAGATCGATAATAGGTTGTGGATTATCCATATTATTTATAATCCTTTTTATGACATGGAATGATGTGTTACAATTGATTCATTAATTATTTTTTCAATTGGCTCACCCACCCTATATATTCTCATATGAAATATTATAAGTCTTTAATTAAGCAATAATTGTATAAACTTCCAATTTTTATTTTGATTTATCCTCAAGAATAGGTTGAGTGAATATCTAATATTCAAGTGGATCATCATCTAATGTTTATAATATAAATAAAATTAATGCATATATTTGATACATTTATATAATTTTGATGGAAATTATCCCATATCATGTATCCATGGCCATCTCAAAATCAATTATAATGTAATCGACTAGGTATGACATGGAAAATGTAAGTACTACTTTTGGGCCTAATGTCACATCTAATTACTATACATGGATTTATAATGAATAATTTTATGCTCTTATCTAATTTTATAATAGTATTAATGTTGATCCTCAACATTTATAGAAAGGTAGTATTGCAAACCTTCAATATGGAAACATTATCTACAAATATACACTTAATCAATCTATATGGTAATTTAACTTGAATGAATAATGGAAAATAACTTGAATGAGTAATGGAAAAATTTGTTTTATTATATGTTGCATGGGCAACTCTTAATTTTCAAATGTTTTAAATTTTGTGTTCTATTTTAATTTTTTCATAATGGTGAAAAATGTTCGAGGTTACATATATCTTAGTAAGGTTATTTCTTTCAACATCTTGTATAATATATCTTTGTAGACCATTGAGATTATATATAACTCCAACATATAAATATTAAAAATATCACTCTTTATTTTATCTATAATCTCATAACCTTTAGGTTGGTTGGCCTATCTTATGAGAGGTGGAGGGGGTAGAGATGGAATTTTTTGGACTAATTTCATTTTGCTTCATATGATGGGGTACCTTCTTTTCCTAGTATTAACCACCTAAACCACATAATATAGAATAATCCATGGGTGAATAATAAGAGTGGGATGGTTTTTATCATAACTTTGATATCTTTGAGGAGGTGGTAATTTTTTATTATTACATGTCATTTGGTATCTAGTGGTAAAAATAAACATCTCTAATTGGAAACTACAATAATAGGATAAAAAAGGGCATGGGATTATTCATTGATAAACTTAGCCTTATTAGTTAATTTGGGCCTATTATTTATTACCCATTTTTTTACACAATTAATGCATATAATAAATATTATTCATGTATAACAAAATCAAAAGATAAATTTCATCAATTGTTTTAACAAATAATATTCATTGAACATGGTCATGATTAGTAAGTATTATAAGGGAAAAAATGGAAACCATAAATCTAAAAGATGAAACCGTAAAGAAAAACCTATGGTTTCAAACTATTATATATATGTATAATTTCACCAATAAATGTTACCCTAATTTGGATTAATGGTGAAAATTAATCTAATTAAGATATAAAATTTAAATAGAATTTAAATTATAAGATATGGAATTTAAGCATGCATATGAAAATAAATATTAAAAATTTATTATTATAATTTGATCAGGGCATGTAAAAAATATGTAAAGTACTAAAATATATTTCTATAACTATTTACGATTGAATATATAACTATGATTCTGTTATAGAATTGGAAATCAAGGACAATCACACATGTGATTTATTTAGTTCAAGAACAAATATGTTTCCTATATCAAGTCAGCTCTCTAATTTTAAGTTAATATTATAGTTCCATATTAACATGTTGGTCAAAATTGACATGTATAAGTATGATAAAATGATTATCTTTTATTTTTGTAAGTATTTATCCTAAACTCTGAAGATGCACACAAATAAAAAAATCAATGTCCTTTTCCAAGAAACCCTATATATGATTGTGAGGGATATAAACATACAAAAATGGGGGAAATGTAATGGGATTAACTAAACCCAATAAATAATTTATAATTATTAGAATATACCTATATATCTAATTCTACAAGGAGGGAAATCAATCTAGATGTAGTTATCACAACTACTCTGATTGTGAAATTGTGATATTTCATTATTTATATGTAACTAATGATTAGAATTTGTACTTGATAATGCTTGCTTTGACCTAGATTTTGAGTGATTTAAATTGGATTATGACTATTTTTATCAATATGAATGGAAATTCTAAATAATAGGGTAGATTTTACTAGTGTGAAACTAATTTATATATAAAATATTTAAGCGGTAGATCCCTTTTGAATGAGACATTGACTTGTTTATATTGGGATTCATTTGAATAATTAATTACACCAATAACACACTAGGATTATAGGAAAAAACCTAAGGATGGGATTGATTATATAAAATAGTCTTCATTAGGAGCATGATGATTCCAACTTGTGTGGATTTACTAGTGATGACCACTAAAACCATTAGAACTGACATGTGTATAGGTGGACTACTTTGAGAGTTTGGAGATGTATATGCAACATATTTAGTACATTTGAAACACATATTGATGTTATTTTAGGTTTATAACATAAAAAAAATGATTAAATTATAATATAGCATGCGAGTGTGAGAAGATATAAAATTAGTATCTTGCCCTGGTGCTCAAGCGATTTATCATAAGTGTGTGTCGATATTCTCATTTTAAAGTATTGAAGAGAAAATTCTAGTATCTACATGATGGATTATTTAATGAAAATGATAATGTGCATGAGACAATGACATGCCATCAATATATGTTACTATTATGGGGCATAATGATATGGTAACAAATGTAATATGTATGAAACCCAATCTAATATGATGATGTATGAAATATTATGATGTATATAATAAATTTAAGTTTGAAAGACCCAAGTGTGAGATAAACTACATATCAATAAGACTCATGAAGAGATAAATTTGTGTTCCATTCTTCCCATAACATTTGTGT
>JARHVA010008377.1:307500-501061 GCA_037957365.1 Torreya grandis | reverse complement strand
TACTAGAGATAGGTTAAAATTTTCCTCCTCGATACCCCATAGAGAATTTTCAAACCTTGTTCATCCAACAAAATAAGTGGTCCAAGGTCACCAACTAGACAAGGAAACTTCTATCCAAGACCAAAATCAAGAATGAGCTTATGTTGAAAACCCTGAGTCTTCTTGCAGAGGGAAAGAAATTCATCAAGAAGCACCACCTACTAATACTAATCAAGTTGTGATTGATAAATTAAAAAATTTGAGCCAAGTAATTAAAACTTTGGCCTCTATCTTGTATTCCACTCAAGTTAATCAACAAGAACAACAACAAGTCCCATCCAATCCACTCCTATCTAATCAATAACATGTCCCATCCAAACCAACCCATGCAATCAACAATAACAATAAATCCTATCTAATTAAAAAATCCCTTCTAATTAATAGAATTAATAACAAGTCTCATATAGTCAAACAAATTCACCTAATTAATAGTAAATTCCCACCAATAGGGTGTTTATACCAACTAAACCTAGTTATAATATACCAAACAATCCTAATCCACATATCCAATATAATCCACCTTTCCAACCCCATCAAGATACTACCCATTCATTCCAAAATTCACCATAATTTTAAGAATGTCAAGAGATGAAGGATATTATTCAAGAATTAAAAATAGTAAACCAAGGTAAAAATTTCATCTTTGAATAAATATGCCCCTACCATTTTGATAAGAGCATTTTCCAAGTCCCTTTCCACCTAACTTTGAGGCACCAAAATTTTACAAATATAAAGGGAAAGGAGATCCAAGAGAATATATTAAGGAATTATTTTTGGTTTGTCAAGAGGTAGCATATATCCACATCTATTCACTCTAATTGTTACCCTGTAGTTTCGATAGTCAAACATTGGAATGGTTCCTCATTTATCTAAAGGACCCGTCATAACATTTAATGATTTGTTTGAACACTTCATCAATCATTTATCATATAACATGGATCATGATTTGACCATGGTTGATCTTTATAATACAAGTCAATCACTTGGGGAGAGATTTGTAGACTTTTTATAGAGATGGAGGAGATTTTCTAGTAGGTTTCTTCATTCTCTCCCCAAAAAGCAACTAGCAAATTTTTTTTCCACCAACTTCAATACAAAAATGGCCTTCCAATTACAATTTCATTACACCAACACATTTTATTATATTATTGAAAAGGGTGTGTAGATAAAAATCTTTGATGGAAAGAGGGTTGATTAAAATATGTTCTCAAAATCAAGTTCAAGCAAGTACCCCATCACAACCTAAAAAATCCAAGGTATTCAATAATAAAAAAATGTAGTAGGTGATGGTGTGATAAAGACAAGACTTATGAAAACAATGTAAGCACTGATTTTACAAAATTCTCCATCTACATAACTAATCACACATCAAAGAGAACCATCTAGGATGTAGTATCAATAAATAACATTTACCCCTCTTGGTGAACCTATAGAAGTTGTGTTAAAAAAGTTAGTGGTGGAAAATATGATTGTATATTCTTTCACCAAACCTATTGAGGATGGTCAACCCAAACCCACCTAGTACAAGGAAAATAAGTATTATTACTATAATTGAATCGAAGGTCATGCTACACATAGTTGTATGTAACTTAAACACTATGCAAGACTTGATCAATCATGCATAAATTAAGCTTGACAGTGAAGCATCATCCTTTAATCATAATATGGGTATATTTAAGGACCCATTTCCAAGGCATAATTATAAAAACAATAAGAATAATTAGAACACCAACCATCATAATTAGAATAACTATCAACAAAATCAATATAACCAAGATAATTATAGAAACAATATGATGCCAATCATGGTCAATATTCCTAAACCAATTGCATTGATTATCATAATGCCAAATACAATTATGATAATGTTATGGGTCATGTTATATATAATCATATGGTCACTATCAAAACAAATTCCCACCATCTATCTAAAACCAATCAACATGTTAAGCCTATTATCCAAGGACCTTTCACATCATATCTTGCTAACACTACTCAAGCTCGATATTGTATTCTTACCACTTGACACCAAAGGGTTACCATTCAAGGTCCTTATGTAGCCAAACAAAATAATCAATTCTAAGGCTCATTAAATTCCAATTCCAAACCATCCCCTTCTTCCACTCAGAATCCATATGACCTTCTCAAATAACTAGATAAAAATCTAGTGCATATACCTATTTGAGACATCTTAAGTACACCTAAAGTGCATAAGGACATTTTATATAAGATTATTATATAGTATAAAGTACCTAAAAACATTCAACCATCACAGCTTTAGGAACTTGTAGGACACTTTTCCTTAGGTCAGCATATCACCTTTGATCAAAGTGACATATCATCATTAGGTTCATCACACAAAAATCACATTTATATTGAAGTGAGCATTGCTAGATGTATGCATCTAAATTTGCTCACCTATATTATTGTCATTAATATTTATATTAGTTGACACTAATTTCAATCATCTAATTTATTCCATTTCATGCTACTAATTTATCCCCCTTTCTAATTATTTATCTAATATCCCCCTTCAATATTCCTTCATCCACCAAACTTATTCATCCCCATCAATTAATTATCTATATTATATCCCCATTATCACATATTAATCCTATTTATATATTATTTGGGAATTTTAAATTCCCATGACCCCATCTAACCACCTACTAACCTACTCCCTAGGCTCTCCTACACCCCTAGTCCCTAGTCCTTACCTAATCCGTATCTAGCCTGCCCTTAATCCCAATTAACTCTTAAGAAGGTTATAGACTCCTCAAAATCTAGAACCTTCTCCATTCATACCCTTCCTCTCTAGAAGCCTATAAATTAGATTCTTTCAAGGATTTTTGAATTCCTTGAATAATCCCCAACCCTTGGATCTTCTCATCCAACTTTGAATATCAACCCTTGATCTTCCCTTGTTCCTCTAGTTACCAAGACTCCTCCTCCATGGAAGAAAAATATAAAAATTGTGAGGAAGCCATGTCAAACTAAAAACTAGAGTATTCATTCCAAATCATTTCTAACCATCCTTAAATAAGTCATTCATCATCAAAATCCAACATCATGCCATCACTATGTCAAATCTGAGTCCAACATAATCATTATCAATCCTTTTATTTTTGAATCCATTTAATCATGGTTTAAAACATTTAGGATTTAGGGTTTAAGTATAAGATTGAATAGTTTGTTCATCTAATTACATTTAGGTCTTAATGGATTTAGAATTTACTTAGTGGTTTGAGGTTTGAGTGTTTTAATTATATTTAATCCATAGAGCTCAAATTTACATTTTGGTGACCACAGTGGGATGTTGTTCCTAAATTTAATAAATTTTGCTTGTTAGATGTGTCTTTACTAGTCTATAGGGTCTATTGGATCAAGGAAATCTCATAATTTTGAATTTTTTTTCGTGTATAAGTTACAGTCACAACATTACATTGGTAATTATGACTTTGTCCTACTAAGTCATGATATTGACCTTGTAAGTTGTGGTTTTGTACTAACCTCCTGTTTAAACATTAACCATTTCCTCTAACCATGTAGGTTTATGGATTTTTAACAATACTTCCAACTTGTGATTTGTGATTTTTGTAGGTGAGTTATGATTTTAATGACCTAAGTTATGATTTTGCATGAAAATCTAACAGTCTGTTCATAACAGGTTTCCCTCTTGCGATAAAATTATGACTCTATGAGTCACAACTTTGTCCTGTAACAAGTGATTTTATCATCGATAGTTGTAATTTTGTGAGTTTTGAAAGTAGGCATAGAGTCATTTGTATTCTCCCTTTGATTATCATTTTTTTGACTGATGTGCCCTTGTTTTTTGTATTCCTGTTTATTTTCTAGATTTCTAACCCTCTATGTGTAGGAAACAAGACCAAAAGGGGTGTAAAAAAAGGAATTTATTAGGTGAATCCTCAGATGCAATATCAGGACTTACCCATTAGTAAGTTTGCCTTGGTAAAGGACATATTGAGGCTGAGAGTCACAATTTTTAAATCTTGCATAAAAAAACTAATGGATGATCACTAACCTCTGACTTGCAGGTTTTATTTTGACATTCTATGTTCTTGTAGGAGATTCTTGTCATTGATATAGTCTTCCATCTAATATTTTTGAGGGATTTTTGATTTAAACACATATCTATTAACTCATATTAGTTTTATACTAAGGTATTATTATCTTTGGGTGGTTATTGGGTGATCCTTTTGTAGGGTTATAGTAGGGAAGGAGGCTAAGGTAGGAGGAATCAACTGAAGACAAAGACAAATACTAGCCTTGCCCCTTCCTTATCTTTAACAAAACTGCAAGTCTTGACATTTTTAGATATATGATATTGTTATGTTGAATCATAATATTATTGACATAGTAGCAATTCTATAGTCTTAAACATATTTCTATCATTTTGACCATTAATTATCATTTCAGATCCTATAAGGCAAATTTAGGATTGCATTTAATTGAAATCACTCTTTTTAAATCCTTGATTCTTCTCAATTTTTTGGTTATTTTTTTATCCTTGTATCTTTTGGACAAAATTTTGATATATCATAAACATCAATTTGTATTCATCTATAATTAGCATTTAAACCAATATGTTACCTATGTGGTCATCTATTTTGGATCAAATATCTGAATTTCAAGGTTTTGTCATTTATATACAAAATTGTAACTTACAATTTGTTGATAGTCATGATTTTGTGGTTCACAAAAAAACTATGACTATCAATTTATTGATAGTATTAATTTTGTAAATTTGAGTCATTATTTTTTATAAGCTAACTACGGTTTTTTAGGTAACCATCACGATCATCTCTCGACTATAAAATCAAAACTTATGACTTATGATTTTGACCCCCCATTTGTGACTTTACAGTCTCTAGTTGTGATTTTGCTTTGTACATTTATTATTTTGTAGAGAGTGGTGGTTTTACAAAAATCACTAAAACTACTAATATTTATTTGTAGGCCCCGTCTTTTGAAGTTCCACATCAGAATACTAACCTGAGTTCTTGCAGTTTGCCTATCAAAGATCCATTTTGGCACTCTTAAAATCATTTTTGTCTTTTACATATCATTTTTAATCATCTTGATGTATGTATATATTAATTTTTTGTATATTATTGTTTTTTCTTCTTGTATATACATCACACATCTAAAATCTAATTAGTTAATTAATCATTTTCTTGACTATCTATTTCCCAGGGCTATGGTTGGTGTATGATCTCTCCTTTGCATCGTTATGATTACTCTTGGGAGACTAAAAACTACATATAAACCCCTTCCCTTTTTATTTTATAGAGGGTTGGTGTCATGGATTTCATCACCATGCACTAACCAAACTCCATGTTTCAATGGAGTTTAAATATTAGGAGAGTTGTCATTAGGCACCTAAGCATAACTCCCCATAAAGGGTTCCATGGAGTGAGGGATGGTTAAGCTCCAATATGAAAGGCAACCAAACAACATCTTATATAGACTTGGGCCCTAATGTACCTTCACATATATAAGGGATGCACCTAGATATCCTATGTATTCATCATAGAGGAGCCTTCAATAATAATAGGTGTACTACTATAGGAGTAAATATCAAATTCAAAGTAGCTATTGAATACAAGTAGGGTTGAGAGGGTTTTGTTGATACTATAATGGGTCACCGACCTACATCCTCACTTGTGAATCCATTGGATGGTGTGGGAATCAGGTTATACAATCTTAATTTTATTAATCATAGGGATTATTTCTTGCTTACTTGGGTGTGTGTTGTGTTAAACCCATGTTGTTTGTGAGCTGAGTCAACCTTCACATAAACCTATCTAAGCCTATTGAGGCCTTTGCACATATCACCTTGTACATTCTTATCCTTTTCTCATCATTCCATCTTGTACATCATTTTCATCTTATCATTATATATATTATCTTTGTATTTACCTATCTCATATCCCATCTTGTCTTTGTCCCATATTAGACCAACCATATCTATTATTCATTGATTATCTTCCTATCACCTCCATCTTATCTTTCAAATCCTAGTCATCATCCCATTATCATATTATCTTTGCATATCCTCATCTTTTTCCTATCCCATCTCCCATATTTTCTAATCATATCCACTCATTATTTGTCATACCCTCGTCACCTATATATTATCTTGCATATCCTTGTCATTATCTCCTTTCATTTGACTTCATCCCATCCTAGTCTAATGATATTCACTCACCATCACCCCATCACTCCTAGAGCCTAGTCATCACCTTGTATATCCTTATCTTACCATCTTTAACATACCTTTAGTCTTGTGTAAATCCTTACCCCATTATTACCTTGTGTATCCTTTCATATTGCATCATCACTCTCTTGTATATATGTATATCCTCTTATACATTATTTTAGTCCTATCCTAGTCTCACTTAAAATTAGACATACACCTACCTATCCTAGTCACCTCTTGTTTTTACATCCACAACCTATCCTAGACCAATCCATCATTAATCACACCCCTATTACCTACATATCCTATTTACACCTCATTTCATACTCTATATTTTATCCTAAGTCCATCATCAATCCTTTTCCTTGACCTTATTATCATTACCCATATAATCTAATCTCATCCTCATATTATGTAGTAGGCTCTTTATGGTCTAAACTATCCCTTTCTCATTTACATTACCCTCTATCATCTTATCCTTGCCTATCATCATATTTATCCCATCATCTTATCACATTCATCCCATAATCTTATCCCATATCATCTTGAGTATATTAGTCCATAGTTTGAGCTAGTCCTTTTATACTTTATATAATCATATACTCCTAATCCATTAATCATTCATCACTTGGTTATATCTCATACCTAGTCAGTATCTTGGTAGCATTTTATCACTTTTTTAGTATCAATCTAGAAAACCCATCATCATAAATCTAGTCAAATCATACTATATATTCATAACTAGCACCCACCATATTATTCTCTTTCTAGTTTGAATTCAGGCACCCATCTAATATCCCCAATCCTTTTGCTAGCCTAACAACTAGACAATGTGGATAAATTTTTAGCACCTATTATACTATTGGTCTAAAGTATGATCTATCCTTTAAATGATTAGACTATCTCATCCCCATCCTCATCTATCATACTAATTCTATCCTTTAAAACCACTTATTCAAGAAACCATCCCTAGACTACCTCCATCATCTATCCTTTATCAACCACCACCATGGAGTTAGACCCTATTTTCATTGACCAATACATCACTGCCCACAAGGATGAGATCATCTCAAACTTCCTTATGATAGGTATATCACTCCCTAAAGGTGTTGATATGCTTCAACTCATTGCACTTCCCATCCAATCCCTTTCATGTGAGTCCCATACCAATCCTACATCCACTAGCCATAAACCATTCATTTCCCATTCTCACACTAGTAAAGGGAAACTAACCTTAGCCACCTCATCTATTTCCAATCCATCCACCTAGTCACAACAAAAATAGTTTGATCTCAAGTCCAATGCTTCCACCTGTAAATCACAAATTGAAATAGGTCATTATACTCCCCTTCCTATATATTTTGAAGATCTTTTCAAAAAACTAGTCACTAACAACATGATGGTCTATCCACCTATTCGACATCTTGATCCTACTAAGCCTACAACCTCCTGGTATAAAGTAAATCAATATTATATATATCAAATAACTTAGGGGCATACCATTAATCTATGTTGACATTTCCAAGATTATGTCCAAGACCTCATCAACCATGGTGACATAATAATTGAGGATGAACTAGATGAGTCTAAATCCTTGAGTTAACAAAAAGAGGAGTGCCAAAATTCCATTCCCAATCATGATCAAGCCATTCCTCTTCTAAACCAAGGTCAAGATACCACACCCATCTTCCATGATCCTCCCATCTTCGACAAATCCTCCATAAAATATTAGTCTATTCCCCATATGCCTAGTCCTCCCATCTCTTTTAAATCCATCATTCATCTATCATCTCCCTCTCTCCTATCACATCAAATACTCCTTGTTGAGGGGTCAATTATGGATAATAAATCTCCTACTACCAACATTATATCTTGTACATCATATTCAACATCATAAGTTTTATATTGATTAGGATCATGTCTAACACCCATATCTAAATCATATTCCTCATCAAAAATGTCATCCCTCATTAACATTGATATTACCTATCTTTTAGAGGATACCTATAATCCATATACATCCAATCCATCATCAAGCATACCTTTGAGTTCCAATCAGGATGAAGACATCATAAATGAGTTATTAAATCTTTATCTATTAAGGAGTGTTAGAGTGAATCTAATCCCCCTTTTACATCTACTACGTCTAGTCTTAATGATCATTTTGTTAACCTTGAGGATATTTTATTTGATATCAAAATTGGGTCTCCTAGTAACCCCTATTAGGACCATGATGCCCCATAGCCACTCATTGACCTTATCACACCATCTCCACCATCTCCATCCATCATATATCCCTTTCTTCCCATCAATGGTCATTTAATCATCTCCCTACACAAGGATGAATATGAACATGCATTGTTGGAATTTTAACCAAGTAATATAAGTGACACAAATACAAAAGTCCAAGACTATATTAAAAAATCCATTCATCATGGTCAAATCATCTTTGATCCCATCAATCAAAATCAAGAAGATTCAAATCATCAGCCTAATCCAAAAATGTCTTCCCCTAGTTAAGTCCAAAGTCAAGCACTAGGGGACCATCAAAGCCAAAATAATCATCTTAAAATTCAAAAATTAATCTCCTCTAATGAAACCCATAATCCTACACCAATGGGAATTCAAACTCTAATCCAGTCAAAGGATAAAAATAATATCAAAATGACTAATATTATGGATGATAATCCATCAAATGATCAGATTAAAGATGAATGCCAAATTCAAAGTGTCTTGGATATCTTACAATATTTTATCAATTGACACCAATCAAATGAAGCATGCCCCACATCTCCAATAATGTATGTGACTACTAGTCCTAATCCTACATCACCCATCACACCATCCTATCATGATCCTATCATCCATTCACTTCCCATACATACCCATCAATATCTAATCAAATCCATACCTCACATCACCTTCTTAGGAAACATTATCTCTCTTAGGGGTGATGAAGACACCTAATCTAGATATCTGGAGGGGTCACCATCAAGCATCACTAAAGGTCACATAGACCCTAATCCATCTAACAGTGGATAAAACATGATCCTAACATCATCCATCTCCCAAATAAGTGTTATCTAAATGAACCATCAAGGATTTTCACCTTCTATCTTGCTCATTATCCAATAAATCAAGATACCATCAATATAAAAATCATTCATTCAATGGTGAAAACTAATTTTCTAGCACCTTGGGAAAGTACCATGATGAAAACTAGTTTTTGGAATCATTGTAAAATAATCACTTGTCCACATTATACCTCAATACTTGGGGGAAAATCCACTCATTCCATATCCTTTTTCAATCCATCTATACTTGTCTCATCCCTCACCAACCTTATATATATATCACACATCCACATATATCTCACCCCTTGGTCCAACCATCATATCATCCTATCTCTCATTCCTTATTGTCTTGACATTCATAAGGAATGGAAGGTATGTTTTGACATGTTTTCAAGCCATCTTGTCATATCCTCTAATGGACATTCAGACAACTAGTTATAAAGTTCCTTCATGATGTGGTCATTGGAAATACCTAGTCCCTTCATCCATGGTCCTCCTCCCATTTCTACATCACCCTCATCCTCTTTTCCATCCCATCCATCATCCCATCCATAATTCTACTTTCTAGGCATGGTATCCCATTTTCTAGTAACCCCATTTGTATAGTGTACATACGTATCCCAAAAATCACTAAAAATTGAAATATGTTAGAAAACCTAAAAATTATAAAACTTGAAAAAGCCAAAAATTATCCATGATGTCTTGTATTATCCCAAATCCATAGTCACATCCATCTCTACCCATCTCATATCATCCCATTTATAATCCTCAAACATTATATTTAGTCTTGAAACCTAATCAGAGTGGTCACCTATCTCTCCATACCTTCCCATAATTATTTTGACTAAGTATTATTAGCACATATCACCTTGCCAAATATTTTAATCTAAAACCCATCATTTCCTTATCAGTACCTTTGCAAACATATCACCCATCAAATTAAATCCTTGCTAAGTGTGGAAGGTACTTGATCCCATCACTATCTTTATCATTGCCTTTTTGTACCTAGCACCCATCAAATCCCTCTTTGTTAGTATAAAAGGTATTTGATCCCATCATTATCTCCTCTTCTTTCTAGATTGGACCCTTACAAGGCCTTGTATATTGGTAATATTTGGTCATCACTTTACTAAATCTCCTTCTTTGACCACTTTTTGATTCAATTTTTATACCAAATTAGTATTCAAAGACCTTCTCCCATCCTCCATCCTTCTATCCTCAACTAGGGGAAACATCTTAATCTTGATCATGATCAACCTATCCAAATATAAGTCCATCCTAAGTCCACAATCACATCATGACCATCCAAACCATCACCCAATCACTCATCCCATCATTAGAAAAGACATTAGGACAATGTATATAGACATTTATGTGTGTTACTTATTTGTCATGTTTGACTATCATGTATATATCTTGTTTGTCTTATTTTTTTTATCATATGTCTATTTATCTATGGGTAAATGAATAGGGATGCTATGAGGACACCAAAAGTGCCTTTGAGGCTATAGAGTTCACTACTTATCCATGTACTTTGGCAAAAAATCATCTTGGTCATGTAAATATCATGGGGCATAATAATAAGTTCCATATATATTATATTACTTAGAATATGATGAGCTTTATGATATATGTGGTGGTTTGATCATTTTCACCCTTATAATTTATCTAATCATCTAATCATACTTACTCTCATCATAACCCATCTAACTAACATCCCATATTTTATGCTTATCATACTCATCTCATCATCTAACTTATATCCTATAATTACTAACATCATCTTATAGTCACTAGTCATTGTCATTGTCATCATCATCTTCCATCAGTTGTCATTTATCCCCATATCAAAACTACATCAGCTTGAGGTCTTTTTAGACTATGTAGGCAATACTTGGCCACTTTTCAATGCACAAGGATAGTTTGACCACTATCTCTCTCATCTATCATCACATATTGCATTAGTCAAATCTTTGAGCTATAATATCAATCTATTGGTCAATCCTCATCCTTAGAGTCATCTCATTAATCTATGTGTCAATCACCCACACATGTCAGTTGGGCCCAACAAACTCATAACATCCATGTTTTCTTCCATCAATCATTGATTGATCAATTTATAACCTATTTCTCCCTTGCATGTGTCTTTACTAGGGGCATCATCACATTATGACTCATTCAATTGAGGTGATGTAGTATTTTGGTCACTCGATCATATCAATATGTCTCATCACCTTCATCATATTGATTGATTTAGATTTGAGCTACACCCATCATTAATCTTATCAAATCATTATCTTATCCTAGACAACAACTCTCTTTTACATGCATCCTTGCTTGGGATACATATAAATCTTTTAACATTTTAATCTTATCATCATCATGTTACAGTTGATTCCACCTTGGGATGTGTCAACAATTATGACACCCATCATCACTCCTCCTTATGCATGTATCATATCCAAGGGAATTATCAATTTATAGCTCATCACTCAAGTTTAAATTATCCTCTTAATATTCTATCTCACATCTGGCATCCCATCCCCTTATATATCCATCACATCCCACCCCTCATTTCTTCTTTCAAGTGATCTTTACCTTATTCTTCCCCATATGTCCCCTCGAGGGGGAATCATATCCCCTAACATCATCTTTTAACATTCATCCATGACATGGTTTTTATTTGAAATACCATTACTCCTTTCAATTCACTCTACTCATACTACCCTTTAAAAGAGGTGAAAAATGTATGCATTTAAATTCTCTCTCCTACATTATTGTCACTAATATTCCTATTAGTTGACAATAATTTTTCTCATCTAATTTATTCCCTTTCATCCTAATAATTTATCCCCCCTTTCTAATTATTTATCTAATATCCCCTTTCAATATTCCTTCATCGACCAACCTTATTCATCCCCATTAATTAATTAATCTATCATAAATCCAAATTAATCCATCTTAATCCTATTTATCTATTATTTGGGAATTATAAATTCCTATGACTCCACCTAACCACCTACTAGCCTACTCCCTAGGCTCTCCTACAACCCTAGTCCCTAATCCTTACCTAATGCTTATCTAACCTCCCCTTAATCTAAATTAACTCCTAAGAAGGTTTTAAAGTCCTCCAAATCTAGAACCTTCTTCATTCCTACCCCTCCTCTCTTGAAGCCTATATATATATAGGCTTCTAAGGAATTTTAAATTCCTTGAATAATCCCCAACCCTTAGATCTTGTCATCTAACTTTGAATATCAACCCCTGATCTTCCCTCATTCCTATATTTAACCAAGACTCCTCTTCCATGGAAGAACAACTAAAAAGCAATTGAGTAATCCATGTCAAACTAACAACTACAATCTTCATGCCAAATATATGTCCATGAATCCTTAAATCAAGCATTCGTCATCAAAATCCAACATCATCTCATCACTATGTCAAATATGAGTCCAAAGTAATCACTACCAATCCTTTTGTTTTTAAATATGTTTGATCATGGTTTGAATAATTTAGGATTTAAGTGTAGGATTGAATAATTTGTTCATCCAATTTAATTTAGGTCTTAATAGCTTTAGACTTTACTTAATGGTTTGAGGTTTGAGTGGTTTAGTTAGATGTAATCCATAGATCTGAAATTCCATCTACACTATACATAAGGTTAAAGCAATGCTCATAGATAATGGCTCCATTTTGAACATTGATATACTCAAGTTGGTCTGGCACGTAGGATATTCACTACAAAATTTGAATCTTGGCACTATCATAATCAAAGGCTATGGAAATGTAGAATGAAAATTATCTATCACAGTTTTGCTCATCATTATTGGGTATGTCACTCATAAAACTCTTATTCATGTCATTGACTTAGGTATGCCATATAATTTTCTCCTTGGTCATTCATGAACCCATGGCATCTATGTAGTTCAATCCATCTTACATCAATACCTCAAATTTCCACATTATAAAATGGAGGTTACCATTTCTAGAGATTTACAACCTTACTAATATTGAAAAAACCTATATGTTGAGAATGGTAATAATTATTGCATTAATAAAGAGTGCATGTATACACATAATATTTTCAAACTTTATCAATTAATGATTTTTTCTCTCTTGCAAGAACCCATTGAGTCTCAATCTCTCTAAGTGTATGCCTTAAAGGGTGAAGTAAAAAATGGGTGGGAAGACCATTGGTACTTCACAAGATTGTTGTCCCTTTAATAATACTTTCTATCTACACAACCATCTCCTTTAAACATTCCCCTAATCTTTGCATCCTCTTTTTTACCCTCCTCTAGTCATTTTATGTTTTCATTATCCCTTCCCTATCCTAAAACCCTTTGCAATAGTTTACATTACATTGTTAGTCACATCAATCGTATAATCTAATTGATAAAACTCATTTAGTATCTAGGTTAGACACTATCCAACCTAAACCAAGAACTAATTTGATTTTATGAATAATGATACAGAGGCAATTGTTATGATCATGTTGGCCAAAATTTTAGAAAGATCTAGGTTTAGATTTAACTATATATATACATTCCTTTCATATTTTATTTAGGAAGAGAAGAAGAATATTATATTTCACATCTGCTATCCACCATTATATTTGAGGAGCATGGTTTAGGGTTTCTATACATTCTTTGGAAATAGATATCTTGTCTTGTGAAGAAATATTTTGGATGCATAGATAAGTTATATATCCTAGAGATGATTTATGATTGTCATCCTTATATACCACTACAGCCTCTTGTGAATCACCTTGGCCAAGGGAGAGATTGAGGATTGGTAGGTTCATCTTCAAATGTAATTATTCCTAACTTTGTTCTTCCTTTGTAAGATTAGATGTATTTTCATCTATACTTCTCTCCCATGCATTAGGATTTTGTATACATTGATGTGAGTATATATCTATGATGCATGTTTACTTTATATATATATATATATATATATATATATATATATATATATTACCCCCAATTTGAGCCATAATATTTGATGAGAACTATATTAGAATTTATTTTGATTTAATTATTATATACTTTAGTGAATATGAAAATATAGGAACTATTTAGGGTTATTGCATATTTTTGCTTGACTTGAGGCTTTCAAACCCTCCTTAGTGATATTATTGTGGTAAGAGATACCTTGGCTAGGTCTAGCAGATCCATTTTTCTCATGAACCCAAGTATATAATATATCAAAAATCATAAGTGTAATTATGATTTATCTTATCTAAGATAAGATTGATTAATAGGTCAGTTGCATTTCCCTTTGTACATATTTTTGTGAACCTGACATGAATCTAACCCTTGCAAGTTTTATTTCATTCCATAATTTTTTTCATCATATGATATTTTTATATATATTTATTATTATATTGATCTAGTTGATATAGTCCTAACTTTATGTGCACGTGTTTAACACAATCACTTGAAAATGACTCTATTTTTTCTGTGTAGTGTTTTTGCCAAATATAGATTATTGGATCAAATAATTCATCTTAGTATTATTATTTAGTTTTGGATTTAGATACATATTCAAATGAGTCAAATCAATCTATTATTTTATTTTGTCAACATATAGGTATACAAACATAGTCTAACAAGTTGAATCTATTCATTATTTATTCTTCAGTGTATAGGGTTTTGTAGAACTTGGTCAAACCAGTTGACTTAGTTAATAGAATTTTGAATCAACATTTGGACATCACAGTATAAAAATTTTCAATATAAAACATCTTTTATCCCACAAAGGTTCCTTCCTTTCTTTCTCTATAATTTTATTTCTTATTTCAATACTATTTTTCATAAGTTTATAGTATGTAAAACTGCAGCCCTACATCTAACTGTATCGACCTGGTTGACACAATTATATATTCTATATTCTATTTAGAAGATAGAGTTGACCTGTTCAACTATGTTCTTATAGACATTACTTCTATAGAATAACAATGACCTAGTTGAATATGTTCTATAATGTTTGCATACCATGTTGCCTAAATTGATTTTGTACTATTCTCAATCAAGGAATTAAACTTTATTTGCTAGTTGTTAATTCACCTTTCCTTTTGAGTTATTTCCTTTATTAGAATAAATAATATAGCTTAAATAGGTGGATTTTAAAATTACCATTTTATATTCACTATTTTTATCTTTTGCACACACTACCAGACCAATTTACATTAAAAAATCATTAAACATTTGTCTTCCCAAGGCCTACCGACTTGGATTTGATCACCAAAGGAGAAGTCAACTTTGTTTTTTGACCAAGTATAAACACATGGTTGATGGTATATATTAGTAAATAAATTAACACCCTTATCAATATAGGATTATGAAGTAAGGAGCTACAATACCAAGCCAATACCATTAGTAATATAGATCCCTTTCAGTCCAAACATCCTAAGACCAACCTTAGATTAATTTCTATTTATTTATTTCAACTAAATTACCTATCAAATTAAAATTAAATTATCCTATAAATTAATAACACCTAGTATGACTAACTAGTTATCATTTACTTTTAGTTATTATTTTCTCTTTGATCATTATGTGTTGTGTTACAAAACTTGCATTGGCCAGCATTGGTGAAAGGTTTACACTATGTGTTCAAATTAGATCAGTCATATTGGTCAATTTTTTATGTGTTTTTTTAAAATTTGATTCAAATTATATTTTAAAATCATCCCCTATTTCTCTAGTTGATACATTCTCTTTATGACTGTTTATCCTTCTTGCTAGCAATACAAAGTTAATTTGCATGATTATGTATCTTTATCTTCCCTATTTAGTCCTTTGTTTAGAAGTACATAGTCAAATTGCATGACTGTGTATCCTTATATCCTTGTTTAGTCCTTTATTTAATAGTACATTGTCAACCTGCATGATTGTGTATCCTTATCTCCTTGTTTAGTTGTTTGCTCAACAATACATTGTCGACTTGTATGATTATGTATCCTTATCTCCCTAGTTATTTTCTTGTTTAGTAATACATAGTTGATCTACAAAAATATGTATCATTATATCCATGTTCACTTCTCTATTCAATAGTACATAGTTAAGCTGCATGCCTGTGTATCCTTATCTTTCTATTATGTTCCCTAGTTTACAAAACTTTATTGACCAATTTGACTTTGTATACTATTTTCTGATTTTTTCTTTACATCACTCCTTTTATCCTCTTTCCCTCATGAATTTATTGTTTAAGGATAACATAGAGTTGAACTCAATCGACATGATAAGATTTACCAATCCTAGTAGGTTTTCCTAAAAACAGCTTGTGGCTTCCACTTTATATGAAAGCAATGTATTTATCCACTCTCACTACAAATTATAGAACTCCTCATTCATAATCAAATATAACCCTATTTTTTCCTTATAATATCATCTATAATTAGAACACACAACTGAAATGATTTTCTTCATTAATGATTTTCCTCAACATAGGATAAAATAACCTTCAACTATTTAAAATCTCATGATAAGTGGTCAACTATAATAACCCCATTCACCCTCCCCTACATTCTGTCAAGGATTTGGGGGTAATACCTTCTTTTCTTCCCAACAACTCCCTTATATTTTGACTCCTTATCATACTATGACCTCTTATTCTTTGATTTATTCAACCTAAATGATAAGTATATCTACTAACATGGAAGGTTCAACATCTAATGGGCCTTGTCTAAGATCCCTCCTTATCAATCATTCCACTAATGCACTATCTAGTACCAATGGTAATCATACCATTAGTGCTTCTTTTTATTATAATGTTATCCTTATACTAGTGCATATTTATCTACACATGTTAATCACACTATTAGTGCCTCCTTTTCTACCAATGCTTCTCAAGCCAGTAGTACCACACATTCCACTTCATATAGTGGAACCCAAACCAATAACACCAATACTCATGCTTAACCTACCACAAAAACTAGTCAAAATACCATTCAAACCCATCGAATCTTATTGAAAACTCTTAATCAAATGAACACTCTTAAAACTAATAATACCAACCAAATTATACAAATGTGGAATCTTCTTAATCACCTTCAAAATCATCCTCAATAGGTTCCATGGGGAGTATAAAATCAAAATGCCCCTTCACCCCCCATTAGGTATTCCCATGGTAACTTCATTTCTCAATCGTCCCTTATTAATAAAATGATTAAACATATTCAATTTCAACCTCTTATACCTCAAATTACCTATATATACATAAGAGGTATCATACTTACTATTATTTATAACAAGTTAACTGATCCTACCTTACATTAAAAACATTTGGTAATCTCTACAAAGATTGGGTTAAATTAAACACATTTGTTACTACTAAGATATTATCAAAAACAATCTCTGTATATGCTTTAGATTCGTACAATCAACTCAAATCCCATTCCCTCACTAGTTTAGAATATCTAGTTAACTCCCTAGTATAAGAGGTTTAAACTAGTGACTTCCTAAGAATACCTTGGCTCACTTTATCAATTGAAAGCAATTTGAAACCAAAACCACACAAGATTTCATCAAATAGTGGAAGACTTTATCCAATAATTATGATCATAACATTGTGGATGATAATATTTTTCATATATTTACTAATGCTCTTTATCCCAAGTTACAGTATTGGGTTAGGACTCTCTCTCTAAGAACTTTGGAAGAGGCCCTCGACCAAGCCAAACACCAAGATTTTCTCATGCATCATTTTGAGCCATCCCAACCCCCTATTGGCACTCACATTATTATTTAATCAAAATTATCCTACTATTAATGATGGTTCCACTATTTTTTATGATACCATTCACACTATTCAATCCATTTCTCCTACCAACATTGTGGAACAAGCTCCCCATTTAAACAACACCCCTAATCCTCAATTTTCTCAAATAAACAACATTAATGTTCATAAGCCATTATCCTTAGCCAAGATCCAAAAGTGTCTACTAAGGTATCTACCATGATATCTTAACCCCACTCACCTTATGAAATCATGGTATGATCCAAATAAAGTATGTTGGTTCCATGTGAGTTAGGGTCACTCTCATGAGACTTGTAGGCAATTATGTAATTTATCTATGGATTTCCTCTTTTGACCAAACTTTTCCCAAGATTAACTCATTCATAAATAATAACAATCTTATGAAATAGCCTTTATATTTCATAAAACACAAAAAAATCAATTTTTGAACTAGGCTATAAAGACTACTATTATGGTATCTTCTTTCCATCTGTAAAGACCCTCTTCCTAATCATCAAGACAACAATGACAAGCCTAGTCCTTCCATAAACAACATTGAAAGTATTATATACCAAACTCTTGAAGATAATTTTGTACCTATGAATAATATGTGAAGGGTAGTTTGTTTCATTGATTCTCATCCTACACACACACACCAAACATCCTAAACTTTTTATGTTTTCTAAGTTTCTTCCCCACCTCATTCTGATAGAGTTGGACCAAGAGGACTTTATTTATTTCCAATAATGAATTACAACACCTCAATTGGATAATACCTCTCATAATATTCCTATAACTACCCCAAAACTTACACCCATCAACAACATCCTTTAATCTTTCAATAAATTTTATTCAAATCAATCATAAGACATACATACATAAACTATCCCATCAACAAAAGATAATCAACTGATTTGTAATCAAACTAAACTCACTACCTATTATCAACACAAATTTTAATGTAATTCTAATCCTCCTTCCCAATATTTCCTCAAACATTATGTGCCTCTATCTAGTATTACCCCATGGATTATGATGAATGGGACCCTATCATAAAACTTACCAATCTCCCATCTCAAATGCACTTTCTTGAACTCATGAAAACTTATCCTTGTCATCATAACCATTCGATGAAACTATTATTCAAAATGAACATGCCTCCTCCTCCCTTAGTAAGATGTGAAGCCATCTTATTTGGGTCAAAACATAGTATCTTAGAACAATGTGAAGAGATGTCTATAAACATGGACAAAATAATGGAATCCTCTCTTTGCCTCAAATTTCCTATTGCTTCCATGATACCATATAATATTATTATTCATGTAAATGATGCTCCAATATTTATAACCATTCAAACCAATTTTATCCAAGTCAAAAATCATTTTATTGGTGAGGGTTCTAATACTTGTGTCACCTCCCTTGATTTCATTTAAAATCTTGGGTATTTTGAGTGTAATCTTAAGTCCACATGTCAAGGTTATGATAAAAGGCAATTGCATCATTTAGTTTACATATGGATTCATATTACCATCCCTCCTATCACTTTACAAATGAAGGTTATGATATTTAATTTTCCCCTTTCCTATAAAATATTTCTTGGTAGGCCTTCAACTCATCGCATGAGGGTTTTCACTTCTTATACTGACCAATGTGTTAAGTTCCCCATAATGGTGCTATATATAAGATTTAAAGAGACACCAAACATTGGAATTTTGAACAATTCTAAGAATGTGGTCTATTCAAAATTCCAACCCTTGAACCCTTTCTGAGTGTTCCATTCTAAGAATCTCAATGCCTCAATTTTACCATCAGCTCTACTCAAGATTATCATGGTCACCCCAAACTCATTAGGAAAATACCACTTAAAATCTTAGAATCTAATGATGATGAACAAGGAAATATAAATATAAAGATAAAAACTTTAGATCTCTTTCCTCATCTCATTGCCTAGATGCTACCATCCTTGAAGCCATGTTCTTGCCAACCACCTATCGATGATATAACCATAGTCTTAACCAAGAATTGGCATTCTATACATCACACAAAGTTATATGAAAAGACCATTATTACCTACACCATTGACCTTAATACACCCAATTATGATTATGGTTATACCTTATATGATCCCTTTCTGGGATTTCTTGTCCAAGATAGAGATGCTGAGATACTTTGTTACCATTCTTCTTTGTTTCAATATTTATGTTCCTCTTATCGTATTCTATATTATATAGTTCCTAATTTTAGTATTATTCATCTTGTTCATAGGGTAGAGATGGAGAGCCTATATTTTAGACCTCTAATTTTGTTAGATCCTCTCAAGAGCATGCTCATGGATCATGATATGGTAGGTACTTATCACTTTGTTAGATACCAAGATATTTGTAGCCTGATTCCCCTAAAGATGATTTCTACCACCCTTAAGCCCTCTGTGTGTCCTGATCATCTCTCCACTGAGCCTAGTTTATATCCTAATTCCACTCTATCCTTAGTCAAAATTCATCTTGTATTTGATTATACTTTTCCTTTAGAAGAGCCTAGCCCAATCTCTCTACCTACCCCACCTCCCCTTGGTGATGGACTACTTCCTTTCTCATAGCTTCATCTCCTGTCCACCTAATGGGTTGATCAACCTTACTATGATATTCACAAATTTATTGGCCATTAGACTAGAGACTACTAGTTATACTATCCTTCCCTAGATTTTTCTCCCATTCCTTTTGTTAGTAAACCCCCAAAGTCTATTAAAAAGTGTATCTATTTAGAGACTACCGATTATACTATCTTTCCCTAGATTTTTCTCCCATTCCTTTTGTTAGCAGACCCCCAAAGTCTATTAACAAGTGTATATATTGATTACATGAAAAAATTAATCATTATTTTACCCAATACCAAAATCTTGAATAATATATTGATATATTGCATCCTACCCTTCCTCAACCTACAAATAATTCTATACATCCTCCCAAGTTATTACCTAAGTATATTCCAAAATATGGATAGTAATATTGTCTTTGGAACCATTGAGGTACCGATCACATAGATCATTGTCGTATCCTCTAAAAACATATTTTGGATCACCTTATGACCATTCTCGCACCCATTATTCCCCTCCCATAGGTTTCCCATGTAAAAAGGCTCCTCCTTCTTCCCCCGTGGTTCCTCCATTTGTGAATACTTTACCACCTTTGGTTCCTCCACCAATGGTTCTTCACCCATAGATCCTTCTCCACCCTTGGTTATTCCACCTATGAATCCTTCTCCTCTATGGTTCCTTCTTGCCTCAAATATAACACTCCTATTATTCTTCCTAACTATTCTATGCATGATAGCCCTCATGAGCATGATCCTTCAACTATACCTACATGTTGAGTTGTGGAGCTAAAAGCTTCACTGTTGAGCTCTTGTGGAGGTTGCTGGACTTAATCAGTAATCAACATCGGTAGCATCACCGACATTGGTTAGGTATGGACCAAAAGCTACTGACATCGATCAGGGATCGGCCGACATCGGTCATATGCAGACCGACAGCAACCGACGTTGGTCACCTATGTGTGTGCATCTGTTTGCATGCATTTCTAGAATTAGACTCGTCTAATTTTAGGAGGTCTGAGTGTTTACATGTGAAGACTAATTTAAGTCTTGGGTCTGTGTTTCTAATTATTGTAATTGGGAAGTCTAATAATTGTATGCCTTGGATCCTATTTAAGAGACCCATGGGGCATGTTGTAATCATCCAAGAAAGTTGTAAGTAAGATCAATTAGATCTGCAAGGTGTGTAAGATCAAGAAGATCTGCTGAAGTAATTGGTTGAGAGAGAGATAACTCTTGAGATAAATACTGTACACCTAAGAGGTGTGAAAGAGTGTGATTTCTTCATTGTATTCTGGAAGAGTTTTAATAAAGATTGGTTGTTTCTCATATATCTTCTTATTTGCTATTTCTGATTTCTAGTTACTTATTGCTTTTGGTTCAATTCTGTGTTTAGTTGCTTATACAAAAGTAATCAATTATACTCAGTAGTTCCTAACAAGTGGTATTAGAGCCAGGTTCAATAATAAGTGGTATCAGAGCTTGATTTACTAACAACTGGTATAGAGTAGGTTAGTGGTTGTTGATTACAGGTTCACTCATATGGGTTTCTATTTGAAAGGGAGCAAAGCAATGGCAGAAGAGAGTAAGCTAAGAATGGAGAAATTCAATGTCAAGAATTATCAATTATGGAGGATGTAGATAGAGGATTATCTATATCAGAAAGATCTATTTTTACCATTGGGTGGGGTTGCATGCAAGCCCACAGATATGCAAGATGAAGAATGGAATGTTCTTGATAGAAAGGCTCTTAGATCTATAAGGTTGAGTCTGGCATCTTCTGTGATTTCTAATTTATTACAGGTAAATAAAATTGTAGAGTTAATGGATACTTTGGCAAATTTATATGAAAATCCCTCAGCTTCGAATAAGGTATATCTTATGAAGAAATTATTTAATTTGCAAATGCAGGAAGGTGGATCTGTATCTAGTCATCTTAATGATTTCCATGCAATAGTAAATCAATTAAATTCAGTTAAAATAGTTTTTGATGATGAAGTTAAGGATCTCTTGATCTTATGTTCTTTACCTGAAAGCTGGCACAGCTTAGTAATGGCGGTAAGTAATAATGCATTTGCTTCAAATATCTTGAAAGTTGAAGATGTTGTTAGTGTAATCTTGAATGAAGAAATTCACAAGAAAAGCACAGGTGAAACATCAGGTAATGCTTTAAGTATTAAAAGCAGGGGAAGGCAAAGAGAGAAGAGCAAGCATGGGAAATCAAGGTCAAAGATAGGCAGAAGATCTAGATCTAGAACTAGCAGAATAACCTGCTGGAATTGTGGAAAGAAAGGACATGCAAAAAAAGATTGTTGGTTGAAGGATAACAAAGAAAATCAGCATGAAGGTAATAAAGAAGCAAATGTTGTAGGTATTGTTGCATAAGATGCTCTTATATTTTTTTTGGATAGTCAAGTAGAATCATGGGTTTTAGATTCTGGTGCTTCTTTCCATGCAACCCCAAATAGAGAATTTTTCAATGATTATGTCCATGGAGACTTTGGAAAAGTTTATTTAGGGGATGGTGAGCCTTGTCAAATTGTTGGCAAAGGAAAAGTGCAGCTGAAATTGCAGAATGGCAACACATGGGTGTTGAAAGATGTCATGCATGTACCCATCTTGAAGAGGAATCTGATTTCTACAGGAAAATTGGGTGATGAGGGTTGCACATTAACTCTCACAGTGAAATCTTGGAAAGTTTCCAAGGGTGCACTTGTATTAGTAAGAGGTAAAAGAGTAGGTACTATTTATCTATGTAATTGTATTACTGATTATTCTCCTTCTATTTTATCTACTTCAGATGTAGATGCAAAGATGTGGCACTATAGGCTTGGTCACATGAGTGAGAAGGGAATGAATGTTCTTAAGTCAAAAGGTAATCTTTCAGATTTAAAATGCATAGATCTAGATTCTGTGAGCATTGTATTTTGGGGAAATAGAAGAGAGTGAGGTTTCTCAAGACTAGGTCAACAAAGAAGTACAGGTTGGAGCTTGTTCACACAGACGTGTGGAGACCAGCTCAGGTAGCTTTTATTGGAGGATCACAGCATTATTTTTCTTTCATTGATGATGCTACAAGAAAGGTATGGGTTTATTGCATAAAGAGGAAATCTAATGTTTTTGACACATTTAAGAAATGGAAAGCTTTGGTTGAGAATGAAATAGGTTTGAGATTGAAGTGCCTTAGATCTGACAATGGTGGTGAGTACTACAACAATAAATTCAATAGTTATTATTCTATGAGTGGAATACGTAGGGAAAGGATGGTTCCAAGGACACCTCAAAAAAATGGAGTTGCTGAAAAGATGAATAGAACAATAATGGAGCGTGCACGGAGTATGAAGTTGCATGTTGGTTTGCCCTTAAAGTTTTGGGCAGAAGCTATGGATACTGTAGTGTACCTGATTAACAGAGGACCTTATACTGCTCTGGATGGTGGAATACCAAAAGAGGCTTAGACAGGTAAAAAGTTAAATTTTTCATTTCTTAGAGTTTTGGTTCTAAAGCTTTTGTGCATGTTGATAAAGAAAATAGAAAGAAGTTGGATGCTAAATCCATGCGGTGCACTTTCATTGGTTATGGCTTTGGAGATTTCAGATTCCAGTTGTGGAATTTAGAAACTAACAAAATTATTAGAAGCTGTGATGTAGTTTTAAATGAGAAGGTGATGTATAGTGATCAGCTCAAGAGGCTGAATAATTTTGAGTAGGGCAATCCTGATTTA
Source organism: Torreya grandis (assembly GCA_037957365.1). Taxonomy (NCBI): domain Eukaryota; kingdom Viridiplantae; phylum Streptophyta; class Pinopsida; order Cupressales; family Taxaceae; genus Torreya; species Torreya grandis. The sequence continues at coordinate 476,673 of JARHVA010008377.1, read as the reverse complement.
GATGAGGTAATGATCCAAAATGAGCTCGCAGGTAAAAATCATCAGTCACAGGAAAACACAGAGACTGACGTCAGTCAGGGAACCAACGTTGGTGGTCTAACAGAGACCGATGTCAGTCAGAGAACTGATGTTAGCGGTCAGGCAGGAACTGACATCAGTTAGGTAGAACTGACATCGGTCAGGTACAGACAGAAAGATGACCGAGATCAGTCACTGATAGAGAATTTGGGTGGACAGCAAGCTATGGATGAGTCTCAAATGCCCATGTAGAGGACTATAAGGGTAATTAAACCCCCAATTCATTATTCCCCTTCTTTATACTACATGTTTCTCACTGATGGTGGAGAATCAAAAAGTTTTGATGAGGCAATGCAAGTAGAATCCAGGAAACAGTGGGAGCATGGCACGAATGAGGAAATTGATTCTTTAGTGGAGAACCAAATGTGGGATTTGGTTGAGTTGCCAGTCGGAAAGAAAGCACTAAAAAACAAATGGGTATACAAGTTAAAGGAAGGAGAGAATGGACAGATGAGACATAAGGCTAGGTTGGTAGTAAAGGGATTTACACAGAAACTAGGTATTGATTTTGGTGAAATTTTTTCTTCTATAGTAAAAATGACTTCTATTCGGACTATATTGTCTTTAGTTTCTATTGAGGATTTGCATCTTGAGCAGCTTGATGTTAAGACAACATTTATTCATGGAGATTTGGATGAAGAAATATATATAGATCAGCTGAAAGGTTATGAGGTCAAAGGTAAGGAGAAACTTGTGTGCAGGTTGAAGAAAAGCTTATATGGTCTTAAGCAAGCTCCTAGACAATGGTATTTGAGGTTTGACACATTTATGACTAAGCATGGCTTCAGCAGATGTCAATCTGACCATTGTGTTTATTTTAAGAGATTAGATAATGGTAGATATATTATCCTATTGTTGTATGTAGATGATATGCTTGTCGCAGGTTCACACATGCAGGATATTACTGAGCTAAAAGTAAAATTAGCTCACACATTTGCCATGAAGGATTTAGGAGTACTAAAGAAAATCTTTGGCATGAGTATTAAGAGAGACAGGAAAAATCACAGGCTGATTTTGTCTCAAGAGGATTATGTGAATAAGGTGTTGGAGAGGTTCTATATGCAGGAGGCAAAACTGATAAGCACACCTATGGTTGGACAGTTCAAGCTGAGCAAAGAACAGTGTCATAAATCACATGATGAGATTGAGTACATGAGAAAAGTCCCATATGATTCAGTAGTTGGGAGCTTAATGTATGCTGTGGTATGTACCAGACCTGATATTGCCCAAGCAGTGGGATTTGTCAGCAAGTTTATGGCCAATCTAGGAAAGGAACACTGGAAAGCAGTTTAGTGGATTCTCATATATTTGAGAGGGACCAATAGCAGGTATTTATGCTATGTAGGGTCAAGCACTTCTCTACATGGGTATGTATATTCAGATATGGTAGGTGACTTAGATGGTAGGAGAAGCACCACAGGATATGTGTTCACTATTGGTGGAACGGTGGTTAGCTGGATTTCAAAGTTGCAGAAGGTTGTTACCTTGTCTACTATAGAGGCAGAATACATTACAGTCATAGAGGCTAGTAAAGAAATTATATGGATGACTCGGTTCATGGAAGAGTTGGGAAAGGAGAAAGAGAGTTTTAGATTGTACAGTGATAGTCAAAGTGCAATTCATTTGGCAAAGAATTCAGCCTTTCATTCAAGAACCAAACATATACAGCTTAGGTACCACTTCATTCGATAGGTATTGGAGGATGGACAGTTGAAGCTAGAAAAGATCCATACGGATAAGAACCCTACAGATATGTTAACAAAGCCGGTAACAAAGGATAAGTTGAGTCTTCATTCAACTTTTTTTGGTCTTCAAGATTGATCTTAAAGATGGAGATGCAAACCAAAGAAATAAGACAAAGGATGTTGCTATACAGGTACAGGTGCAGCTGTTTATCTCCAAGTGGGAGATTGTTGAGTTGTGGAGCTAAAATCTTCATTGTTGAGCTCTTGTGGAGGTTGCTAGACTTAACCAGTAACTGGCATTGGCAGCATCACTGACATCAATCAAGCGTGGACCAGAAGCTGCCGACATCGGTCAGGGATCGGATGACATTGGTCATATGCAGACTGACAACAACTGACATCGGTCACCTGTGTGTGTGCATGCGTTTCCAGAATTAGACTCGTCTAATTTTAGGAGGTCAAAGTGTTTGCATGTGAAGACTAATTTAAGTCTTGGTTCTGTGTTTCTAATTATTGTAATTGGGAAGTCTAATTATTGTATGCCTTGGATCCTATTTAAGAGACCCATGGGGCATGTTGTAATCTTCCAAGAAAGTTATAAGTAAGATCAATTAGATCTGCAAGGTGTGTAAGATCAAGAAGATCTACTGAAGTAATTGGTTGAGAGAGAGAGAACTCTTGAGAGAAATACTGTACACCTAAGAGGTGTGGAAGAGTGTGATTTCTTCATTGTATTCTAGAAGAGTTTTAATAGAGATTGGTTATTTCTCATATCTCCTCTTATTTGCTATTTCTAATTTCTAGTTACTTATTGCTTTTGGTTCAATTTCGTGTTTAGTTTCTTATACAAAAGTAATCAATTGTACTCAGTAGTTCCTAACACTACATTTTACGTAGAGGAGATTTTATGAGAGGTCTTTTCATATATTTCCTTGAAGATCAATGAGACTCTTTCTATAGTTAGGATCCAAATCCATAGAGATATATCATATGTTATGGATAATATTTATGGATAAATTTATTAGTATTTATGAACATAACATGGTGTTATTTCACTTTACTCTTCATTATTATTTTGATTTAGACTAGTGATCCACTTATATATATATATATATATATATATATATATATAATTTAAATCCATGTCAGATTTTGATTCACTTATCTATCATACATGGATCTTTATATTCCGCATTATGTGTTGTATATGGTTTAATTTATTTCATTTTTTATTATGACTTATTTTACATGCTTATATGTAGGAGTTCATTTCTTTTCATGTATGCATTTGTATTTTCTCATGTTTATTTAGTACCTTATGTCAATAACATGGATAATTATTATTATGATATGGTTATACAAACCTTTTTCCCTTTAGTAATCATTTTTTACCATGTGATCAGTTAGCAAACAAGTAATCTCATTGTAGTCCTATTTGTACTGATCTACATCATATCTCCCTTTATCCCATTATTTCCTTTTAAAAACTAATCATATACATGGTTTAAAACTGAGATAACATACTAGTTTATAGGCAAGCCTAAGTGTTTAGTCATTCATGTCTTTAGATACTTAGCTTCCTTTAGCCAAAGTCTAAAAATCATTTGTGTGTATCACTTTTATCCCTCATGCTAGTTATTCTAAATCCATACAAAGGAGGAATCTTAAAATCAACCAAATCTAAAATCCAAATCATTTAAACAAAAGGCAATGATATGAAATGCAACATACAAATCTCAAAATTCAAATAACACTAAAAGATGTGATTCATAACACATGTCCTTTTTTTAATTGAAGTTCAAACTCCACATTTTGCCTCATGATAGAGTTAATGTCCATTTGGGTGTGGTAGGCTACTATATTAGAAAATGAGAATAAAAAATATTTTAGTGTTACCTTCTTCCTTACATAAGTACCCAATATGTAGAGAAGACCAATGAATCTGTAAGATGTCTTGAAGAATAGGGGACATGTTGTGGGAATGTAAGTCCATTTTACTTTTCTTATTCATATAACCAACATGAGTAAATATTAGTCTCTCACTTAGCTACACATATTTCTTTGCACTTATTATAAATGGGTACCCTTTTTATATTAATGGTCACTAGACACTTAGTGTCTTTCTTATATCCTTAGTGTGACTCATATTTCCTAAGGTATTTTCATAAATAACTATATTATGATTTTTACATGTTAGAACACAACTATCTACTGAAAGGGGGGTGAATCAGTAGATTGACTAGATTAGTCCTTTTTGTCTCTTTTTAAAAAAAATAGAAATGATATGTATATTAAAACATATGCAAAGATCACACACACACACAAACATACATAACACCATATGTATATGTGGAAAACCCAACATGGGAAAAAACATAGTGAGAATAGTTACTAGAATCTACTATTCTAATCCAACCTCATAGTCAAAACCTTAATGGTTACAACATTTAATGGCATCGACCCTAAGGAGATGCCAATCCCCTAGTTTAAGATCTCCAACTCTAAGGAAACACCAACACCTTGATTTAAGAGCAAGGAAACACCCACTCCTTAACTGAGGACCAACTTAGCTTATCTAATGGCACCTACCAATCATATTTTATCATGGAGATACAAATATAGATTATAATATTTATTCATAAATGAATCCAATTCTTTGTTCTCTATTATAGGTCTAGTCTATAACTACTCATTCTCTACACATTCTCTTCTCTTTTCTTATCTCTGAACTTCTATCTCTATGTCTCTATTTTTCTATTTGACACACTTCATCTCTCTCTATACCATCTTCTCTTCCTCTCTTCCCCTCATAATTCAACTCTGTTCGGCAACTTAAACAGCCTTTAATGTGTCTTAGATGACATATATAAGTATTTGATCTAGGTTTCACATCTTCTCTATGTTCATACTTGGACTATAACACATCACACTCACTTATATACTTAGTTCAAATTTATTTGACAACAAGTTTCTTGCATTCTTGAATTCATGCTCCACCACCATGATTCTCTATATTATTACTATATTTAGCATATATATACTAGGCTTTCGATTTGATGCACATGCCTTGTTACATAATGTAATTCACCTTTCCTGCATGTTTCATGGATTGACCATTGGGAAAAATATATATTTAAATATGGATCATTGATCTTAATATTCACAACATGATATAATAATATTCATTTAATTTTCTCCACTTTGAAACATATTTGTTAGATCAACCTCTGGCAGGTTCACATGATCCATTCAATCTTTATACACTTCCAAAATTTAAATTTTCAATTTTAAAATTCATCCATTAGATATTTTGATCTGAGATATCACATTCCATTATATATTCAAACTAGCATGAACTTTTCTTCTATCTATCATTAAACATCAAGCTCTTAATCTCATCACACTACTTCCTAAATCTTTGGAACACTTGCACTCCATCGATCTCATCAAAGTATCCTAGTTTTTAACTCACCTCTAATTCATTAAACATTGAGAACTTAATCCCATTTAGTCTACTCAATCCATTGTATATTTCATGATCACATGCTCACCATTATATCTTTTGACAAGATGAATCTTTATCTCTGCTTAGCATTAAACTTCAAACACTAGTCCTCATCTTGCTTCATACTGATATCATGGAGCCAATGTGCTCCATTGATCTCTTCAAAAGTTGCTCAAAATTTACCTTGTGCATATTTGACTAAGTATAGGGACAATCTCAATATGTCTAGAAGGCTAAATTTTCACCTTCATATATTTTGCTTTGCTCAACTAACTATCTTAAAATTTGGACCATATAAACTAGGCATGATAATGAATAGACCCATATGATCATTCATTCCTAAAATATTCACACATAAAATATATAATTCCATTAATTTACTCACTCATATTATTCTACCATAAAGCTTACTATGCCTAGAAATGCTTGGAAGACCAACTTTGTTATTACATAACTTTTGATGTGCTTAGTCACATGATGTAAAATTTAGCGAATAAGATCCTCTCACATAGGGTATTCCATCTAATCCTAAAACATTCATATGTGAAAGATATGAAATCATCAAAATTCCTACTTGGATTTTCTTACAATCTAAAAATTGATTATGGGGGAAAACACTTTCAAAATACCTAAGAGCCCAATTTTACACATGCATATATTTTATCACGCTATATCACATGACTTGAGATTCAATGCATAGAAACTAGGCACAAAAATGAATAAACCCATATGATCATTTTGTCTTGATACCTCTATGTATGAGAATTATAACCTCATCATAATGCTTATTTGCATCTGCTTGAACACTTTTACAAATTTGTCTAAGTGTAGAATCTTCGTGAATTATGTTTGAGTAGCCAAATTTGCATCCCCATATATTCTACTACATTTCATCACATGACTTAAAATATAGTAAATAATAACTAGGGACTAATGTGATCACAACCATATGAAAAACTCCCACAGACTCATCCATATGTTTTAATGGTGACATAAAAAAATTACCTATTCAGATTTTCTTTGACTAGACCTAAAATGTCTAGATGAACAAAATTAAGAACTGAATGAATTCCACTCATGCACACAAGAAATCTAGTCACCCTTGACCTCTGATAGGATATATTTTACATCCTCAAATCACCATACTCATTATTGAACATCATTGACATCTATAATGATAATAATCACCCTTTTAACATCAATGACAATCATATTGCGAACAATCTCCCCCTTTGTCATTGATGGCAAACTAAATGCTCTGATATTCTAGTACTTTACTCCTCTATAATTTATTACATTGGCTATTCATACTAAGCTTTCTCCCCTTAAGGAATGACACTTTTTCCTAAACTCAACTTGGACACATGCTCTACTCTTTCTTTGATAAAAATTTATAGAAAGCATTTGCAGTTTTTCTCTAAACTTTTATAGAGAGTATTTGCAATTTTTCTCCCCCTTTGACATCAATGACAAAGGGATTACAAATTTCTCATTATTTGTAAAAAAATTTATCCAAATTTATTAGATAAATAAGTTTATCCAAGAATATTTAACCATCAAATCATTATAAATTTTCAAAAATATGCATACTTGAGTTGCCTTTTCTTTTCTTCTAGGGATTAACAAATATTTTATGATCCTCCCCCTAGACTCATGCCCTATCTCTAAGATATAGTGATGAGATTTAGGATATGCCACTACCAATTTATGTCTCATTACATCACTTGAACATATTCAGGTCTTCATACCTCATGACAAACCACCATACAAGCTTACTAGCCTTCTCTCTTAAGACATTTTTATGTACAACAAAAAACATACAATAAAATCCTCTACTTTGAGCCTTCTTGATCCTATTAGACTAAACAATATAGCTCCCCCTTTGATCATGTAAAATTCTCAAGTCATATAATTTATCTCCCCCTAACTCCATGCTCCATCTTTGCATCAAAAGACTGCCTATAGCACACCATAACTTCATTTAACACATGTATATCAACATTTTACACATGTTATCCAAGTTTGGTAACCCAACTCATTGCACAACCCAAGATACACAATATCAAGGGTTTCTTACATTAGAAACCTTGTGCCAACCTCTGATACGTATTACACATTAGGAGATAACCATCACACACTTTTGCACCAAGATTTTAGCTTCCACACCTTTGGTAACCTTGGCTTCCTATACCATGGATTCAACCCTTAAGGTTTAACTGATAAACCTTATAATGTTTGAGAGTTAAAATAAAGAATTTACGGGTTCATTTATCTTCATATGAACTTGTGGACCATATATATGAGATTTAATCCATCAATCTCATTATGTCACATGGAAACACTCATTTTATCCCTGTACACACTGTATACACAACACTTGTCTCACCTTGACACACCAAATTTATCTAAGAGAACCCATTTCTTTCCTTTTTAGAATATTCTAAAGAATAACACAACATCACTTGATTCTCAAATGAAATGAGTCTCTTAAGAAGAATATAAATAGACAACCTACTTGACAATGTCCTAAAACAATGTGAAACCAAGAGTTTCTCATAACTCCTCATATTCCTTATCTTCCTTGGTCATCTTATACTTATGGTTCTTCTTCTTATTAGGCCTAAGATAATTAACATGCTCATCCATTACAATGTTCTCCTTTTCTTAAATGATTGAATTGACAATACATGGAGATAACATAGTTTCATGACATACCTTTTCATGTAAATAATCTTCCTTAACATTCAAAACCTCATCACTAGACATTGATAGTTGATGTTCTTGGCATGCAAGTTTATCAACAACAATTTTTTTTTCACTTGAATCTATAAATACCTATAAAATATCCTCATCCAACACCTTGGAATTCACTTTTAAGTTGGTATTTTCATTCTCAACATGAACAAATATTGAGAGCTCTTGACATTATACAACCTCTCTTATGTTCTCCACCATAAAAACTAGATTAATTAGACCTGTAGACTCATCATGATTCATACTTATCATTTTTGGTCTCCATGAGTTAACTTTCCTTCTTTCTTGAACTCTAGGAGCCTAATTTAACCTATTCTAACTTATAGGCCTCTACTTGTAGAACCTAACAATGTGACCTCTCTGTTCACAATTGTAGCAAACCATTCTTCTTAAAAATAACTCTACATGCCTTTTATGATTTGGACATAATATTTCAATGTGTCCCACATCATGACAGTTGAAACACTCAACCTTTCTCACACCTTTCAACTGATGACCCCCATCATAGTTCCATGCAAATTCATTTCTAATAGGTTTATTGCATTCTCTAGATTTATTCCCCAACTGATTACAAGTATATCAATAATCATAGAAAAATGAGGAATACCTCATAGAATTGGGTTGCCTTAGTGGTCTTCTCACCTTTGTGTAACGATTTGCATCAATTACCTTTATGTTATGCATCTTCATTTCTTCAATATTCTTTTCTCCTTTGGATTTATTCACATCAACAACACTTGTGTTTCTCTTTATATGCTTGCAATATTTATCTTTCTTTGTTCCTGATCCTCCTTCTACTTTGAAGTTGTCATATAAGTTAGCTGTTGTACTAGTTATGTAATTTTTCACCTTTACATAACCATGACCATATTTCTCTTTTGATGGATTTTGAGAGTTGATCAATTCATCAAGACTTTTTGATCCTCCTTTTAGCTTAGACCTTTGTCTATTTATTCTTTAGCCTTTTCAAGTTATTTTCTCAAATCCATTATTTTTTCTTCTAGCTTCATACATTCATCAGATTTAAATTGAAATTCAATTTTGACTACATATTTTATTCTTTTAGCCTATTTAACTTATTTTTTAGGCTAATTACCATCTGATCAAAATTTTAAAGACATTTGGATAGTTTTTCAATTTACTTTTATGTCAACTTATTCTACCTTGATTTCTCTTTTCTTAGCATGTAAATCTCATTTAGAGAATAGATGAGTTCATACTTTAGATCTAATTCTCCTTCCTCTTCTTCATCAGAGTGTTACTAATCATTTTTCTAGATCTCTTGCTTCCTCTATTGTAGAGATTTTAGAATCATATCTTCATGGCAAGGATCTTAGGACCTTTTTGACAATGACTTATTTTATCATCTCTTCTCTAAGGACTCTAATTTCATTGAATATTTCATCTACTTTGAGAAGGTAGTCTGCAATTTTCTCTTCTTCAGTCATTTTAAGACTTTCAAATTTACCTCTATAATTTTGTAGCTTGGCCTACTTTACCTTATCATCACCTTCATAGATGCTCTTCAACTTATTCTATATATCTTTGCATTTTGATAATTCATCACTTTGATTAACTCTTATTTAGACAATCTATAGAGAATAACATTCTTTGCCTTGGCATTGCTCTCATATGCTTTCTTGGTAGCCTAATCAGTAGGAGTTGTAGCAAGAGTTGTATATCTATTTATAATAAACATCCATACATAAAAACCTAATGAATATAAATATGCTTCCATTCTAATGATCCAAAATCCATAATTTAATCCATCAAAAAGAGTTACTTTATTTTATGAAGAGCCTTCTTGACTAGCCATTTGTATCCACCATCCGAGATTTACCTAGGCTAATTAAGCTTATTCTAAGGAACCAGGGATCTGATACCAATTTTTGGAACATGACTATCGACTAAGAGGGAGGTAAATCAATAGAGTGAGTCATTTTTGTCCCTTTTTAAAACAAACTAGAAAGGATATGTAGATTAAAACATATACAAATATCACACACACACACAAATACACATAACACCATATGTATACATGGAAAACCCAATATGGGAAAAATAGTGGTGAGAATAGCTGATAGAATCTACTATTTTAATCCATCCCCATAGAAAAAAACTCATTAGTTAAAACATTTAAGGGTACCTATCCTAAGAAGACACCAATCCCTTGGTTTAATATCACCAACTCTAAAGAAGCACCAACTCCCTGATTTAAGAGCACCAACTCTAAGGAAACACCCACTCCCTAATTAATCACCAACTTAGCTTATTTGATGGCACCTACTAATCATATTTTATCAAGGAGATACAACTACAAGTTTCAAGATTAATTCATAAATGAATCCAATTATCATTTCTCTATTACAATTCTAGTTTATAACTACTCATTCTATGCACATTCTCTTCCCTTATCTTCTCTACTCCTTTATCTCTATGTCTATTTTTCTATTTGACACACTTCATATCTCTGTATAGCCTCTTCTCTTCTTATCTACCCCTCATAGTTTAACTATGTTCAATAGTTTCAACAACCTTTACTATGTCTTAGATGACACATATATAAACATTTGATCTAGGTTTCGCATCTTATTTATGTTCACACTTGTAACATCATGCTCAATTCTAGACATAGTTCAAATTTATTTGAAAACAAGCTTCCCATGCTCCACCACCATGATTCTCTATCTTATTACTATATTTAGCATATACTAGGCTCTAAATTTGATGCACATGCCTTGTTACATAATTTTGATCAATCACATTGATCAATATAGTTGTCTATGTCATGTAATTCATATTTCCTTCATGTTTCATGGCTTCTATTTGGAATAACATATATTTAAATTTGGACTATTGATCTTAAGCTTCATGCCATGATCTGATGATCCTCATTTAATTTGCTCCACTTTAAAACATGTCTATTAGATCAACCTCTGATAGGCTCATGCACTTCATTCGATCTTTGTACTCTTTTGAACTTTAATTTTTTTATTTTAAAATGTATCCATTAGACATATTGACTGAGCTCCCACGTGCCATTATATATTCAACCTATCATGAACTTTACTTTTGTTTATCATTAAACATCAAGTTATTAATCTCATCTCATGACTTCTTGAGTCTTTAGAATACTTGCACTCCATTGATCTTGTCAAAGTAGCTCAATATTTAAATTGCTTCTGAGTCATTAAACATTGAGCACTTAATCCTATTTATTCCACTTGATCGATTGGATCTTCATTACATTATCACACATTGACTGTTATATCTTTTGACAAGCTCGATATTTATCTTTGCTTAGCATTAAACTTTAAACACTAGTCCTCATCTCGCTTGATCTTGACATCATGGAGAAAACATACTTTGTCGATCTCTTTTAAAGTTGATCTAACTTTACCTTGTCTATATTTAACTATGGGGACCATCTCAATATGCTTGGAAGGTTAACTTTTCACCTTCATATATTTTACTTTGCTCAACTGCCTATTCTAAAATTTGTACCGTATAAATTAGGCATGATAATGAACAAACCTATATGGTTATTTCTTCTTGTGATATTTGCATGTGAAAGATATAATTCCATTAATATTCTCACTTAGATTATTCTACCTAAGAGATAACTATGCCTAGAACTTACTAGAAGGCCAACTTTATTTTGACATAAATTTTGATGCACTTAGTCACATAACCTGAAATTTAATGCATAAGATCCTCTCACATTGGGGATTATATCCATATATCCATACACTCCTAAAATATTCATATGTTTAAGATATGACATAATCAAAATTCCTACTCAATTCTTCTTACAACTTGAAAATTTAACTATGGGTAAAAATACTGTCAAAATGCCCAGGAGTCCAACTTTACACATGCATATATTTTATCACGCTACATCATGTGACTTGAGATTCAACACATAGAAACTAGGCACAAAAATGAAAAAAAAAACATATAATCATTTTGTCTTTATATCTCCATGTGTGTGAATGCTTAACTCATCAACATGCTTACTTGGTTCTGCTTGAACCCTTTTGCAAATTTGGTTGGGTAGAAATTTAGTGAATTTTGTCTAAGTAGCTAACTTTGCATCACATATATTATACCATACTTCATCACATGACTTTAAATATCATGTATAATAACTAGGTACTAATGTGATCAAAACCATATGACCAACTCCCTTAGACTCATCCACACATAGAAATGGTGATATCATCAAACTACATATTCAGATTTTCTACCACTAGACCTAAAATGTCTAGATGAACAAAATGAAAAACTGAATAAATTCCACTCATGCCCACAAGCACTCCAATCATCCTTGACCTCTAATATGATCCCTTGCACATCCTCAAATCACTATACTCATCCTTGAACATCAATGACATTCATAATGTCAATAATCACCCTTTTGACATCAGTAACAATTATATTGCCAACATTACATTCCCTCTTTCATTTAAAATAATCCTAATATTTCCCCCTTGAGAAATATTATTTTATTTACTGATCAATCCCCCTAGATATTTCTATTTTTTAGTATCATTATAATATCATGGATAGGATGATAACTTCCTCACAAATTACCACATTATAACCATTCCTATTAAAATCATTCCCACAGTTGATTCCACTTTTTTGGTGTTCCTTTTGTGATTTGTAGTGTAAGACCATGGATAGGACCAAGCCTTCCATATAAAATATTCCAATATGTAATTCACAATGAAATTACATGTATCAAATTTGAGATATGTAGTGATTTATTATGAGTTACACATCATTGACATGCTTCCCATCTTGATATAGTATTTTTATGCTTACTTCATTGATCTTTCACTTTTAACTTCTTATTTGCTGATTGCAAGTATGCTTACAACCATTGCATTAAGTTTTTCATACTTCCCAACTTGAATTAGTCTGATCAATTTAATTTAATTTCTCTTTTATACTTCTCAACTGATTTAGTATGATTGATTGATTGAATTATTTTTTTTTTATACCATTTGGTTTTCATGTGCCTCCGATTTTATTACATTATTCTCATACTTCCCAATGTGATATAGTGTGTAGTACATTTATTTTTGATTACTTATACTTTTCCAAATCATTTTTTCTTTTTGATTTTTAACTATGCATGTGTATTGCATAGTGTTAGAAAAGAAAATAATTAACACATATTTCCCATAACATATATAATAAAATCTAAATACATATTATAAAGTTATAAAACTAAGATTGATAAAAATAGTAAAGTAAAACTATTGAAGTATATTTTAGTAAATAAGAGACAATGGTATTTAGTTGGTTTATTATATCTCATCAAATATGGACCATAAATAGGTATAAATTATGCAATATTAGTATTTTGTATTAGTTCTTAGATACTATAAATTTCACTGCTATACTTGTGGACACTACCATCAGATAATGATTGTGTATATGATATTTTCCTAATTAGGTACATATTAATATGAATCATAAATTGCATGTGACATGTATAGATGATTATAGTGTTTCAATGCTCAAAAACATTAACTTGTTAAGTCATGATTTGACTAGAGATAAATTAGAAGAGGGTAATGATTGTGTATGATTTATTATTGAAATTATGGATATACTAACATAATTTGGTAAATTACACATGAAATATATATATACAAAATTGAGTATTTCATGGATTTGAGTGTTATTTCTATAAATCATTCTAATTTTAATTTTGACATGAGAGCAATGAGAATTTGTTAATTTGTGGAGCTAAAAGCTTCACTGATGTAAATGGAGGAGGTTGCTGAGTGTCAGAGCCACCGATGTCGGTCTGATCAACCAACGTCAGTCATCTTCAGTGTACATAGTAACTGACATCAGTCAGGGATCGGCTGACGTCGGTCATCTCTAGATAGACAGGAACCGATGTCAGTCACCTGTGTGTGTGCATGCATTTGCATGCATTTCAAGAATTAGACTTGTCTAATTTTAGGAGGTTCGAGTATTTGCATGTAAAGACTAATTTAAGTCTTGAGTCTATGTTTCTAATTATTGTTTGCTTGGGATCTATTTAATAGACCCATGGGGCTGTATTGTAATCAAGGACTAGGAAGAGATCCTTCCAATTGTAAGATCGGTTGATCTACAGGTTGTTGCAAGATCAGGGGAGATATACATGGTAAGTAAGATCAGTTGATTTGTAGGTGTGCAAGATCAGGGAGATCTACTTAGAGTACTTTGAGTACTTGGTGTACTGGCAGTATTGTTACTGACTGGTGGAGGGAACAACTCAGTGTTGAGTTGTGGTTGTAATTGGTTGAGAGAGAGAAATCTTGAGGGAGAATTACGGTACACCCAAGAGGTGTGGGAAGAGTGTGATTTCATCATTGTATTTCCTTCTAGAAGAGTATTAATACAAGGTTGTATTGTCTCTTATATTCTGTGCTGTTTCTGAATTCTAGTTACATTTTACTTCTGGTTAAATTCTGTGTTTAGTTGTTTATACAAAGGTAATCAATTATGTTCTTAATCCTAATAGAATTGAGTTCCCACATTTTGCCTATGTTAACATCCATAACCAAATACAACTCATGAAATTGAATCCAACTATAAAAATCAATATATATATATATATATATATATATATATATATATATCATGTATTTTATACAATACAAAGTATAAAATACAAATAGCTCCAACTCTAAGGTTGGGCTCCATCTTGATTATCCCATGGATATCTAGACTTCCCATTGATGCCTAGGGTTATCCCCTCTGAGTGGTATGTTGTAATGAGACAATATGGGATCTCAAACCTACTACCTATACATATAGATTATCCACTTAGGCTTGCACCTATCTAATTTGGATAGTAGTAACCATGTGTGTCATTCTATCCTAATCCAAGGCCTACTAGGACTATACCTCCCCTATCCTACCCATACCAATGGATGTAATCCATCATCACATTATTGTAGTTTCCTAATTACCTCCCCAACTAGACTAAAATAGCCCAACTAAGTTAGGGAAGATAGTACCATAGGAAAATATAGAATGGTGGGGTTGTATTGTGTTATCACCCCATCCAAAATGTCATTATGTGTGTCCACTATCAAGGCTCCCCATCTGACCTCCACTACCATCAGATATACAAAAAAAAACTATATAGACATCAAATCACATATGTATCTCAAAATATATCTATCTACTATAATGACAAATGCAACTAGTATCCTACATCAAAGCTTAACATTTCAACATTTATCACTTATGTTGGTGTCACCAACCATCATCTTTTTATCTACTCATATATCGATCATGGTATTTCTATCAACTCTCCATCAAAAACCTCCACTATAGGTCACCTCTACACTAGTGCAAATCTAGGAGTCACCACTCAATAATTCCATGATCCTCTCCTTAGAAGTGCCTCTATGGATCAACTATCTCCTATAGTGCTTATTGGGTCCTCTTATGTTGCAGCCCTCACATATGCCTACTCTTTCCATTGATTCCTTTGTATATGGTATGAGTTTGGTGTTCATTTTTACTTCTACTATTGTGGTACCTATTATGTTCTATCATCCATGTCTATATCATCCCACCATACTATCCCTACTATTATTTGCTTTTATGCTTGACTAGTCCATGGTCTAGGATGTTGTGGCTTAATCATTGGTAAATCCACTAGTACTTCTCATCCTCTTCTCCCCCTCCACTATCTATAATGTTATGAAAATAATCAATAACTACTATAGGGTATATTGGGTGTGGTATTTTAATCTATTTGAGTAATCATGCCACTAGTTGTGGCTCTACCCATGATGTGTAGTGTCCTGTGATTCACACTCATGCTAAACCTATAGTAAAATTATCCTAACTAGGCCATACAATATCAATGTGTGTATATATATTCCACATGATCTCTCCTTGTGTGATATTCTATAGGGTTGACATGTGGGGCATGCCTGAGCTACATGGTTTTGTCTCTATGTCATAACTTGAGGCAACCTATCATTAACCATATGGGGAAACTAAGTTGGTCGATACAAGAGAAACTTATTAAATATATAAGCACTTATAAAAATAACATGACCCATGGTATTCTTCTCTTTGGTTGGAATCCCATACATATCATGCATAAGATGGACCCAGATGACAATGCAAAATTGTAGAGTGGTCCCTTAACCAATATTGATTAACATGAGGCTATCTCATATAATGACACCTTATCATATTACTTGTGACACAACACTCATGTTTTCAAAAGTCCTATCATGTCCTTATGTATGTCTAGAATGTTCAACATATATTCATTGAATAAGCTCACCCTTAATATAGAGTATATCCTATCTGAGCATGTTTCCCACTGGGCTAGTGCTCATCTCTCATCTAGATCCTTTAGTGTATCAGTGATCACCAGTGTTCCTCCTATAAGTAGTCTAATCAATGTATGGAAATAATCCAATGTGATACCAACCTCAATGGTATACCCATCTACCACCCATTAGAAAGTGTTGGTCAATAGTTCTCATGCTTTAGAAAACATGACAACAAGATCGACACTCAGTAGGATCTACCTCATCTCCATGATGCCTTTGAGGCCCAGTGTGACCAATCATGTTATATTCATGTCTCTAAAATGATATAGAAAATTTGGAATCCATGACACATCTATCAAGCACAAATACCTACAACATCTATATAAAATATCAAATAATAAAGGATGTATCATATCTCCATGTCATAAATAATAAAAATACATTCTTAAAAATTCACAAATTAACTACTTAAATCAGATGGATTGATTTAGTTTATTGTGTTCTCAATTTTCCTATAGAATAATACCATTTAATACTAAATCAAAATTGTTCATTATTTTTGATACTAAATTGGCCTTATTCATTTTCAACTAGATCAGCCCATTTAGTACTAAATCATCCTTCCTTTAGCATTAGCATACTACATTGTCCTTATGATACACAATCAATCTCATTTTTCATACTATAGTGACCTTATTTTTAAACTATATTAGTCCTATGGTATGCCATCAACCTTATCCTTCTTGCCAACTAAGTCATCTTACTATTACATAGTCAACCACCCATTAGAGTACTAAACTAACCCACTGTTATGCAATTAGCCCCTTGATTTTTGCTAGACTTATAGACTAAGTCAACCAGGTAAACTTTGTTTTTCCATAGTGGTGAATTTTTGATCATTTATCATTAATTCCTTTGGCATTTATTAGTCCAGCTTATTCATACCCAGTATCCCGTTCTACCCCTAGTCTACCTCAAAAAAATACTAGGGTTAATTTTGGTGCCTAGATTTTGTCTACCAATAAATTTTCTATAACCAGCTCAATTTGAACTAAAAGTACTCAAAATTTTAAAAGTCACACTTACCTATACTACACTCACTACCACTGCTATGCATCCTCCCCGTCTTAGCTGTTATTTCCTCACCATGATGGCTCTTTGGTCTCACTAGGATTTTCATATCTCTATTTTCTCATAATATTAAAAATAACAAATGAATTAATTTTCACCCTATTTATATTTACTATTTAAAATTATTTACCTATCAAATATTTACCACCAAATTTTATATTTTGACCATATCTTTATTTTTAATAGCTCTTTTTTTAACCATAAAATGTTCTGTAATCCTGACATTTTAGAGAATATTTTCACCTATTACACATATATGTTGCAAAAAATTCAAATTTTTTCTATTTTTCACTAATTTCAACAAGTTTACCTAATGTCTCATACATTGGATACATTCACATTTTTTGCATCTCATTATTTATCTAAATCACTAAGGTAAGTAAAACTATGTGTTTTTCAATTCTATCCTTTCATTTATCCTAGTTTATCCTTACTATAATATATTTAGCTTCAGTGTTGTGCATTTATATGTTCTTTACTTGAAACACCATCTTGTGTTCTACCTACATGACACATGATGAGTTTCGATTAGGGCATATGTATACACATAATATTTTCAAACATTATCAATTACTAATGCTTCCTCTCTTTCAAGAACCTATTGAGTCTCAATCTCTCTGAGTTCACACTATAAAGGGTACATCAATAAATGGGTGGTCATAAAATTGGTGCTTCATAGGATTATTGTCCCTTTACTACCTCTTGCTATCTATACAACCATATCCTAACAAATTCCCCTAAACATTGCCTCCTCTTTAACACCCTCATTTATTCATTTTTCACTTTCATTAGCCCTTTTATAACTTAAAACCCTTTCTAATTATTTATGTTACACTATTGGCCCCATCAATCATGTACTCTAATTTATAAAATTCATTTAGGATTTAAGGAAGCCCTTGGCTAACCTACACCAAAAACTAACTTGTAACAATGTCACTGGGTGGTAACTAGAAATACATGATTTTTTATTTAAACACTTATACAATAATTATATGACACCTAAGAGAATTTAAGTAGCGATCATACAAAATATTATAAGTGTGTTAAATTTAAATAATCACATGAGATATAATAGTCACTGAACACTAACAATGTATGGAACACATCATAATACAAACATAGAAAGTAATAACAAGTAGCTAGTCACTGTTGATACTATATATAGCTATTGTTGTCAATTCACAATAAATAGGTAATTACATCTCTTCATGATAATATTTCTAATAATAAATACAATGTAATACAATGTATATATAAATATGCATGGCTTCATTGAGCATAGTTATTGAACTCAAGTATTTGTGGCAATCTCAAGGGTTGTCTCTAAGTCAATACTGTTGTATGGAGGGAGAGCATCATTTGAGTGATTTTACATGCCAACTAAGAACCAACGATCCCCTTCACTAATCCCACTAGGTAATGACCCTCCCTTCACAGATGAGTAGATAGTGATGGTTTAAGAATCTAAAGAGACAAGAAAGTACTTGTCTTCTATATGATTTCTAAAACTTAACATGCAATGTTTCATTAAAAACTATTCTATTGCAAGATATCACAAAAATATGTAAGTCATAGTCTTGAAATGATAATGTCTCACTAAACATACTTTGTCCAAAGCTTTAAGAATAATAAATAATAATGATCTATAGATCAATAAAATTTATACACACCACTTGATTGGATTGCCTTCATCTGGCATTATGAAGCTAGTAAGCCCATGAAGTCCATCTCACTCTTTACTCAATATCAACAATTCGAGATTGGTCAAACATAATTTAAACACAAGATTTATATGATTTATATCCTACTATAAATAATATCACATAACATGTTAAACATAGGAGTAATTAAAGGATACATTTATTTCATTAAACATATAAATGAATCTTAATTTATTATCCATACCATACTAGAAATAATGAATACAGTTTATACCACCTGAGTAAAATACACATTTAAATATAGATTTCATCTACCATGGTTAGTTTCCAAACATACTACATCCCATGATAACCCATATTACCATAGTATAGTATTCAAAAACATAACTACTAGTTTTTCCAAAATCAGTCATATAAAGTAGTCTTAATTACATGGAAACATAAGCTTCTATTCAAGCAATTAGATACAATAAAGAAAATCATAGTTTCCATGAAACACATGATATTCTATCCTAGTATTCGTTAAACTTTCATGGGTTTTATGAACTCATACATAAATTCCTACTAAATGTCAAATAACATGTTATTCATTAGAATAACTAACATGCATAATTTAATCAATTAAACATATGTGTGAGTTTAGACATAAAAGTTATACTATGTACCATCTAGGTATAACATATATTTGTACTTTAGTACTTTATGACATCCCAACTATCATATTTATGAACACAAATACAACTTATGCATAACCTATCCTATAATTTCAAGAAACAATAGGCCCACAATCATAAATAGTAATCCAACAAGTACAAGTTTATACCACCTAAGTATACCCTATGGTTAGATTACATACTACTATAACTTATAGGCACACATCATGATGTACTATTATATGCTAAATATGTCTAAACAATTATGCCTATTAACACTCTCATAATATGTACCACACACAAGTATTCAATGTTAAATATATATTAGCTAGCAGTCAGTCATAATAGTTACAGATAAATGAAGAACTCATAAAGTCATTATAAACTTCCATTCCAACAACTCATTTTATTTTCTAGGAGACTATTCCATAAGGTTATAGTTTTTGGTCCCTAATAGACTTAATGACTTACTTTAACCATCTATTTAACTATAGGTATAATTCTTATATACAAGTATTTATACATCATAACATCCACAATGTGTAAGTACTCAATTATATGTAAATACTATATCAATATTCACTTAGATGTCTTAATCAAGAATCTCCCATATATTTAATTATGTTTTGCATGAGTATGACCTTACACCTGAATGTTTGGATAGGATTCTATATTCATGTTGACTTAGTTTCTCAGCTCTCAAAGTCTCGTGACCATTTTTTTAAATATTTTTCAACAATTTGATATACCTAATTTATGTTAACTCAAAAAATGGTTTCTAAAACCTTAGATAGGTATAAATTAAATCATGTACTATGCATAATATTATAGAAAAAGTTTTATAACACAAATTGTAAATAACATATTAATATAACTAATATGATCTTGTTTTTTTAATGCATCCCAACATATTTTCATTATACCATCTTTTCCATGCACAATAAAAGACAAAACATGTTGATCAAGGATCCTATAAATGGCAGTTCTATTCACTTGGATCTCATTTTCCCATTAGTGGTTCAAATGTTCTATTATAATGTAGCACCATGATATTATTGCTATAGAATCCAATGAATCTAAAGTTTAACATAGGTTATCATTATCTTGTCACATGTTATCTTGGGATAAGTTATATATTTTAATAAGTTCATACGGTTGCTATCATGCTAAAATTGAACTTATAATGAGCATATATTATCTATTAGTAGATTATAACAAGTATCATAGATCATATCACAATTTATAAAAGATGCAATTTATTATTTTTCACCAATGAATCATAATGCAGATATCAAAATTTTCATAGACCATCAAAATTACAATGTAGGTAATATTCTTATGGTAATATGCTCATTATACTTGGGCATACCATCTCTTATAAAAAAACTAATAAAATCATAAGATAACTCATCCAAGTAATAAAATCACTTACATGCTTATATATTAAGTGATTAAATACTCTAGGTGATCTTAGGAAATTATCTATCTTAAGCGATCTTATATTTAATATTTATGTTGATAGCTTACTATTAAAGGATTAGATTAGTTTTTAAGATCATGGGCCTAGCTAATTTAAATACTTTTAGCCCTAGAGAATGAAATGGTTCTCAGCTAGATGGGCACCCTATTCTACCTAGGGATCCATTGAATTCGCTTGAAGCTATGGGTGGCCCTCAGTATACTCTATTTTGAGAGGCTAGGATAGTTATTGACCATTATATTCATAAAAAGATTAGGCACTAAAACCAATATAGATATCTTACAAGCCTCCAAATGACATCCAATCCAAATGTATATACATGTTAATTAACACTAACACAAAAGTGTAATGTGTTAAAGGAAACTCCAAGCATAGGTAGTTTTATTATAACTGGTTCTTATGGTTTAAAGATATAATTTTAAAGCATTTTTGTTCCTCCATCCATAGAGTCATCCATTCTATAAGTTAATGATTTAATAATACAATTCACTTCAAACTATTTTAACTTAGCCAGTAATTGTAGAATTGCTACACTCTAAATATTTCATTTTCTTGCAGTCTACACTATAATAGGTCACTGCTATATATGGAAAATCATTACATACCCTTTTATATAGGTTAGTAAATTTATAATATAATATATCTATTATGGATAGATTTCTCTAGATCTCGACATAGATCTCGACATATATATAGTAAACTATCTATGTCGAGATCTAGAGCAATCTATCCCTATTAGATATATTATATTATAAATTTAGTAACCTATATAAAAGGGTATGTAATGATTTTCCATATATAGCAGTGACCTATTATAGTATATATATATATATATATATATATATATATATATATATATATATATATATATATATATATATATATATATATATATATATATATATATATATAACATTGAATATACACATTTCATTAAAATATTAAATATATAGATCGCTATTATACATTATATATTTCCATATACTTATATTTCTCCTTTGTATGAGCCATTATATTAAGTGGTATGATAAATATATATTTATATTTAATGGTATATATAGAAAATGGCATAAGGTGAATCAATTCAGAGTTAAGTAAGGTGTTGACCATTAAAATATTTATATAAACTTTCATGAAGGATAAATTCAGAGGAATATATAAGATTTAATATATATATATATATATATATATATATATATATATATATATATATATATATATATATATATATATATATGTATGTACCTTATTATAGTTTGAGGTCACAATTTGCATATCTTAATGGATATTTGGATTAATAAAGCATAATCTCTAAGTTGATGGTATGATCATGAATTATATGTATTAATGTAAATCATTGCTTACTCAGGTAAAGGAGGTCACTAGTTTTAGTAATATAAATACAGGTTCATTGCACACACATAATTATAAACTGATACAGATGTATATTCACAATATACTTGCATACAACCAAATATATATCTATTTAATTATATATAGATATATATAGAAAAACATAAAAAATAGCATAACCCTTACTAAGTAGGTATTGCATTTAAATTGTATGAATTGTATGTGGATGTATTTGTTGTGTAAATACATACATACATACATACATACATACATACATATATATGTGTGTGTGTGTGTGTGTGTGTGTGTGTGTGTGTGTGTGTGTGTGTGTGTATTTACACAACAAATACGTCCACATACAGTTCATACAATTTAAATGCAATACCGACCTAGTAAGTGTTATGCTATTTTTTATGTTTTTCTACCTTGTGTTCTCCAATCTTTATTATATTTTGTACCTCCTCCCTTAGAGCTACCCTTGTCTTCTTCCTCTCCTCTATAGGAAATTGGGCCTTCTTCTTTTCTCCCCCTGGACATCTCCCTAAATATTTTTTTATTATTCCCTTCTATGAGGAAAGCATAGCTTTTATTTTAAGAGTTTTTTACTCTTTATTTTATTATTTTTATTAATATTTTATGTATTTATTTATTTTTTATTTTTCTTAAATTTAGACCTTCCCATTTTATTTATCTATTTATCTATTTATTGTTTTTTATTTTCTTTTTTTCTTTTCCCATTTTTTTCTTCAATAGGAAATTTATAAATTTTATTCATTTTTACATTAATGTTAAAAACTAGTAAATTCACTAATTTAATTATCATCTCAAATGTCAAAATGGTTTAATTATAATCCCATTAATCATTAACCTCAAATTTTCACTAATTATACATATTTACATTTTTGAAAGAATTAACAGTTACACATGTGAATCACACAAGATGAAATCCAAATAAACATTTAAGATATGGTAGAAAACCATGCAAAAATAATTAGCTAATATAAATGATATTAAAAAAAATTATTCTAACCATTTATTATTCATTCTAACTTATGTTATCTACTATGGTGTGTGCTTGGTTCTATTCAGTCTCTCTATCATCCTTTGACATATCAATCTACATCACCCTCTCTAATGATGCTATCCCTCTATCATGATCTGAGGGATGATTTCTCTTGCATCAACCTTAAAATAATCAGATTATTAGACCATAACAAAATAATGAACTTACATCATAAAATATAACTAAAATAACACACTAACATATTAGTAATGTAAACATATACACTACAACTAACTCATAGTAATGTAATAATGTTGTATAAGTAAAATTCTATTGTCCCATAATAACATATATCTCAAAGCTTATTCAAGAATAACCAAATCCAAATTTATTACTATAGATATCCATGAATAATCTAGTAAATTTTCTTGGTGAGGAATCAGGATGTAACATCCTTCCCCCCTAAACCTAGTCATCATCCTGAATGAATCTTATTTAAACATAAGTTTTAAATTAAAATCATCATTCAATAGACAAATAACTTAGTATAAAATATCAAATCAAGCAAATAAATGCAAAATTCACTTGTAGATATCATCATAGTCTTTCCAAGTAATACTACTCTTAGAGAATTGGTCCCACAAGACCTTACAATGTAACATATCACTATCACACAAACAAGGTTTGCATGTGTCAGTCACTCTGGATGTTTCTTTCATGACCACCTCAGGGTCTAGAACTAGAAAGACAAGCCTATATAAAATATAAATGACCACTTATGATACCTCGAAGGCCCCACATAATTTGGTGAAAGTTTCATTGACTTTTTAAAGACACATGTGATCATCACAAAATCCAAAAATAAAAGGTCAAGGAGAGTTCAACAAAAGCTTCTAGTCCCCTCTACACATCTCTCTAATCTAGAGAGTGTATTTCTCATTCTGGAGAAAAGTATTTAGGAAACTTGGAAAGAATGATGTGTATAAGTTAATATTATCGCTATTCTACATAACTCCTAATAAGTATAGCATGCTAATACTATTATTACTCCACATAGATCTAGACAAGTATGATGAATAAGAACTATAAATACTATATTTATAATTTATACAAAATTAAGGAACAAACATTCCACTGTATATATACATATGGCCATATATTTGAATTTATCAAGTTCATCTATCAAATCATGGATTCGATAATTCTATCTATCGGATCCTAAATTAGTAACTATTGATTTAATGTGAGGCTAAGTAGGATCCAATCCTGTTTCTTAGTACTCATGTTCCTAATTCATCACTCTTCCCATCATTTTCCATGACCTAATGATCTCCAAAATGTGATCAAGGTTCAATGAATCACAATTATATACTAACAAATCATAGAAATTAATACTATATTATAAATAATTCTAGATGTATTAACTTACAAGAAAAATAAAACAATCATTCTATAATTATATTAAGTTGCCATTAGCCAAACATAACTAGTATCATATTTCACAGATTAACCTATAGTTTTATATTCATAGTTAAGAGGAGATAATGTTAAAATTATCATAACATACAAATCCAAGGATCACACCATCCTTACAACCCTATAAACTAACAATCAAGACAATATCTCCCTACTCATTCAGATAGTACATAATAATTGAAAACTTTATCTCAACCCTTAGATTGATAAGATGTTATGTACATATTATACCCTACTTACTTCTGGAAAAAGGTACATAATTTTTTTGTCAACATACTTTAAGCAAAATATAATATTATCAATCTAATCAAGCATATATAATAACATAATGATTATAATCAACCTATAATTCTTAGTATATAATTAATATAAATTCAAGGTTTGCCACACCACATGGTCCAGGTTCACATGTTAGATAAAGTAGTGACTCTAAAAGGTCATAACTGGGAAAATAGGGAACTAACATCTCAATAAAAAAAACTCTTAAATAACCTCAGATTGTATAAGATAACATCACAACCCAAGTTGTCATAATCACTTCCTACTTACTAAATTTGTAAGTGTAGTATCACAATCTATTTCCATAGCTAGAAGGAAAAATACTAACCACAAAGATGTATCAATCCATCCAACCTATTACTTCTATCACAACAAGAAATAGAAGACACTATCCCATGAACTCAAGGGAATATGATTCAAAACAACATTTTAGAAACAAATTTCAACATCATAAAAATAAAAATAATATTAAGGGTTCATAATGATGTCAAAGGAAATTGAGGGAGTGAAAAATCACCTCTATGACCACTATTAAAGATGACACTTCTTCTTAATCCTCATAAACATAAGGGGTGCCAACTTATGGGATAACTCCTAACACAATGGAATCCTCAATCATGACATCTACACACTACTAGAAGAAAATTCCCACCACACTAGGTGGTGCCAATCTAAAAATGATCTTATAAGATTTCTCATTCTTAGGATTTGTGCATATAAGACATAAAAATAATTCATATATATACTTAAATGAGAAGAATTCCATGTTTTTTTAAGACACTCACAACACAAAATGTAAATGTTGAAGGTGACTCGATTATTAAGAAATGAGGTAATTATTCTCGACGTGTTTAGTCTAAATGATCAAAATAAGGTATGAATATCTTGTTCATGACTCAAGAATAATGTTATGTACTCACCTACCCAAACCTTGTATACAACCATCACCATTGAGACACTTGATAAAACAACCCTTTAACAACTCTAAGAGGCTATGAATAATCCTAAGGTACACACTCAATGTACCATACATATTTCACTATTATCTATTCTAATAAATAAAAGGATATGAAAATTATAGTAGACATATTAGCTCCTAGAGTTTGAGCCACAACTCTAATACCACATGTAACAACCCTGCTAGGTGCTAACTAGGAATACACAATTTTTTTTTTTAATTTAAACACATATACAATAAATAGATTACACCTATGAGAATCTAAGTAGTGATCATACAAAATACTCTAAGTGTGTTAGATGTAAATAATAATATGACATCTAACAACCACTTAACACTAGTAATTAATGAAACACATCATAAAACAAACATACAAAGTAATTATAAGTAGTCAGTCACTACTAGTACAATATACAACTACTACTATCAATCCAAAATAAATAGGTAATGATAGATCTTCATGATAATGTTTCTAATAATAAATAAAATGTAATAAAATATACATAATAAGATACTTGGCTCCTCAAAGCATAGTTCCTAAATTTAAGTATGTGGCAATCTCAAGTGTCATCTCTAAGTAAGTATTATTTTAGGGAGGAAGAGCATCATCTGAGTTCTTTTCCATACCAAACACAAATAAACAATCCCCCACACTAATCTCATCAGGGAATGGCATTCCCTTCATGGATGAGTAGATATTGATGGCATAAAATTCTAGAGAGATAAACAAGTACCTATGTGTTGTATGATTTTTAAAACTAAACATGTACTATATCATATAAAACTTGTTCTATTACATTACATCATATAGATATGTAAATCATACTCATGAAATGATAATGTCTTACTAAACATACTTTTATCAAAGTTGTAATAATAATAAATAAAAATGATTTATAGATCAATCAAATTAATACACACCACTTGATTGGATTGCCTTCATTTGATATTTTGAAGCTAGTAAGCTAGTGAAGTCCATCGCACTCCTTACTCAGTATTAACAATGTAAGATTTATCAAACACAATTTAACCAAAAGATTCATAAAATTTACATCCTATTATAATCATATCACATAACATGCTAAACATAAGAGTAATCAAAGCATACATTTATTCCATCAAATGTATGAATGAATATTTCATTATTATCTATCCCATACTAGAAATAATGACTACAGGGTTATATCACCTGCGTAAAATGCACATTTATCTACAAATTCTACGTAACACAATTAGTTTCCAAACATAAGACACCCTATGATAACCCATATTATCATAGTCTATTATTTTAAGATATAACTACTAGTGTTTCTAAAATCAGCCATATAAAGTAGTCTTAATTACATGGAAACATAAGCCTCTATTCAAGATACTAGATATAAAAAACCAAATCATAGTTTCCATGAAACAAATGATATTATATCTTAGTATTCTCTAGACTATTAGGGTTTGTATGCACTCATACATAAATTCCAACTAAATTTCACATAACATGATATTCATAGGAATAACCAACACACAACATTTAATAAATTAAACATAGGTGTGAGTCTAAACATAATAATTATAGTATATACCATCTGAGTATAACATACATTTGTACTATAGTAATCTATGACATCATGTACTATCATAGTTCATTATTTATGAACACAACTACATAGTTATACATCACGAGTATTATAATTCTAAAAAACAACTGACCCATAATCATAAATAATAATCTAGAAAATATGAGTTTATACCACCTAGGTATACCATATGGTTAGACTACATACTACTATAACTTATAGGCACACATTTTGATGCACTATTATATGATAAATATGTCTAAACACTTGTACATATTAACACTCTCATAATATGTACCACACACAAGTATTCAATGCTGAATATATATAAACGAACAATTAGTCATAATATTTATAGAGAAATAAGGAACTCAAACCCAATATAAATTTCCATTCCAACAACTCATTCTTCTTTTTAAGAGACTATTCCATAAGGTTATAGTTTATGGTCCCTAAGAAAATTAATGACTTAATTTAACCATGTATTTAACTATAGGTATAATTCCTATATACGAGTACTTATAAATCATAATATGAACCATATGTAAATACTCAATGATATGTAAATATTATATCAACATTCACTTATATGCCTTAATCAATAATCTCCCATATACATAACTATGTTTGGCATGAACATGACCTTACACCTTAATATTTGGTTAGAATTCTATATCCATGTTAACCTAGTTTATTAGGTCTCAAAGTCCCATGACCAATTATTTTATATTTTTCAACAACTTTGAGGTATACAATCTGATATATCCAATTTATGTTAACTCACAAAATTTTTCCTAAATCCTCGGATAATTTTAAATCAAATAATGTACTATGCACAATATTATAGAATATGTTTTAGATCATAAACTATAAATAACATATTAATATAACTAATAAGATCTTATTTTTTTAACACACCCCAACATATTTTCATTATGCCATCTTTTCCTGTAGACACTAAAAAACAACACACCATGATTATTCATGTCACAACCTAAATACCTTGAACCACATTTGACACAACTTTAACATTTACCCTCAACTATCAATGGTCATTGGTCTAACTACCAATGGTCAATGGTCTGAATGTTGATGGACAATGGTCTGACCATCGATGTTCAATAGTCTAATTGTCAATGGCTAGGTTTTCCCCACCAAACATCCAATTCCCTAACCCCACCCATTTAAAAAATTTAACCTTTTACCTTTGATCATCGATGGTCAACTTGACCATTGACAGTCATCTTGACCACTGATGATCAACTTGACCACTGATGGTTGGATTTCCACCACTTAAATAGTTAACTCTAACATCAACTGCAACTTGTTTTTTTATAATTAGCTTATACAATTCAATGCAATCTCTAATTTAAATTTAGATGTGAGTTAAACCCCTCTTGAACCTAAACTTCCACCTCTCTTTTTTTACTATAAAAAGATAGCTTCAAGAGGTGAAAAAAATTCATCCACATTCATTCATCTACAATTATCAAGAGCCAACTGCATCTACCATATTCATGTGTCAGAGTTTCTTTTACAATTTAATCAATTAACATCCATCATCATTAGCATAAAAAATCATCACTGATTATCTCCATCAATGAAATTATTCTTCATCAAGCTATCATTTGAATATTTTGTCATTGTTCCAAGCTATTTAGTTATTTATAGGTTGCACCTAATCCTTAAACTCTTGACCATCTTAACACTCAAACTTTGAATCAGGCCATTCTGAGACTGACCCTCTATCTCTTAACCATCATCTAACCTAGCCAACCTTAAACCAAATCAATCAACTTTTCCTATCTTATTTGTTTGACCTAGACTAGACTATTAGTAATAACTGATAGTCAACTGTCTAACCATCGATGGTCAGCTCAACTGTCGATGGTCGATCTAACCATTAATAGTTAGCTCAACCATCAATGGTCAGTTTGACCACTGATGGTCATTTTCAGACCAAAAACTAGAAAGCAACCAACAAGAACCTAACCACCCAATAACCTCAACCAAACTCTATTTTCTTGACCTTTTCCACTATACAAAATAGAAAAAACAACCCAACCCTAACTTGAACTGACCTTTTAATAGTTTAGAATTTACATTAATGTTATTTTGTTAAACACATTTCTTTTGGAAAAGTTTTTATTTTAGTTGATTAATTACTTTTCATATCTATTATGCAATCTTCTTTTATCAGCATTAATTTGTCTTAAAAGGTGGATTGATAGCCTCCAAGCAAGCTCACACTTCTCGGATCTAGCTTGCTAGGTAATCCACCTTGCCTACCTCACTAACAATCTATTTTACAGTATCGTTCTTATGTAAATCATCCTTCAAAGCCAAAGTGGATCACTCACAACTATTTAGATCATGGAGCACAAACCAAATCTAGGCTCCACCAACCTTACCTTTATTATTAGTTTTACTCTTTTTTCTTGAGGAAATAAAGCAAAATTTGAATATAACATTTTTGGCAAACCTAGTGGGACCCCCACCATTTTTTTCATTTTCATAGTTTGCATTTACATCTTCTCTCCTTATTTTGTGCTCATAAACAAAATTAAAATTTATTTTAAGGACAAGGCCCAACTAGGATTTGATCACCTAGTAGTCACCTTACCCTTTTATAGTTATCCCACTTGGATTTCACCATGAAGGGGAGAACCAACTCATCTCTTTGGTTGAGTATAAACTATGTAAATCAATATATAGTAGCTAAGCACCCAAAACCCTTGTCAATTTAGTGTGTGAAGTAAGGGGGTAGGCCCCAATACTAATCCACATATTTATTCTAATATAGATTCCTTTTGAGCACCTGGACACTACTTGAAACCTCACCATAGTTTTCTTATCTAGTACCCATTCTACCAAACCAAAGTTGAGTCAAATATTAAAGCTTAAGCCATAAGCCACAAGTGATACTAAAACTAACCTTAGGATTTAACGTACTTTAGAGTGTGTTCTATCTTTCTTGACTTTTTCTGGTCTTCTCTCTATTTTATTTATGATAAAATTGACCTCTTTTTATCTACCTTCTACCATTTGGCCTTAATCTACCTTATCTTCATTACCTTGATCAATGGGAATCCCACCTATCTTTTCAGTTGGAGATCCTAACTTTTTTATATTTCTAGATAACAACCCTCATGCATTAGCATCTTATCTTGCATCATGAGCCACTTGTACTCCTAACTTCACGTACAAGTGATCAAATCTCAACTATAACCAACCAAAAATCAATCAATAACCACTTAACCCCACCTATAACCAATCAACAACCTATCAACAACTAATTGATCATCACCTTAACCAACTAATAACCTATAACCAACTAGAAACCTATCAACAACATGACCAACCAATAACCTATCAAAAAACCTTTAACTATTGTTAAATTAAACCTAACCAATCTTTGGGTTACCTATCCCAACCATCATATCAACTACCTCAACCTCATCAAAATTTTGACTACCTAACCCAACCTTCATATCAATTACCTAATCTAACTTTGTGGTAACTTTATTTATCTCAAAACCAAGATTTAGTTTACCTTTTTAATCACTTAACCAATAACTATCAACCCAACCCATCAACCTAACCTATCAACTAATAACCATCAATCTAACCTTTCAACCACCCATTATCAACCTACCTTATCAAACCTATCTACCTTACCTAAACTATCTAGCCTATCAACCTTATTGAACCAATCAACCATATCTACCTTACCAACCAACCTACCCCACCAAACATACCCAACCAATCAAACCAAACCAACTTATCATATCAATTGAACCAATCAAACCAAACCATCTTATCATATCAACTGGACTAATAAAACCAAACTAACCTATCTTATCAAACAACCTTACCAACCAAGAAACTTTATCAAACCAACCAACTAGTTCACCACCTCAAGAGCAATTAGTGCACCCTCTTCCTTGACAATATACCTTACTGGGGGAATCATATGCTTCAATCCTAGACAAATTTTTGGAGGCTTATTTTATTAGAATTCATCCAGTCAAGCCTATCAACACTTCTCTTAAAAAACTTCTTTGGTTCATAGAAAATTAATTTTATGCATATCATCACACACACAGACATGACATAGATATATTTTCAACTTTTAATATGACCATCCAAAACCTTATTGATCATGAACAGGTCCCCACATATAGAATTTATGTTCCTCCTAACCTAAACTTGAATCTCTTCAAGCAATAAATCATCGAACCTATTCCTTAATTCATTATTGAGGAAAATGATGACCAAAGCACTCAACACAATGAGGCCCATCAATCAGATTTGGCCCTTAGTAAACCTATAACTAAGAAAACTATAATTACACCAACCTTAACTAATCCATTTGTTGACCAAGTGGAATCTTTACAATTTTCTTTAAAAACTACAATTAAGGATACCAACCAACCTAGTCCACTTCACCTTTTAGTGGATCAACTAACCAAACAACCTATTCCACTTCACCTTTTAGTGTAAAAACCAACCAACCTAGTATAATTCACCTTTTAGTGGATCAAACTCAACCCAACCAACCTATTCCACTTCACCTTTTAGTGGATCAAACTCAACCCAACCAACCTATTCCACTTCACCTTTTAGTGGATCAACCTCAACCCAACCAACCTATTCCACTTAAATTTTTAGTGGATCAACCTTAACCCAAACAAACTTTCCACTTAACCTTTTAGTAGACCAACATCAATATGAACAATCCATTCCACTTCACCTTTTAGTGGATCAACCTCAACCTAATCAACCTATTCCACTTCACCTTTAAGTGGATCAACCTCTAACCAATACCTCACCTAAGTTCAACCTAACATAAACTAAAACCAAGGCTCCCTAGTTAGTCTATAGCTTGCTCACCTCTATCTACCCTATGGAATTATCTGTGGTTCAATTTCCTCTAGATTTGGGTCAAATATTTACCATCCTACCTTACCCAAAAAACCAAAAAACCAACCAAACCAAGTAAACAGACCAAATCAACCATTTATCTTACCTATTTCAACCAAGAAAACCAACCTTTGAACCAAATAAATCAACCATAACCAACTTATCAATCAACCAGAACCAACATCAACCCGACATTCAACCTGAACCACCACCTTTAACTTGACCATTTCACCCACTAACAACTAAAAAATAACAACCCTTGGGGCATGGATGAATTCATTTTCATCCCTCTTAGTCCCTCTTTTCTACCCAACACCTTTGGCTTGGGATCCTTTTCCCACCTAAATTGTTTATGGGAAGATCAACTACGGGAACTCTCCCTCCAAAAGGATCTAACCACCTAACCTAACCTTAGTAAGCAACCTTAACCCAACCTTGACATTTTTTAATATGGAGATCACCTTTTATCTAAACCTTTTTAACCAAAACCAAACCATTAGCTATCAAATTTTATCCAACCAACCATTGAAGATCACATTTTTTCCTTCAAACCCTTACCAAACCAACTAAATCCACCTTGGAGATCACCTTTCTCCATCACCCTTACCAAACCAACCATTGACCATTTGGATATTGTCTTTTCTCCAATCAACCAACCAACTTGGATATTACCCTTTCTCCACAAAGCAAACTTTTTTGAACAACTAAACACCTATTATGGAGTGACATATTCTCCCTCAACCATTTAACCTTTGGAGATCATCTTTCTCCACTAACCAAACCAACCATCACCTAATCAACCTTGTCATTTACCCTTGTCAATCCATCATTATTTTTTATACACCTAATCAATCATTAAAAATTAACTGGGGGACATCTTCACCCCTCATTAGCCTAAACCATTTATATGAGTATGGATTTGGGGCATTATTCAAACCTAAGCCCCTAAATGCTTTGAAATCACATCATGTTCTTTGGTTAAACCAAGTTCTTAGTCATATTATGTTTAACTTAATCTCATCCCTTGATTTAAAACCACATTCCATCTCCCTACATTAGGTGAAATCGATTAAAAATGAATCATGTGATTATCTATCATAATCATGGCCTTATCTTGAATAATGGGTACCACAGCTCTACCCATGGCATGATTCTCATGATACTTTCCATCCCTTTCACAATATGAATTCCCATGATCGTAGTCACCTAAAGCCATTTTCACCTACCTCACCTTCTTGTGCTTATTTTTTGCCTCCATAAAGGGCAACCTTTAAGACTATATAAGTAGGTCTATGTTAAAGAAGAAAATCAAATTAAAGAATCAAACTCATTACCACAAGTAATCATGGGTCATTTCTAAGCATTCATAGACTACTCCCTCAATGGACAACTATATAAGGATACTAAAATTGCACAAATATAGGGTAGATTTCTCCTTTGAAGGACATCTATCACAAATCCTTGAACAAATCAAATAAACTTAGACCACTCCTTTGAAGGATGACTGAGTAAAACATTTGTCAAAAGTATAGAAATTTCTTAGAAGCTTCTCACATCAATAAACTTCCCATATATAGAAAAAAAAAAAAGACCCACTATAAAAATCACAAAAAAAGAAAACTAATTTTGAAAGCTGCAATTGGCTCTCAAACAACAAACTAAGGTAGAAGCCATAATCGGCTTTCATAGGTAGACTTCTTCCATTGTTCAATCTACACGTTTTATGTCATAAACCTATTTATACTAGATCTTTGATGACCTATAGAAAAGACCTACTAGTATCACAGGAAGGTTCCATACTCATCCATATTCCATTTATACACTATAATCGATGGTGTTTTGAGCTTAATTGACACTTCATGATTGAGTTACCTTGTTTTAACCATCCAACTAACAATAACACAAAGCATAAAGGGTTTATGTTTATAAGCCCAACCATATTTCCATTATGGTATTTTCTAATCAGATCATTTAGCCCTAACATTTTACCTTTCATGACACTTTTCTAGACATATGTCTATTATTTATAGGTATTTGAACCTTCAACTACCAACTTTTCACCCTTTCACTAGGAAATGGGGTAAATTTTTGACAAACTAGTTGGTACACCAAATTGAGCAAACTATTGAACACCACCTGACCAACCATTGGAGATCACCATTATCCACCAACCAAACCAACCAAGAGATTACCTTTATTTTTCAACCTTGACCTGTTAACCCAACCTAACCATATCACCTTTCTCCTTAAACCTTTAACCATTGGATATAACTTTTCTCCTTAAACCTTTAACCATTGGATATCACCTTCTCCACAACATAGCCACCCATTTGGGAGTAACTTATTCTACCTTAACCATTAAACCATTATAGATCACCCTTTATCCACCAATATTAAACCAATCAACCTTTGACCTTTTTGGAGATCATCCTTTCTTCACACCATTTTGCACCACCCAATCGAGAGATTACCTTTCTTCACAAACTATGACCTTTTGATCCAACCCATTAGGGAGATGCTTATTCTCCCTTAACCATTGAAAAATTTGAGATTACCTTTCTTTACCAACTAAAACTTTTTCAACCAACCCAACCATAGGATATTGCCTTCTCCATCAACCATTGACTCGGTAGACACTAGAAAATTGCACACTTGCAGTTCTAGGTGTCTGAATGTCTCAAGACCACCTTAAATCCTCCTAAAACCTTCCTAACCCCTTTTTCCACCCTCCTAATTGAACCAAAGTCCCTGTTCTACCCAATTTTATTCAAAACTTATTATTTGAAAACACCATTCAAAAATAGTTTTTGAAATCACTAATCACAAAACACTATTCATGAAACACTATTCACCATCACTATTCACTATGGGACCCACTTTCACTATTAATGATGACATCACATATGACATGGAAATTGACATGTAAAATGACCTAGCATGTGACATATCATGTAACATGACATATGACATGGCAAAATGATGTGGCAAAGTGACATGGCTTGGTATCCCACATTTAGCCCCTTTTCTAAGATGCTTAATGACCTAATTTAATCATCATAAGGTTACCCACTTGAAATGGGTCTAATTTATCCTCAAGGGTAATTCATTTAACTTGGTTTTGTATTTTCACATGAAAATAGCCTTCAAAATTGACTTACCTGCCCCTGTCACACCTTGGGAGAGACACATAGCCCCCATTTTGGAATTCTTAGCCCCAATAAGAGAATTATCAGCCCAAATTGGAATATTCACCCACCTCATCTTGAAACACCCATGCCCACTTGAAAAATGTTGCCATATTTGGTGGGAGAACTCTTAAAAGTCATAAATGAGGACAAATAAGGGTGTAACAAAGTCTTTGGTCCCATTTTCAAACCATGTGCACAATTCCTTTCAGAATTGGAATTGCATTCAAGGTAGGGAGACTTAAAAAACCCAATAATAATATTATACCAACCCCTTGAACTTGATTAAAAATGTGCAATACTTCCAAGATGACCTCTTATGGCATGTTTCCTCACAAAAACTACAAATCCCCCCCCCCCTCTCACTCCTTCACCCAAGGGGAGGTTGAAAAGTTAGAGTATTGTTGCCCAAATTTTATTTTATGTGTTCATAAATTTCAAGGATGTAATTAATCTTCCACATATTTTAAGAAAATAATTTAAAGTAATGAAGCTCTGCCAAAATTACCTCAAGACATCTTCATCAACAATCTTCAATAAACCATCTTCATCAATAAGCATCTACAAACATTGAGGTAATCTTTTATTTTGTTATTTAAATTTCTTTATTTATTAATTTTTTCCTACATTCCCTTAAAATTTTCACTCCCTTCACCATAATTTTCTTCATCCATTCCTCATCTTACCATTTACCCTTTTACCCATTTACCCCATTTTGCATCTTTGCCATATTCCTCACTTGACCTCTTTCACCTCTTTGCCACACTCCACATATTCTCTTTTTTGAATCATCTATACATTTACCCCTTTGTATATTTTCATCCTTGATAATTTACCCAACCCAAAAAAATAATCCTTTTGACCCTTACCATTTTACCCAAACCCTACAACTATGGCCTTGCCTTGACTAGTTTCAGCATGTGCGAGATTTAGTCATTTTTCTTTGAATAAGTATCTCATTTATTTTTATACTTAGAATTTAATTTATCATTAATTTAAATGGAATTACCTTTATTTTATTTTATCATTTTCATTTATTATTAGGGGAGTGGATTGACAGCCATCCATGGAAGCTTTATCTTCTTGGATCTAGCATATGCTAGGCGGTCCACCTTGCATCTTTGTCTAACCAACAAGCTTGTGGTAGTGTTGTCCTATTTTAGGTATTCCTTATATGAAAAAAAGAAGTTATCTCTTTGTTTGGTCATCAATGAGTGCACATTTACTAGGTACATACCCTTCATCTTTGGTTTCTATCTTTTCTCATAAAAACTAAGAAAAAGCAAAAATTTATAGAAACATTTTGACATGCCCGATGGGACCTAGCATCATCTAGGTGCCCTTTTCTTCTAATTTTTCATAGTTTGAATTTGGATGCTCTCCTCCTTTATTTTTTTCTCATGAAATATGAAATCTAAAATTTCCTTTGCCATAAAGTAAATCTTTACGTTATTTTGTGTTCATCAAATGAAATTTGAAATCCAAAATTTCATTTAGCATAAAGTAAATCTTTGAATTATTTTATGTTCATCAAATGAAATTTGAAATCCAAAATTTCTTTTGGCATAAAATAAATCCTTTCATTCTTCTATTCTCATCAATTTGAAATCTGAAATTCCCTTTGGCATAAAATAAATCTTTGCATTCTTTTATTCTCATCAATTTGGAATCTAAAATTTCCTTTGGCATAAAATAAACCTTTGCATTATTTTATACTCATTCAAAGACATCAAAATTTTCCTTTGGTTTAAAATTAAGTGAATTCATGGTTTTTTTTCTTAATTATCTCACATATCTTTAATTAAATAGGTAAATTAATCATAGATTAACTTTTCTTCTTCACACACAAACTGAACCACTTTCATAATCAACACACCAAAATAATACTTGAGACAAGGTCTGACTTGTATTTCATCACCAAGCAGAAACCTTAACCCTACTTGGTTTTCATACTCAGATTTAATCACTAAGGGGTAAACCAAATCCATTCTCTGATAGAGTATAAATTTTGAACAAATGGTATATTTTGGCTAAGCGGTCTGACTCAGCTTTGGATTCATAAAGTGTAAGGAACAAGCCCCTAGTACTAGGCCACGTACTCGATTCAGTGTAGAATTGACTCTTGAGTGCCAAAATTTCCAAAACCTAAACTTAGATGGCTTTGTTTAAGAATTTTTTATATCCAATTCCCTTCATACTCATTTAAGGCTTAAGCCAACAAGAGATAATTAAAACTCTAAGGCTTAACATTCTCCAGATCATGTTGATTTCTTTCGATTTCTTTTCTTTTTTCAACAGCTTCTTATTTGAGGTGTGAGGTTCAACTTCCTCTCTTTGGTTTCTCACATAGTCTTAAATTGACTACAGGCAAGAAACCAAACCAACCTACCCTTTCCTCCTTCCTCATCTTTACCCATGGAGTACATCTTAGATGTTGAGGTGACACCCCATTATTCTCTTCATATGCCTCATTCACCTAATAGACCCTTGGTGGTCCCCAAAGGGGATGATGACTTCACTACCTATTTGGATAATAACCCAATGGCCTTGTAACATTACCTTACCACCTTGGCCATTTGCTCCCCAACCTCTTCCATCTCTCTCTTGAATCTACCTTATGGCATGCTACACCAACTCATTGTGGGTGTCACCTCTACCCAATATTTCTGTAGACACCGAAATCGTGTCTACCCCTTGGTCCTTTCTCCCCCTTTAGTCTCCTTTGGTCCACTTAACCACTCCTAACCCATGTCTTGTTCATTTGAAATAATTATCTTATTTTAAGTTAATAATTCTCTCTCCCTTGCCACCTCACCACCCTAGGATGCCCTTCTTTGGATTCCCTTCATCCACCCTATGACCCATTTATGACCCCCATTTCATTCTCCCATGCCTATTTATACCCTCTCGACTGTTTTCCCATGGCCCTTTGACCCAGCGGCGTGCAAGAATGGGCAGAAGGCTAAAATTAGCCTCTGTCCCCATTCTAAAGCCACTGATGTCGATCATCATTCGGCCGACGTCGGTGGTTCTACTGGCATCGGCAGCCTTCAAGACTGCATTCCACCTCCAGAACATAGATCCTCTCTTTCGACCTTCAATCATCTGACCTCTAATCATCTGATCTTCAACCATCCATTCCTTCACTCTGCCACTCTACAAATCTTCAAACCAGGCCTCTCACTCTCTCTCTCTCTCAGGTATACACAGCAAGCTTCTACACCAACAATAGGTCCTCCACACAGGCTACATCAACAACAGGTACAGGTATCAGTAGCACTCCTTCAACAAGGCACATGTATGTATATTTTCTATGTTTTCATTATGTTTTCAGTTATTGCTTTCAAGTAATATCCCCCCCAGACCAGACTGTTAACCAGACTAGACCCAAATCCTTATTTCTCTGTCTCCCTATTGCCTCTATCTTCTATCTGACCATACACTCTGTCCATTGTCCCTGCAACTTTGCCCAAACCTATGCATAGACCATTAACCAAAACCAAACTTTCTCAGACCATCCAAACAACACGAAAACCCATCCAGACCCCTTTTCAGACCCGTCTATAGACCATAGACCTGACCAGACCAGACCGACATCGACCACTGCCTCCACTGACGTCGGTAGACTAACCGACATCGGCAGACCTTTACAACCAATGCCGGTAGGACCACTGACGCCGGTGACTATGACCAGGCTGACAGCAACATTCAAGTAAGCATTTGCTTCCATTTCCTTTTCAGTCTTCAC
The DNA here is from genome assembly GCA_037957365.1 of Torreya grandis. NCBI lineage: Eukaryota > Viridiplantae > Streptophyta > Pinopsida > Cupressales > Taxaceae > Torreya > Torreya grandis. The sequence continues at coordinate 436,918 of JARHVA010008377.1, read as the reverse complement.
TTATTTCAGTATTTTATCATTCTGCCTTTTATCAGACATTAATTTTATCAATCAGTGGGTTAACATCCCTCAAGCTTTTACTTCTGAGATCAAGCTTTTGCTTGACAACCCACTATCTCCTCATATAACGCCTTCTTTGTCTTAGTCTCTTTCTTTTGCAGGTGTCATCCTCCACAACCAAAGAGGAGTTCTCACGACGTCTGGATAACGGTGCACACGACTTCATCCAGGTACATACAAGCCTTAGACCATTCTTCTTAGTTTCTCATTTTCTCTCTTTGAATGTGAAAGCGAATATAACATAGAAACATTCTGGCACGCCCGGTGGGACCTTAGGGTCTTCCTTGGGTTCCTTTTCTTTCTGTTCATATAGGTGCATTAGGTTTCTCCCTTTTCACCTCTTTCTTCTCTTCTAAACGACATCATAAGCATGATTAAAAAGAAATTTTCTTTCTTTTCTTGCATTTCAAACTAGTCAAAAGTCATATTTTTCAACCCTTTCTCAACTTGTTTTCATTCAAACTCACATTTTGACTTGGGCTTAAAACACATTGCATGACATTTTTGTTTGCTTGCATTTCTTAGTCCACACCTAGTAATTAATAACCGCATTATGAATTAATCATAGTCCACTTTATGTTACACAACCAAACCACTTGCACCAAATCAAACATCAAACTCACCTGAGACAAGGCCCGACTGGGATTTCATCCCCCAGCAGATACCTTACATGTCTCGACAATCCTACTTGGATTTCATCACTAAGGGGAAAGCCCACTCTGTTCTCTGGCAGAGTCTAATCTCTAGGGAAAGTATATTTTGGCTAAGCGAGACCAGCTTACCACTGGACTCGTGAAGTGAGGGGAGCTTGCTCCTTAACACCAGGCCATGTACGAAACCTAATCCAGACTCTTGAGTGCCTAAACAAACCTGAAACCATGCATAGACTACCTCTTCTAAGACCCATTCTAACAGCCAACCTCCCAAACATCACTTTAAGGCATAAGCCAACGGGATTCTAAAAGTTGATTCTTAGGATTTAACGCTTAGGACCTGCTTGTGTTCTTCTATTTTTCTGTTCCCATCTGCTTGTTTGAGCTAGTGAGGACGTTCTTCTTCTTTTTTTCCAAGAATCTTTAAATTTTTTGAGTTTCTGGAAACCATAGTCACTGGCATCGACTTTACCACCGACGTCAGCCATATTTTCTCACCATCACCGGTTATCTGACTGATGTCAGCCATCTTTCCCACCGACATCAGTTTTTCAACCGACATCGGTCATTGTCACAGTCCCTTTTTTTTCAAAACAACAACCTAAAACTCGTCCCTTTTTCTGCCAAAACCACATTTTGAGTTTCTAAAATTGAAAAAGCATAGTTTCTGGAACCTGACCCCTTTCTTACCTTGAATGGCTTTGACACAAAGTCAAACCAAGGCTCTTCTTGACCACGCTAGCCATCAATTGCTTCCACCTTCCTCGTCCATAACCAGTCCCATAATGGAGTTCCACTTAGAGACCGAAAGAACTCCTACTTGACCGACCCTGACTCAGACCCCCATTATCCCTGAAGGGGACCAAGATTTCAAAATATTCTTGGACCTCAATGTCACAGCCCTCCAAAACTATCTCGTAAGAAACCCAATGCGAGACCTTTCGGGTGAAGGGGCGATGACATCAACACCGTCCATTATCCAGCCTATTGCCTCAACCATTAACCTGACCATGGACAATACGCAAAGTTTGGCCTCCCAATTTATTTTTAAACTGACCTCCATCGGGGTCCCATTACCCCCTCAACCACACGCAATTCAACCAAGTTCTACATCATACCATAACTTGATTGTCTCAACCCCTCACACTCTTGCACCCATAAATGCAGGAGTGTTTACCTCCCCTTTTACCAATGCCACCATGCAACCACCTTTGGTGGTATCTAGTCATCTTATGCCTTCTACCTTCATGACCCAACCACCTTTGGCCTCCACTTCTATCCCTCCGACTAGTTACACATATGTTGCACCCCTACAAGTGCAACTGACTACGTCGTATGCCCCTTCTAGCACTTTTCAAGCACCCTACAACCTAGGGGGCACCCCATCTACCAATCCATGAGTAGATATAATCAAAATGCTGATGGAAAAAATGTCCAATCTCGAGACCTCTATTTCTGGTTCACGCAATGCTCTCTCGTATGAGCAAATTTGCAATGAACCCATCCATCCTTTCGTCCCGATCCGACCATATCCCAACGAGTGGGAGCTTCCTAAATTTACTCGCTTCCAGAGTAAGGAAGACCCGCAACAACATCTGTGGGCATTCAGACATGCCTGCTATCTCATAGCCCACGATGATGCATTACTTCTATGCACATTCCCCATGTCACTTTCTGGCCCCGCCCTTGACTGGTATAGCTCTCTTACCAGACATTCCATATTTTCATTCATTCAACTCACCCAATTATTTATTGACCATTTTTCTATCAACATCACCAAACAAGTCTCAATCACAGACCTCTACTCCATCAGGCAATTTGACGATGAATCAATAGTCAATTTTGTCGCCTGTTGGAGAGGCTTGATTAACCAGCTCTCCTTCTCCTTGCCTCAATCTGAGCTCATCGAGCTCTTTTCTCGAGCATGTTCCAGCCACATCTCTTCTACCTTGTGGATTCAAACATTCTACACTTTTGACAAAGCTTTCACCATGGCCCGAAAGCTTGAACTCTGCACCATTGAAGAGGATAAGGTCAAATTGCGTAATACTAATGCAAAAGCCTATGACCATTCTTCTTCCAGACCTCCTTCTTCTTCCCACTCCAAACCCAAAGGAGTGGCCAACACTGTGGTCATTAGATCACCATCCTTGATAACAACTAATCACTCTCAACCTTCTACATCTTTAAGCATCACCAAACAATTCCAACAATGGTACATCCAGCGTTCATACACTCCGCTTGGAGAATCATACGCTTCCATTTTAGAAAAACTTGTCAAGCAGGGGTTCCTCAATCTCCCTCCAATCTGACCACCCCAATTCAACCCTTTAAAAGCCCTCCCTACATGGTATAGGGAGGCCAACTTTTGTCACTATCATCACGTTCACGGCCATGACATCAAAAATTGCCAAACCTTCAAAAACATCATCCAAGACATGATCGACAAGGGGGATCTTGTTTTGGATAACCCAAATGCCCCACCCAACCAACACATCAACATCTTCAAACAACCATTCCCAAACCATCCTCTTACTCAAAACAATGTCCAGACCTTGACCAAAAGCTCCCATGACCATGACATACACACGATCAACACGGTCTCGCCTCTTGTCCCTGATCAATCTCCTTCATAGGTGGAAGAGTTTTCTTCCCTTATTACTCCTCCACAAGATGAAGAACTTTCTTCTCCTATTATTCCTCCATTGACCTCTCTTATACTGGAGGACGCCTTGACCATACCTATACCATTAAGCCCACCTTCTTCCTTCCTCCCACCAATGGAGGACCATACCTTGCCTACTCCTCAACCAAAAGTAGAAGGCACAATCATCCATGCCCTCTGTCCTCCTGAAGAGTCACACTCTCCTATTTCTTCTCCACCAAGAGAAGACCCAGTCTCTACACCCATTTCGACCAAGGAAGACCCAGTCATGGTTTCCTCTTGCCTTTTGCCAGAGATTGCTACATCTCACTCACCTCCATCCACATCTAAACCCAAACCCGTATCTAACTTTGCCTCGCACAATGGTGGTCCTCAACCCAAACCAAAGAAGGCCACTAAACTACACCGGAGGACTCCTCCCCCACCTTCGTCATTACCCTCAATCTTGGGCCCGCATCCGTCCACTTTAATAGGAGTGCTTCCTACTCCCATGCTTCATAGAGGCAAGTCGCCTCCATTACTCTCTCAACCCATCAGACATATATCTCCTCCAATCCATCGACCAACGCCTCCTAAACCAAAGTCATCAACCCCCACTGCAACAAGACACACAGACCCATTAGCAAGTTCTTATGCCTTGCTGTTATGGTAATTGTTGCAGTCATCTCACATCAATCTCCCACCTCTTAAACCATATCAATCTCTCAGACCAAAACCACCCTGGTTCGATGGCACTCAAATTTATGCATATCATCACACGCTTGGGCACAACACCGAGCATTATTGTGCCCTCAAGGTTGTCAATCACCAATGTCTGGGGAATGACACCTTTCTTCTCGACCATGTTATCAATAAACCTTCAACACCGCCCCACACATCGACTCTCAGATCAAGACCATCTTGGTTTGACAACTCTAAATTTTACCACTATCATCACACTCTGGGACATGACACTGAGAATTTTTGTGATCTTAAAGCTGTCACTCGTCAACACCAAAAAAAGGATTCCCTTCTCATCAAGGATCCTCTTGACCACCTCTTCAACAAATCATCAACACCGACCCATGCTTCTCATACCTCATCACTTAAATCAAAATCTCCACACCAGACTATGGTCCCTTTACTGCCTTTGACCCCCTTATTTGACATCAACACAGTCAATCTGACCACCAAGCCTCAACCAATCTCAACCAATCTGTCAAACATTCTTCCTAGCCACTGGGGGAACCCAACGTTCATCCAAGCCTCAACCAACCTTTCAACCCAGTCTCGACCGAATATCAATCACTCTTTTAATCCTAAACCTTGACTAGGCCTCAACCAAGCCTCGACCATGTCTTGACCGAACAAGCATTGACCCAACCTTGACCAAACATCAACCACCCTGTTAATCATGACCTTGACCACACATCAACCAATCTCAACCAATCATCGACCTAATACCAATTTCAACCCAACCATCGACCAAATATCAACAAACATCAACCAGACATTGACCAATCATCAATCTAGACCTCAACCAGACCTCGATCATGACATTGACCAAGACCTCAACCAAATCTCGACCAAGACATTGACCAGACATTGACCATGACATTGACCAGAACATCAACCAGACATCGACCAATCATCAATCTAGACCTCAACCAGACCTCGATCATGACATTGACCAAGACCTCAACCAAATCTCAACCAAGACATTGACCATGACATTGACCAAACCATCGACCAGACACCAACCAATCATCAATCATGACCTCGACCAAACATTCAACCCAAACATTCAACCAACCTTTTTATCAAAACATTCAACCAGCCTCGATCAATTGTAATATCCCTTCGGATATCAAAACAAAAGCTCTAAATTGCTTATCTGAATTTCTGCAAAATATCTTCAAATGGATAAATAAATCATGGTATAAACTCTTACTTATTTTCTCATAAGCTTACAATAGAGGTCCTCTGTCAAGTATACAAAGAATATTGAAAGTACGGCCTTAATAGCCTAAGTATTCTACAAATTGGGAAAGAAATCTGAATCTGGTATGTCTCAGCCTGCTGTGTAAAAAACACAGTCACCGACGTCAGTTATACTGCCATCATCGATCGATCTGTAGTCGTTAAGTCGTTGACGTCAGTGATATGTCAACTGATGTCAGTCTCTATAGGTCTCTATTCATTGATGTTGGTGCCTAAATTTTCTCTTGATGCATACGGATTTTCACGAATCTATACGGAATTCATACGGCCGCTAATATAGCACAACCTGTATGCTTGATCCTGATCTGTAGAATTATGGGCTAATACAAAAGATCTATATCTGGATAATTCTTGAATCAAAACCCAAAAATAATGAAATACCTATAAACCCTTGTGATAGATTTTGTGTGAAGTTATCTCTCAAACTTGTAAACACTTGTGATAATTTTTGTATGAAGTTATCTCTCAATTTGGCAATAGATCGGCTGATCTCTCACAACCTCTGAATCACACACAATGAAGAGTTGATGTTCTTCAATGCAAATGGAATCCTGGAACCCTTGGCTCAGTCTTCACAGAAGAATTTCTTAACAAGAATCAATATCAATAATAATCATGAATACAAACTCTCTCCCATGAGAGATACTTATACCCCTCCAAAGGTGTGCTTGCTAAAATTAGATTCCCTTAAATTAGACTTAGGGCTTCCTTAAATTAGAAATAGGGTCTTAAAATTGGACCAATTCTTAAATTAGAATTAGGATCCTAAAATTAGACCCAATAAATAATAATTAATAATTAATTAAAATTGGACCAAATAATTAATATTTGATTAAATCAATCAAATATTAATATCTCCCTTAATTCATGTCTGAAAGAGCCCAAATGAAAGCCAAGCCCAGCTCCATCAAGACCCTCTATCCATCTCATCAGCCTACGAGGGTCGTGTAATAGGCTAATCATCTACTCTGCACATGTCAACTAAAAAGGGGACATGACAATCTGCGCCTCCTAAAATTTCTTGCCCTCAAGCAATCGCTGAATGATAGACCAATCAATCCACCTGGATCCCAAATGAAGTCTCGATCTACAGTGATGTCAACCAACACAAACTCCAGGCCCTATCCATCACCACTCTCATCCAATGGCGTCACATCACCCCTGTCTCCTATACCCACTACAATATCTGAATCCAGAGTGTGAATGCTAGACATACGCATATCATCATCAACATGTGACTCACCTATAAAAGAAAGTTGAGACTCTACCACACGTGCTAACTCCTGAACTGAACTCACCACATGTCTCTCTTGTATCGGTGCCAATGTGCACTCGGTAGCGCACTCAATCATGTCATGTCATATGAGCCTCTCCATCTGATGAAAAAACATATATTTGAAGCTGCTGCCCCGTATTGCCTTAAGAACATGTGTCTTTCCATCGACATCAAAGTGAACTTCCATGTCCTTGAGACGAAGAGTAACTTCCTCAAATGAATGAAGCCACTTCATACCCAAGACTAAGTCTATATCCCCCATGTTCACTACATAATAATCAGCCTTGAACTCATAGTTGTTCAAGCGCAATGGGAGGTCTCTAATCATACGCTCACACCTAAGAGTGTGACCATCCGCTACCTTAACTCTAATGCCCTCAAAATCTTTAGTAGTGAGTCCACGCTTCTCCACAAATCTAGCATCTATAAAATTATGTGTGGCTCCTGTATCAAGAAGAGTGATGACCTTTTGTCCTGCCAAAACTCCCCAGAGTCTAAATGACTCATCCGACTGAATGCTGGACAGGTGTGCCTCCTATATGTGAAGATCTAACTCTACTTCTGCCTCCTCAAAACTATTTTGCTGTTCAGAATCCTCTAAATTTGAATCCTCATAATATGCCCACATCACATGATTTGCCTTGCCCTTAGGCCTCAAAGGGCAATCGTGATGGATATCATATGGACCTTTGCAGTAGAAGCAAAGATTCTTCCTACGTAGATCATTAAGCGCCTCATGATCCAAAGGTGGTGCTGCTGGATTGGCCTTTGAATCATTTTTAACCCTAGATTTATCTATGTTAAAATCCGGTCTCTCTATATCCCTGTTAGAGTGCTTATGGTCTCTAGGTGAAGAAGTACCTCTGGAGTTAAATTTATTGGATGGGGCTGCCATCTCCATATTATGCGCCTTCGTCATAGCTACCTATAATGAAGGAGGATCAAAGCCTTTGATCTAACCTCTCAATGGTTCTGTCAATCCCTCCATGAAGAGTACTACAAGTCACCTCTTTGAAATGTCAGGAACCATTACTGATAACTTCTAGAAGTCACCAATGTATGCCTCTAGACTCCCACTTTGGCGTAGCTGAGCTAACTCTCTGAAATAGGACTCTGGATCCCTCCTATCAAAATTCTCTACCAGCCTATCCACAAACTCCTGATAAGATGTGATCCGATCATGATGGAGTGTCACCATCCCGTGGTGCCACCAATCGTGAGCTACTCCCTCAAGATGTAGTGTCGTATATCTGATAGCATCTTCCTCAGCCATCGATCACAATGTGAGAAATGTATCTAGCTTACTAACCTAGGCCTGTACTGTCACCTTACCACTACCGTCAAACATCGCTAGTGTGAGCCTGCTCATTGCATGCTTCAAATCATTGTTCTGGGGTCTTGGTCTCCCATTCTATCGACCTTGGTAATGGTCCTTCCTTTGTGTGAGGAATCAGTCAAAAGTAATCATCTCCCTGACCACAAGTGGTAATGACTCCCACTCGTCAGTTGCTACCCTAAGTGTGTCCGTAAATGCCTCCTCATGCTCTCACCTGCTATCACCTCCTCTACCTCTTGTCTCACAAAGGTAGGCCTAGTAGGCCTGTTAGCTGTATGAGAAGCAGTCCCAAGGCCTCTCTGTGATCCTACATCACTCCTGACATCGTCACGATGTGGGAAATGTCCCCTCAGAGTACCCAATCTCGACAGTGCTGCTGCCAACTGCTGTAGTACTGTGTTATTCTGCCTTTGCCCTTCTCGTATGTCTCTAAGAGTAAGTAGAACCTCTGCATCATCTTGATCTCTAGGATAGTGAGGAATATGGGGCCTGTCAATATTGTCACCCATGTCTTCCGATTGTTGTTCTAAATCTTGAGTGCCTTCAAGCAAAGCTCTACTATGCGTGAAATACTCGTGTGCTCCTAACCCTTGTGGCTGCATAAGATTGTCAACCCCTCAGGATGGCAGGATTTAGCTCTGATACCACTGTAATATCCCTTCGGATATCAAAACAAAATCTCTGAATTGCTTATCTAAATATCTACAAAATATCTTCAAATAGATAAATAAATCATAGTATAAACTCTTATTTATTTGCTCATAAGCTTACAATAGAGGTCCTCTGTCAAGTATACAAAGAATATTGAAAGTACGGCCTTAATAGCCTAAATATTCTACAAACTGGGAAAGAAATCTAAATCTGGTACGTCTCAACTTGCTGTGTAAAAAACAAAGTCACCGACGTCAGTTATACTGCCATTGTCGGTCGATCTGTAGTCGTTAACTCACCCATGTCGATGATATGTCGATTGATGTCAGTCTTTGTAGGTCTCTGTTCACCGATGTCGGTGCCTGAATTTTCTCTTGATGCGTACGGATTTTCACAGATCTATACAGAATTCGTACGGCTACTGATATAGCATAACCTGTATGCTTGATCCTGATATGTAGAATTATGGGCTAATACAAAAGATCTATATCTGGATAATTCTTGAATCAAAATCCAAAAATAATGAAATACCTGTAAACCCTTGTGATAGTTTCTGGGTGAAGTTATCTCTCAAACTTGTAAACACCTGTGATAACTTCTGTATGAAGTTATCTCTCAATTTGGCAATAGATCGGCTGATCTTTCACAACCTCTGAATCGCACACAATGAAGAGTTGACGTTCTTCAATGTAAATGGAATCCTAGAACCCTTGGCTCAGTCTTCACAGAAGAATTTATTAACAAGAATCAATATCAATAATAATCATGAATACAAACTCTCTCCCATGAGAGATCCTTATACCCCTCCAAAGGTGTGCTTGCTAAAATTAGATTCCCTTAAATTAGACTTAGGGCTTCCTTAAATTAGAACTAGGGTCTTAAAATTAGACCAATTATTAAATTAGAATTAGGATCCTAAAATTAGACCCAATAATTAATAATTAATAATAAATTAATAATTAATTAAAATTGGACCAAATAATTAATATTTGATTAAATCAATCAAATATTAATATCTCCCTTAATTCATGTCCGAAAGAGCCCAAACGAAAGCCAAGCCCAGCTCCATCAAGACCCTCTATCCATCTCATCAGCCTACGAGGGTCGCGCAATAGGCTAATCATCTACTCTGCACATGTCAACTAAAAAGGGGACATGACATCAATCTTTGACCAAACATTCAACCCAACCTCTTAATCATCAACCCATCCAACATCAATCGACACGTGGCCCATCTCGAAGAGGCAAATAGGGCAAGTGTGCTCCTAATTGACTTGGACCTTATCATAATGCACAAGCATGGCCCAGGGACTTATTAGAACTTGAGCTCTTAAATGCCTTGCATCTGTGACCATTCTGCTGTTAGTCAAGTACTCGATCACTTGACATTTTACTTGAGCTCGTCCCTTGAGCAACTCCCTATCATTATCAATCCTCATTCCTTTCAACCCTGTTTCCCAATATTCGTCAACCCTTTTTGTCAAGCATGAATGCTTTGTCCTAATAAAAGGGAACCCTTAAACCTCTAGAGGCTCGTCCATGGCTAAACTTCAGTCAACAAAAACATATCAAAAATGGGATACCTATCATATCAAAGGTCATAAACTCTAAATGTAGACTGCTCCCTCGAAGGACAGCTACATAATTGTTGTATTTACTAGACTGCTCCCTTGAAGGACAGCTAGGCCAAGTCATATCAAACATATAAAGCAAAATATAGACCACTCCCTCAAAGGATGGCTATGACTAAATATTGCTACAGACAACACTCTTTTTGAAGCTTCCTACATCGATTAGCTTCACATATATGACCACTAAGCAAAACAACATCCCTACGTGGACTTCCCGCATTGATCAGTTCACCAAAAAAAAAATATATATTATGACTGATAAGTTATAAAGCCATGGACATGCCTATAGTCATTCTTGGGTCACCTATAAAAGGGGCAAGGTTCTTCCTGCCACAAAGGGTTACCCCATCCTCTCATATCACACAATCCTACTTATCACCACAACACACTCAAGGGAATTCAAGCTCACTTAACATCAAGTGATTCGATTACTTCTCTAGCACAACCACTGGTCAACGACGCAATGCATGAATGGGGCTTTTGTTCTAACAACCCCTATCTATGCTCTCATTTTGGTCCTTGTCAATGAAAGAGCAATTTGCCTTTCACTTATCTTTCACACTTTGGTCACATTCAACCAAACTTTTTTCTACCCAACCAATTCCAACCAAGCCAACCCAAACATTTTCAGACCAACAACATGACATCATGACATCAGACATCATCCTAGTCCTTTTCACATAGTTTCTATGGACACCAATACACATGGAAACTATCTACCAGACATGATTTATGTTAAGCATAAACCAATACTTGCTGAAGCATAAATAGACCTCAATTCATTTTTATCATACATCCATCACGAATATGGAAAATTGCTAGGGATGAAAGACCCCTCAACCAATGTTATAGAATACACCATTTGGAAAAGGCTGTAACATCTTCTTTCTCCTCATCATTTCGACACATGACCAAACCAACCTATCGACCTCTTTGACCCCTCTGTCTGAACTACATTGGTCTAAGGCCCCTAAGACCGAGGCTATGTAGGCAGCACTCAGATGACACGACATCCTCTAGGGTTAGCTCGACCACCCTCATTTGTTCGTCTCCCTAATGGACAAACCTTCTTTTCTTTGACCATGACCTTGACCTCGACCAAGACCAATCCATACCTTTGACCCTTCCTCCCTTTTAGGGAGAAATACATTGGCCTGAGGCCCTTTACACAACGGCTATGTAGGCAGCACTTAGTCTTCTGAGGTTAGCTCAGCCACATTCTTTCATCCATCCATTCATTCGACCAATCTCAACCCGCCTTGACCAATGACAATTGGAGATCATGCCTATCTCCTCTGACCATGACCACTTCCAAGACCACTTTGCCTTGGTTGTTTTTGCATGAATGCTACCTCACGACTGGTTAGCAAAATTGTGCGCAGACTATTTATGACCCTCACAAGTATAGGATCGCAAGCCAGTTGATCCCCACTACTTGTGACATTTTCGTGTTTTTGGGAGCACTTCCTAAGCCCAAGATACCTGGAACATGATGACCATTGGAGCTTCAGCTTAGATTGAATAACTCGATCAGCTACGACCAAATGTTGGGGCTCAGTTACTTCAATTTTGGCACTCCTCGACCCTCGACCTGCGACAATTTAACCTGACCATCTTGTGAAGTGGTATACGTGCAATCACGACTATTGTAGCATTCACACTCCATCTTTACCATCTTCATCCACTCTCTATCAAATCGGCACCTGATTCCAGGTTTCCTTCCCTTGACTCTTGCTTTGAGGGGGAATACCTCATCCATAATCGGGGCAACCAACCCTCCTATTTTTGTCTTGCAGTTCACTTGAACAACCAACAAGACATAATCAATCTCATCCTACACCTAGGGCAATCAACTCCTATTTTTGTCTTGCAGTTCATCTAGAACAACCAACAAGACAAAAAGGGGCAAATGTAGACACCGAAATCGTGTCTACCCCTTGGTCCTTTCTCCCCCTTTAGTCTCCTTTGGTCCACTTAACCACTCCTAACCCATGTCTTGTTAATTTTAAATAATTATCTTATTTTAAGTAAATAATTCTCTCTCCCTTGCCACCTCACCACCCTAGGATGCCCTTCTTTGGATTCCCTTCATCCACTCTATGACCCATTTATGACCCCCATTTCATTCTCCCACGCCTATTTAGACCCTCTTGACCATTTTCCCACGGCCCTTTGACCCAGTGACGTGCAAGAATGGGAAGAAAGCTAAAATTAGCCTTTGTCCCCATTCTAAAGCCACCGACATTGGTCATCATTCGGCTAACATCGGTGATTCTGCCGACGTCGACAGCCTTCAAGACTACATTCCACCTCTGAAATGCGGATCCTCTCTTTCGACCTTTAATCATCTGACCTATGATCATCCGATATTCAACCATTCATTCCTTCACTCCACCACTCTACAAATCTTCAAACCAGGCCTCTCACTCTCTCTCTCTCTCAGGTATACATAGCAGGCTTCTACACCAGCAACAGGTCCTCCACACAGGCTACATCAACAATAGGTACAGGTATCAGTAGCACTCCTTCAAAAAGGCACAGGTATGTATATTGTCTATGTTTTCATTATATTTTTAGTTATTTCTTTCAAGTAATATCCCCCCAGACTAGACTGTTAACCAGACCAGACCTGAATCCTTATTTCTCTATCTCCCTATTGCCTCTATCTTCTGTCTGACCATACACTCTGTCCATTGTCCCTGCAACTCTACCCAAACCTCTGCACAGACCATTAACCAAAACCAGACTCTCTCAGACCATCCAAATAGCATGAAAACCCATCCAAACCCCTTTTCAGACCCGTCTATAGACCACAGACCTATCCACAGACCACAGACCCGACCAGACCAGATCGACATCGACCACTGCCTCCACTGACGTCGACAGACTAACCGATGTCGGCAGACCTTTACAACCAACACCGATAGGACCACCGATTCCAGTGACTATGACCAGGCTGATAGTAACATTCAGGTAAGCATTTACTTCCATTTCCTTTTTAGTCTTCAATCATTTCAGTATTTTATCATTCTGCCTTTTATCAGACATTACTTTTATCAATCAGTGGGTTGACATCCCTCAAGCTTTTGCTTCTGGGATCAAGATTTTACTTGGAAACCCACCATCTCCTCATCTAACACCTTCTTTGTCTTAGTCTCTTTCTTTTACAGGTGTCATCCTCCACAACCAAAGAGGATTTCTCACGACGTCTGGATAACGGTGCGCATGACTTCATCCAGGTACATACAAGCCTTAGACCATTCTTCTTAGTTTCTCATTTTCTCTCTTTGAATGTGAAAGTGAAAAATCGTATAGAAACAATTTCATTTCTCATGCTTCTTCCTCAACTCATGGCCCTCTAATAGATCAAACTCAATTGAATGTCCCAATCACTACTCAAGAACCCTCAACCCTAACTGACTCATCTCACATGGAGGTGAGTGTGCCCCTTCTCATCAATACCCTACCAACCTTGGGTCAAACTTCCACCACTCATTCCTCTTCCCCTCTTATTTTTATCCAACCAACCAGCACCCCTCTTCAAAACCTAGTGCTTTCGATACCCAAAACACTTCTTCCCATCCAAACTTGGGTAACCCATCAAACCTAACCCTCTCATACACCCATTCCCCTAACTACAACTGTTCCCCAAAAAATAGCTTCCACTTCTTATCAATGTACGGCTAACCCACAAATCCATATATCTCCCCTTACCTCTTCATTCATACCCACAAGTTATTATGGGGTACCCCCTCAACAAGCATCAACCTCTTACCACCATATTCCCTCTTCTAAACCATCCTATTAGTTGATCAATTCTACCATTCCCCCAACCCAACCCCAAACTGACTTGGTTAAGATGTTAATCAACAAAGTTAACAATCTTTAATCTTCATTTTTAGGCTCCATCAACCTCTTTTTCTATGAAAAAATATGTAACAAACCCATCCATTTGTCCCAATCCATGCCTACCCTCCCCAATAGGAACTCCCAAAATTTACTAAGTTATAAAATAAGGAGGACCCCCAGTATCATCTTAGGGCATTCTGGCACTCATGTTACCTAATTTCCCATGATGAATCCTTGCTTCTCCACACATTCCCCATGTCTCTATCAAGATCGGCCTTAGATTGGTATAGTGCCTTGCCTAAGCATTCTATCATCTCCTTCACTCAATTGGCCCAAACTTTCTTGGAACACTTTTCAATAAATATCTCCAAGAAAATCTCTATTACCGACCTCTACTCTATTTGTAAATATGAAGATGAGTCCATTGCTAACTTTGTCACTCTTTGAAGAAACTTAATAAACCAAATTTCCTTCCCCTTAACTCAACTAGAACTCATATAGATTTTTGCTCGAGCATGTGTAAAACACATTTCCTCCATGTTGCATGTCCAAATTTTTTTAACATTTGATGAAGCCTTTACCATGGCTCATAAGATATAAAATAAATCCATTGAATAAGGGAAGTTAAAGTTGAAAAACAAAATCTTAACTTAGAAACCCAACAAGCCCTCTTCATCCAAACCCAACAACCTAACCAATAGAAATACCAAGAACAAAGTGACCGCCGATGCTATTGTCCTCAAAGCTACACCTCCACCATCTACCAACCAACAAAACTTGAGGAACCAGACATATAACTCTTAAAATCCTTCCAACCAAAGAAACCAAATATGGAATAATCAAAAGCAATTAACTACACTTGGAGAACCATATGCTTCTATTTTGGAAAGACTATTAAAATCCAACATCATTCAACTTCCACCAATTAAACCACCTCAATAGTTTGATCTTTCTCACCCCATGCTAGGATGGTATAATGAGAATGACCACTATGTCTTTCATCAGGTCATAGGGCATGATATTAATATATGTAACACCTTCAATAATATTATCCAATCCCTCATTTACAAGGGGGAGATTAGATTAGATAACCACAATAATCCACCAAATCAAGCTCTCAACATATTTTGATAGCCTTTTCCAAACCATTCTCCCACCAAAAATGAGAGAAATAACATCAAATTCTCTCTTAACACCCATAACATCAACATGGTTCATGACATGCTTGATGACAAAGAATCACTCATCAACCCACCAATTCCCCTTTGCCTATGAAAGAAGTAGAGTTACCTTCTACCCCTTTAAACACCCAAAT
Organism: Torreya grandis; assembly: GCA_037957365.1. Lineage (NCBI taxonomy): Eukaryota > Viridiplantae > Streptophyta > Pinopsida > Cupressales > Taxaceae > Torreya > Torreya grandis. The sequence continues at coordinate 421,502 of JARHVA010008377.1, read as the reverse complement.
ATAATAAGTAACCATACCCAAACCTTCAATAGAATATTCCACACCTATATCCTCTATTATGGAACCATTTGTTCCCTCTTTGAAGGCTATCTCACAAGAAAAGATAGCCTCATCCACTAAACCTTTAATTATGAAACCTTCTATCTCAAGCCAAGACAAGGGTAAGAAAACCAAAGTAGAACCCCTAACCCCTTCTTTGGTGAAATAACCTAGCACTTCTAAAACCTCCACCCAACCATCTAAATTTTTTTCTAAACTAACCAACCCTCAATCGATTGAAACAAATAAAGTAGCTAAACCTCATTCAAAATGAATAAAAATAACCAAGGTGGTAAAACCACAAAAGAACCCAAAATCCTAAATTTTACCTCCTTCACCCTTGCCCTCCCTCTTGGGTCCTCATCCCTCTACCTTGATCATGAATCCCATTATTTATACCAAAACCCTACCACCTCTACTAGTTACACCATCACACTTCCTTTCTAAAACATCTCTCCTACTAACACTAGCAATACCTGAGCTACCTACCTTACCATCCTCTCCTTCTATCTCATCAACTGTATTACCTAAACCAAATCCATCAAGAAAACATGCCAACTTAAAATCACATATCACCAAACCTACTTCCAAACAATCTTCTACCTTGACACCCAAACTAAAAACCACCAAACCCCTACCACCTTTAGTGGAGTCATACTCAACTATTCTCTAAAGGTTTTTTAGAACCTTTTCCATAAATTTACCTCCTATCAGACCCTTCCAACCTATAAAAACTTTTAACCCTCCACATCCTTAGCCAAAATGGTTCAATGATAACATGATATGTTCATACCATCGGGCACTAAGGCATGACACTAAGAACTATAAAGCTCTCTAATAACTTGTTCATAGCTTATGTGAAAATGTTGATATGTTATCAGAAAAACCTCTTTCATCCCCATTATCAACCCAACCACTAACTCAAACCTAGGAGTGAATAGGAGGAACCAAAGCAACCACCCAATCTAGAAAACCCCCTTATCCACACTATTCACATGGTCACCCTATCCTACACCCAATAGAAGGATAAAGGGAAGGTTAAGGCATCCATTCCTTGGAATACCCCTCCTCAAATTACAAAATAAATAATACCCAACCCTCTCCATCTTTAAATAATCCCAAAGTATCTATCTTAGGAACCTATTCATCTAATCCTCCATATCCTAATCCATATGAAATATCCATCAAAAAAGCTATCCTCAAACAACTCCACCACACTCCAACAAAGATGAGCTTGTATGAGTTAATCTCGACTTTTCCCCATCATTGCCAAACACTCATAGAAACATTAAAATACATCAAGGTCCAAGATAATGACCCCAAACATATATCTACCTTTGTTGGTCCCTTAAAACATCTAACCTTTTCACCTTCAAAAATACCAAAATACCTTCTATCCATTCGAAAGATCTTGTTCTCCCACTCTTCATTACTGTATACATCAATCAAACCCACATCAAAAGAGGGATGATTGATGGAGGATATAGAAGAAATATTATCTCCTCCCATGCTTATGACCAACTACAGTTACCTACAAACATCATGTCTAAAATCTTAGTAGTCTTATGTTCCTTCAATGATACCATGGCTACTACCTTGGATATAGTTGTTCTCCATATCCATGTAGGACCCCAAACTATTCCTAAGATCTTATACATTGTAGAAGGAGAATTCCAATACAATGTGTTACTTGAATGTCCTTGGATTCATGCCATGGGTTGTGTTCCTTCCACATTACATTGTTATTTCAAGTTTAAACATGAAGGATAGGTTATGATGATCCAAACTGACCCTAATCCTTTCATATATTACAACATGACATATCGACCTAATGATGTCCTTCTTCCCCCTTCATCCACCTCACAAACCTCTTCTAACAACACAACCAAAACCAACCAAAACCAATAATATCCCTATACCTAATGTTAATGTGGCTTCCACTAACTCATCTATCCCCTCTTCTCAGATTCCCATAGAAGACCTTGTGACAACCGTATTTTAACTCCTTTCCTTTGGGGAATATAGACTCTTAGCATTGGATACCTTCCCTACTCCCCAAGAATATGGGAACCTCATATATGACCCTTCCTAAGAGCCCAACATTGGATCCATTATCCATTTTGGGCTTCCAAACCATCAAACAAATTATGTTTATGGGGGACTTAATCGATCACTTCTATCTCCTACCACTACTCATCCACCTAATCATTCACCCCAAACTTTTCCTACCTTAGCAAACCTAAATTTGATAAATTATATCTCCATAGGTGTGCCTAGAAAGGATTTAGCTTTGGACACTATGAATAAGGACCTCATGAGTTACCCTATGTCAAAACTATGAAACCTCATGAGTCATTTGGATTGGGGTGTAAACCACCTGAAGAATCTACCAAATCAACCAAACCCATTACCACCATAGAGGAAGATAGCTCATTCTCACCAACCCAACCACTTTCCCTACTTGAAGAGCCTGAAATCATCCTCCCTAACTTTTTTTATCAATACCATTAGTCTTAGCCCCTTGATTTATCACGAAGGTGGCCAAACCAAAACCATTCCTCTCATCCATCCTAAAATGGTCAAAAAATATTCTCCTACCATTAATACCATTCATCATCAGGATGATGACTCTATTATTACCTTCCTTGGTATGAGGGATTCTTCCATCCATAAATTTCTTCCTCTAGAGAACAAAACCATGTTAAATGAATCTATCACTGATATCAACTTGGGCACCTCAAATGAACCCCACATCATGAAGTTGGGCCAATCACTAAATACTGAGGAGCTTAAAGATTTATCATCTTTACTTTGAGACTATAACATAGTATTCACTTGGTCTTATAGTGATATGCTTAGGATTGACCCCACCAGTGCTACCCATAACATAGTCATTCATCATGATTCCAAACCTGTCAAGCGAAAGCTTTGATACATGCATCTTCACATAGCCCTTCTTGTTAAAGAAGAGCTTCAACATCTTCTATCAATAAACTTCATTCAACCCATCGACTATCCCTAATGGGTTTCTAATATAGTTCCCATCACCAAATCCATAAGGGGACTTCACCTTTGCATTAAATTTTGTGACCTTAACCTTGATTTTCTAAAAGATAACTTCCCTTTGCCTAGCATCGACTAATTTATTGATCTTAAAGCTGGCCATGAGATGTTATCTCTCATGGATGGGTTTTTGGGTTTCAATCAAATCTTGATTGCTCCTAAATATCAGCATAAAACTACCTTCATCACCCCATTGGGAACCTTTTTCTATAGGGTCATGCCTTTCAAGCTTAAAAATGCTAGTTCCACCTACCAAGGAGTCATGAAATACATTTTTCATGACCTCATCCACACCATTATAGAATATTATGTTGATAATCTCTTGGGAAAATCCAAATCTCATAAAAATCATCTTAAGGTTCTCAACATCATCTTTGAATGCCTAATCCATTTCCAAGTCAGACTTAATCGTAAGAAATGTGTTTTTGGAGTACATTCAAGAAATCTTCTTGGCTTTATCATCTCTCTTTGAGGAATCGAAGTGCACCCTACCAAGGTCAAATCAATATTGGAGATGCCTCCTACCAACCTTAAGTAACTCCATAGCCTACAAGGAAAACTCTGTTGGAAATATTGTCATTGATGTCAAAGGTCTAACATATTGGTGATAAAGGCCCCATTGCATTTAATGTTGCTTGTAATAAATATATCTTGGCTAATGTGAGTTAATATTTATTTAATATTAACGAATAGATTTTGGGCTGCATATGAGATAAAAGAAGGGCCCATGGAGAAATCAAAGAGTCATGGGGTAAAGACAAAAGAAGGATGGGACGCATTTTCCCATGAAGAGTCATCTTGGGGAATTCCAAGAGTCACCAAGTGAAGACAAAAGAGAAAGGGCACAATTTCTCATGAAGGGACACTTTGAGGAATACAAAAAGTCACCAAAGTAAAGACAAAAGAGGGAAGGACGTTTTTACTCATGAAGGGTCACCACATGACTTTTCAAAGGCAAGTATTGAAGGGTCATACAAGTTTGGTGCCATTTTCCAAGAGGATTGAAGGGTCACAAAGGGGAAGGCCAAAGGTCATTTGGAAAGCTATAAATAAAGGCTTGAGAAGCCATTTGTAATATTATGAGAGATAGAGGCTGATTTGATATTGTAATATCTAGCTTAGAAGAGCAATTGTGAGAGATGAATATGATTTGTATTTGTTATATCTAGCTTAGAAGAGAAAAGGTGAGAGAGAGGAAAGAGATGTTGTAATGAACTATAATTTGTTGAGATAGAAACATTGAGAGATAGGTGTGTGGTATACATAAAGGGGTTGGTGCTCCTGTGGGTTGGTGCTCATGAATTGTTATTGGGTTGGTGCTCGGCAAAAGGGTTAGTGCTCCTGTGGGTTGGTGCTCATGAATTGTTGTTGGGTTAGTGCTCGGTAAAGGGGTTGGTGCTCTTGTGGATTGGTGCTCATTAATTGTTGCTATATTGGTGCTCAGCAAAGGGGTTAGTGCTCATGTGGGTTAGTGCTCATGAATTGTTGATGGGTTGGTGCTCGGCAAAGGGGTTGGTGCTCATGAATAATTATTGGGTTGGTGCTCAGTAAAGGGTTTGGTGCTCTTGCAAGTTGTTTCTTGAAAATATTGTTTGGGTTGGTGCTCATTCATATACTTGAGATTGTTCTTCATGATTTTTCCCACATTGGGTTTCCATGTTATATCTAGTGTCTCTCTCTATCTTATGTGGTGTTTATTGTTTGAGTTTTATTTCATATCTTGAATGTTTGATTAAGTGGAATTTGATTAAGGGAAAGTTTCATAAGATATATGATATACTGATTCACCCCCCTTCTTAGTATATCTCATGCTTAACAAACTCCAATCCATTCAGTGCTTCATTTCACAACTATTAGATAGATATCAGCCTTTTTACCATCTCCTTAAGAAGGATACCTCTTTTAAGTGGACCAAGGAATGCCAAAAATCCTTTTATTCCCTTAATAAATACCTTCTCTCTCCACTAGTTCTTATTCTCCCCAAGGATAACCACCCCTTTTACCTATATATTTTTGCCACTAATCATTCCCTTGGGGCAATATTGGCTCACCAAGATGAACAACACAAAGAACAATCCGTATACTACATTAGCCACACACTTGTATAATATGAGACTTGATATACCCATACTGAGAAGATTTTATTAGATTTAACCTTCATAGTGACAAAACTTTATCACTACCTTCTTAACCACAAAACCTTTGTCATAACTAATACTGACTCACTCAAATACTTGCACTCTGAACCATACCAAAACTAGCATATGGCTAAGTGGCTCATGATCCCAGCTAAATTTGACCTTGAATTCCTCTAGTAGAATTTGATTAAGGGGTAGGTCATCATCAACCAATTAGCTGAGGATCATTTACCTAATGACCAAACACATCCTCTTGCCTTTCTAAATGAGTCCATCATGACCCTATTTTAGGAAGATGACATAACTTATCAAATGACCATGTTCTTCGATGGCTCAAAATGTCATTAAAGAGGTGGTGCTGGAGTTATTCACATCCCTCTTGATGGTGAACCCCTTCCACTCTCCTTCAAACTTGACATTGAATTCACCATTAATATGGTTGAGTATGAAACCCTAGTGATAGGTCTCCAAACTGCTCTAACCTTAGGAATTAAGACAATCCATATCTTTGGTGATTCCCAACTCATGGTCAACCAAGTCAATGGATCTTATCAATGTAATAATGATGTTTTGAAAAAATATAAACTTTTAGTTGACAAACTCTTAGCATCATTTGAACATTACCTAATCCAATCCATTCCTTGATCTACCAATACATTTGTTGATATAATCGCTTGCCTTACTTTTTAGATTCATTCTCAGCCTTGCAATTCCAAAATATTTATCACCATTCATCATTTTACCACACCCTCTTATAACCAATCTGACCCCCCTACTATTTATAGTGTGGAGGAATCCTCATTTGACATTTGGTATGACCAAACTTTTAACTACGTCAACCTAGGCATCATTCCTCCCAACGTCTCTAGGAATGCTCAAAGAAACTTTATTTAGAGTACCTCTCATTACACCATACTAGGGGTAATCCTTTACAAATGAGGTTTTGATGGTCTCCTTCTTTGTTGACTACATAGCCATAGAGATTTCTAGGCCATTAGGGAAACACATGATGGGATATGTGGGATATACTTTAGTGGTCTAGAAATCACTAAAAGTATCCTTCATCTTGGATACTATTGGCCCACCCTCAACCAAGACTATTTTGATTATGAAAAAAAGTGTGTTAAATTTCAACAGCACTCTAATCTACATCATGCACCATCCAATTTCCTCTAAGTATCTAAGGACTTTTGGCCCTTCTCATAATGGGGGCTCGATTGGGGAAATCAACCCCCATTATTCACAATGACATACCTTCATCATCATAGCCACCAAATATTTCACCAAGTGGTTGGAAGCTATTCATCTTATCTCAACCAAAGTAGAGAAAACTATTCACTTTATCAACCATCATATCGTATTTTGCTTTGATGTTCCTCATAAGATCATCACTGATAATGGCATGTCTTTCAAGAATAAGCAAGCTCAAGGTCTATGTGATGTATTTAGTATTGACCTAAGTTTTTCCTCACCTTACCATACACAATCAAATGGATAGGTACAATCCTCTAACAAAACCTTTATGAAAATTCTAACCAAATTTGGTGCATCAGGTTGAGATTGGCATTTACAATCCCATTTGTTTTATGGGTGTATCACACTAGCATTAGAACCTCCATAGGTGCTACCCCTTTCTCTTTTGTCTTTTGAATAGAGGCAATCTTACCTCTTAAAGTCAAAATTCCCTCTCTTCACATATCTTTACAAGATATTATTTTTGAAGAAGACTTTCATCAACATCATTTAGCTCAGCTTGAGTTCCTTGATGAGCACCATTTCGTATCCCTCACACACCTCCACATCTATCAAGAGCATATCACCCATGCTTATAACAAACACCTCAAATATCGAGACTTCAATAGTGGAGACCTCATCCTAAAGGAAAACCAACATATAACCAACATGGAGAAAAGTAAATGGGGCAAGTTTGCTTTCAATTGGCTCAAACCATACATCATCACCCACAAGTATGGATTAGATGCTTATCATTTGTCTTCCCTTGAAGGCAAACAAGAACTTGAGCCTCTAAATGCTTCACATTTGCATCAGTTATTTTGCTAAAACATGAATCTAACCCATTTGCATGTCTAACTTAAGCTCATCCCTTGATTATGAGATATTTACCTTTCACATTCCTCTTCTCCTTTCTGAGAATAACTAATTACAACATAGAACCATGTGATTAATTGCCATAATCATGATCCAATCCTAAGTATGGGTACCCTAGCTCTACCCATAGCATGGTTCTCATGGATACTTTCTATCTTTAACATGATGGGATCCCATGGTTGTTTTTACTCAGTTCCCATCCTTTCACAAACCTTCTTGTGTTCAAGTTTCATCCTTATAAAGGGGAAACCCATGAACCTAATTAGACTGGTCCATGTATACAAATATTAAAATTATTCTACAAATACAAAATATTATCTAGGTCAAACTCTTTGGCATCACAGACTGCTCCCTCAAAGGATAGATACCCCAAAATCAAAATCAAAAAAATTGATTCAAAATTAAAATTAAACTACTCCCTCGAAGGATAGCTACCCAAAAGAAATTCAAATTTAATTAAACAAAAAAATAGACTGCTTCCTTGAAGGACAACTATTACAAGCATTAAAATAAAGCCCATAAACTTAGACCACTCCCTCATAGGATGGATAAAATAGAAAATAATTCATAGAAGCTTCCAACATTGATCAACTTCCCAAATAATAAAACTCAAAAAGACCCATTGTCATCCACAATCGGCTTGCAAGCAACATAATTAGATGGAAGCCAGAATCGACTTCTACATGTAGAATTCCTGCATCGATCAGTCTATACTTATAATAAGACATGGACTAGTTCGTTATAGTTTGATGGTCACCTATAAAAGGGGTAAACTAACCCACATAAGGTTACCATTCACATTTTCCTTCTTCCTCACTCTGCCTATCAATCATATTTCCCTTATTCATCTAGATCAAGGGACTGTGAGCTTATTTGATGATAGGCAATCAAGAAACTTGTTTTATCCATAAACACATACTAATACGAAGCATTTTTAAGGCTTATGTTCATTAAGTCTATCTTCCTTTTAGGTTTTATTTTTGGTCCTCACCAATGATGAAGCATCAAGCCCCATTCTTTATCTTTGAAATGCATGGTTAAATGTTTTTTAATCAATTCTAACCATTTCCCATCATTTTCATCATTATGTTCATTCAACCTCAAAATAAATAAATCACATTAATAATTTTATACATGTTTATAAACAAATTGTGTAATATATTTTATTTATTTATTTAAGTTATGAGAAGTTACATGGCTTTTACAAATATATCTAACTATCTTCACCTCATCCTCCTTATTCTACATTTGGATGATTCTATAGTGATTCTAGGATTATAGTCATCCCTGCTTCTATTTGATTACTCCCAGAGCTACCCTCAACAATATTCACTATCTCCACAGTCACTAAAGGGAATCCTTTGTTCTCCTCTCTCAAGTCCATCCTCATAGGGAAACAATCATAGTTTTCTTTATATCTTTCATTTTGCTTACCCAATTCCCTCATTGCATATCCGTCCTTTGGTTGTTCAACTTGTAAAGGCACCATCCATTATTATCTCTGCATGCATCCCATCAAGTAGTAAAAATTCCCTCTATGATTGAACTACATAGCATGGCTTCTAGCCTTACATCAATCACTGTTCACTTCTTTCCTACTCTATCACTGAAGAGGTAGAAATTATAGTTATAGCTTAAGTTGTGGATGTCTCACATCTTCCTGATGGTTTAGTAATACTTTTATTATCACCATCATGTGTTGAAGCATCTGGTAGATCCAAACATTCACCATGTTAATTATTTTAGGATGTGGAGGTTCCCCTTCCTCTCCACCATTCCTCTCATTATTCACCATTTGTAGCTCCCTTCATTCTTAGTGTTCTAGGTGACCTATGTGGCCAAGTGATTAGTGATGCATCCTCAGCCTTGGAGCCTCACTTTAAAACAACCATCTGATCATCCTTTCTCATCGTCATGATTATCCACTTCACTAATATGAGCATCTTATGAAATCATTTATTCCTTTGCATAGTGTATTTTAGTGTAATTCAAGCATGTCCACTAACTTTTCACGTGGCCACATAATTCTTGATCCAATCAATCATCTCAAAACACTGTCATGGGCCCATATCTAATCACCTCTTTCTGATGACTATTATCATTGGCATGATAATCTTTTATTTTATGTTGGCTATTAGATCTTCCTTAGTGGACATGTAACCATCTTGTCTAGTTGTATGATCCATATCCCTTAGCACATTATTACCTAATCAAAGAGCCTCTAGTGATTATCACTTTAGGAATAGAGGACACCTTTTACCCAACCCATCAATGTTACTCCTAATTAGGACATATATTGTCCTCCACCACTCACCATGTTACTAGTTTTCTAACTCATAGAATCTACCTAGCTGTCAAAGAAATTATTTGCACACCATTTATCCTCTACAAACAATAAAACCTGGCTCATAACAGTGATGATCATTTTCTATTGTGATCATGTAGATCTTGATAGAAAACCATCTCCTAAAACTTAGCTCATAATGATAGCTACTACCACTTTGCTTGTAACCTCACACAAATTCAACAAGTGTAACCTCCTAACAAAGAAACCTCTTCTTTGGATTAGTTCCATTGAAGGTCATTTGTGTCACTAGGCCTGGTATTCCCTTCTTATTTACCATACCTTACCCATCCACACCTCTCATCCTATGAAATGTGGGATCATTATGGTAACTATTCACCAATTTATACCAGGTACTTTCACTGTTACCTTCACCATAACCCAACACCTCTATGATACAAAACCCTATACCATCAGCCCAAACCAACCCATGTGGTTCATCTAATTGGGGTAAACCCACTTAAACACTAATAACCCAACCCCTATTTGGAAATACATTGGCTTGATGTCAATGGATTATATAGGTGCCACTTATGAGTAGCTTATCCACTAACATTTCCCTTTCCTTCCCTTCACCATCAACCATGAGAAAACCAAAACCAACCTTAACCAATTTTGACCTCTTACCAATTTTGCATCCAACCAACCTAACCTAAACTTCATGGTCTTTCAAATTAGGACATCCCATTTGTAAGCCATTAATAATCTTTTTAATTGAACTATATTGGCCTAATGTCCATTTTGACTATGTAGGCACCACTCATGAGCAGCTTGGTCACTAACAACTAACTCCCCATTTCCTAACTAATTTTTTCCACTAACAGTGCCCCTCACCTAGGGCATACTAAACCAAAACCACCTTGAACATTATTTTTTGGTACCCTTGGGTTTTAACACCACCCACCTTATCCACCATTTTTTCTAGCTTATCAACCTCTTTTAATCACTTTTTTAGCTTGTCGATCCCTTTTAACACAAGGATTGACAACTTTTCCAATTCCCCCCTCTTCTCTCCTATTTAGCCACCATCTCCTCTATTTTTTAGGCCTCCCTATCACCTTCCTATGCTTTTTCTCTACTACTTGCAACCCAGATCATGTTGCATCCTCTTTGTCTCCCTATCAGCTCTTTACCACCTTAACTAGGCATGTCTTTCATTCCCCTTCTCCATCTAATTTGTGTCCTGACACTCTTAGCATTTTCCTACTTTCTTTTGTTCCCTTTCATTTCCTAACTAGTTCTGCTTCATCCTAGATGTCTTTCTCACTAACTAGTTTCCCTATTCTCATCACATCCTCCACTTCATTCCTCTTTATCTCATGATTTTCTCTTTCTATCAGCCTTTTTCTTTCCTCCTCATTTAGCCCCACTTTATTTATTTATCTTAGAGAAGCCTTCCATAATTTCCCTTTTCTTCTTATCTCTAATTCCCCTTTGCTCTCCATCATAGTACTCACTTATCTTTTGCATCTATAGGAGTATCTATGCTTTGTATCCCCACTTCAATTCTTCCTTCATGTCATCCCTAATTTTCATCACTTATCTTCATCTCAATCTTTCACCCCTTGCATTTCCATTTTCTTTCTCTCTCATTTTCATCATCACATCCTTCTTCCCAATCTTTTTAGACTTGTTTTCAAGTCTTTCATGGCCATCCGACCTCAAGTTCACCATCATTTTCATTTATTCACTTCTACCTTTTATTTTCCTTTTCTCTTCATCATTACCTAGCACTCCTTGTTTTTCATCCATATGACCATGCCTAGATACTTTCATCCCCCTTGGTCACCTTCATGCTTCTCTTTTCATCCATATCCTACTTAGCTCTTCAACACTTTTTGATTGACACTTTTCAGCACTTTCTCTTTTTGTCTCATTTGTAAGTCATGTGACAAGAAAACATGTGCAAATACCTCCATCTATTTGGAGGATGTTTTCTTCCCCATCCCCTTAGTATTGTTCATTTTATATCCCTTTTTGCTCTGCTCTTTCACCATTATTGGAATCAAACTAAAAACCATCTTCAAATGGGAGATTTGGGATATCTATGTGGGAACACAACCTATTCCCTCAATTAATTAATATTTTTCTATATTCAAAATCCCCTCGACGTCTTTCTTAGAATTCCATCAAAACTCAATGCTTGCTTATTTTGGTGCCCCACTGGCTCAAGCCTCAAGGGTTCAAATCTTCATCATGACTCATTTACCCACTCTGCTATTTTACTTCCCTGAATAATTGAACCATCCCCTTCTATAGCCTATTCATGACATTATTGTGGAGTATGCACAATGCCAACTTATTCATATGGTGATGAAAGACCCCATTAGATCACCATGACAATTTGAGTAGTACCAGATTTACTACAGCTTGGTACAGCCTATTTCTCCCATTTTTTTGGTGGAAAATGTTTTAGAATTATTACCCCTTTATTTTATTATGACCTTATTTTTGTCTTACCCATGTTTGGACTCTCCCATCCTTTTCCACCTTCATTTTTATTTTTGAACTCATCACCTTTTCATATTGAGGCAACTAGTTACCCAACACTCCCAACCTCAAGAAAGCTACATTAGGCCTGAAGTTTATTTTGGACACTATGTCCATGGAGCTATATAGGTAGCATCCACTTGCCTAGTGCATATGGAGTCTACTCAGCCACCCCATTCCAACCACCCAACCACCTTGCCCAGTCTACCTCGATGTTGATTGTTTTTGACCTAACCTATTTATATGTTTTATGATGCCCTCATTATAGTCTTTTTTATCATGCCAATAAATTAATTCCATGTTGAACATTTGAAAATTTAATATTTTGCACCACCTAATACATGACCCAAACATTGGTGTTTTACATAGGATCACTTCTAATCTCATTTACCCACACATAGGATCACTTCTGAATTCAGATACCCACATAGACACCACCCCTTTTTTTATGAAGGCTAACAAGTATACCCAACCATCACAATAATGGTCATGTGGTCTATTGGTCACCTATATTCTTAGCACTGAACTTATTTTACCAATGTTGGTAGCTTTAGTCTTTGCACAATTTTGACTACCATGATTATTCATATTTTGTGTACCTATTAACATATCATATGCCTTACTACCTTGTAGCACCACCTAGTGATTCCCCACCAATTTCTTATCAAACCTACACTTGATTTGGCCTCTCCTCATCAACTCTTGGTTTGAGGAGGAACACCTCCTCCCATACTTGGGGCTCCCTGACCTTTGACCAAATAATCCTTTTTTGTTTTGCAACTTGTTAATTCAAATCTGCATAACAAAAAGGGGCAAAATATAGACACTATAAAACTACACACTTGCAGTTCTAGGAGTTTGAATACCTCAAGACCATCTTAAATCCTCATATAACCTTCCTAACCCCTTCTGCCACCCTCCTAACTTAACCAAAGTCCCTATTCTACCCAGTTCTATTCAAAAATTATTATTTGAAAACACCATTCAAAAATAGTTTTTGAAATCACTATTCACAAAACACTTTTCATAAAACACTTTTCACCATCACTATTCACCATGGGACCCAATTTCACTATTCATGATGACATAGAATATGACATGGAAAGTGACATGGAAAATTACATGGCATGTGACATGGCAAAATGATGTGGCAAAGTGACATGGCTTGGTACCCCACCTTTATTCCCTTTTTCCAAGATGCTTAATGACCTCATTTAAGCATCACAAGGGTCCCCACTTGAAATAGGTCGAATTTATCCTGAAGGGTAAGTAATTTGACTTGGTTTTTAATTTTCACATGAAAATAGCCTTCAAAATTTACTTACATACCCCTTTCACACCTTGGGAGAGACAAAGAGCCCCCATTTTGGACTTTTTAGCCCAAATAAGAGACTTATCAACCCGAATTGGAATATTCACCCACCTCACCTTGACTCACGCATGCCCCCTTGAAATATTCTACCATATTTTGTGGGATAACTCTTAAAATTCATAAATGAGGAAAAATAAGGGTGTAATAAAGTATTCCATCCCATTTTCAAACCATGTTCACAATTCCTTTCAGACTTGGACTTGCATGCAAGGTAAGGAGACATGACAATCCCCACAGGAATACTCCACCAACCCCATCCTTGAGCTTGAGGAAAAATGTGACATACTTCCAAGATGCCATCTTATGGCATGTTTCCTAAAAATAAACTACAAATCCCCCCCTCTCTTCACCTAGGGGGAGGTTGAAAAGCTAGAGTGTTGATGCCCAAATTTCATTGCCAGTGTTCATCCATTTCAAGGAGGTCATTAATCTTCCACATCTTGGAATAAAATAATTAAAAGTAATGAATCTCTATTTAAATTTCCTCAAGACATCTTCATCAACAATATTCAACAAACCATCTTCATCAATAAGCATCTACAAACATTGAAGTAATCTTTTATTTTGTTATTTTAGTTTCTTTATTTATTTCCTTTTGGCCTTCCTTCCATTTACATTTTCAATCCCTTCACCATTCTTGTCTTCATCCCTTCCTCATCTTACCATTTACCCTTTTACCTCTTTACCCCATTTTGCCTCTTTGCCATATTCCTCACTTGACCTCTTTGACCTCTTTGCCACACTCCACATATTATCTTATTTGACTCATCTATCCATTTACCATTTTGTCTATTTTTAGCCTTTATCATGTACCCAACCCATCAAAATAATCCATTTGACCCTTACCATTTTACCCAAACCCCAAAATTATGGCCTTGCCTTGACTAGTTTTAACATGTGCCAGATTTAGTCATTTTTCTTTAAATAATTATTTCATTTCTTTTTATACTTAGAATTTAATTTATCATTAATTTAAATGAAATTAACTTTATTCCATTTTATCATTTTAATTTTTTATTACGGGAGTGTATTGACATCCATCCAAGGAAGCTTTAGCTTCTTAGATCTAACATATGCTAGGCAATCCACCTTGCATCTTTATCTAACCAACAAGCTTGTGGTAGTGTTGTCTTATTGCAGGTATTCCTTCCAAGACAAAAAGGAGTTCTCTCTTCATCATGTCATCAATAAGTGCACATTTACTAAGTACACACCCTTCATCTTATGTTTCTATCTTTTCTCATAAAAAATCTAAGAAAAAAGCAAAAAATTACATAAATAGACCCATTGGAGATCACATTTCTTCACCCCTCTTTGACCTGGCCATTGTGGCCCAAATTTTTGAATATTTTATGATGACCTTGCCTGATCCTTTGACTACAATGACAACATTTCCATGTTGACCACTTTTTTAACTTGGGCCACCTCATGCATACCTGATCGACTTATGTCTTCTTAGGAGTAGTTCCTACCTTGGATACCTGTGACACTTGACCCATTTATGTTTTCACTAGGAGCACTTCCTACCCTAGATACCCATGGAAAACCTAACCTTTTAAACTAGGATACTAATAGGTATACCCAATCACCATTCCTAAATGTGGTCAAGTGGTACACTGGTCACTTGTACCTTAACACTGAACTTAATTTTTGCCAATATGGCAAAATTATCTATGCATGATCTTGACTATCACACTTAATCATATTTTATGCACTTGTTTATTCTATAATTCCCAACATTTTACCAACTTATCATACCCAACCTTTTTCACCCACCCACCCACTTATCAAACCTACACCCAATTTCATTTTACCTCATCACTTCTTGGTTTGAGGGAGAACACCTCATGCCATACTTGGGGAAACCTTGACCTTGAACCAACCTTAAAATTCACCTACACGCAAAATATATTTTTTTTTTGTAACTTGTTGATGTAAACTACATAAAAAAAGGGGCAAATATAGACACAAAAAAATTACACACCACAATTTTGTATGTCACACCTTGACCTCCTTAAACCACCTTTTGATCCAAATTTAACCTTCACCCTCAACTATCAATGGCCAATGGTCTACATACTAATGGTCAGTGGTTTGAAAACTAACAGATAATGGTTTGACCACTGATAATCAAGTTTTCCTCGCTAAACCTTGAATTGGTTAAACCCACCTTTTTGAATAATTTAACCTTTTACCTTCAATCACCAATGGTTAGCTTGACCATTGATGGTCAGTTTGACCATTGATGGTCAAATTTTCATTACCTAAATAGTTAAATCTATGATCAACTACAAATTGCTTTTTTATAATTAACTTTTATGAGTCAATGCATGTCCAAGTTAAATTTAGACATGAGTTGAACCCTTCTTGAACCTACACTTCCACCTCTCATTTCCTATAAAAAGAAAGATTTAAGAGGTGAAAAAATTCCATCCATATCCATTCATCTATAATTATCAGGATCCATCTGCATCTACCATCTTTGTGTGTCAAATTTTCTTTTGTAGGTTGATCAATCAACATTCATCATCATTAGCATCAAAAATCATCACCAATAATATCCATCAACATACTTCTTCTTCATAAGTCGAGAAACTAGGTATTTTGTCATTATTCCAAGTTATTTAGTTTTTTATAGCTTGCACTTAATCCTTAACCTCTTGACCATCTGAGAACTCATCCTTTGAACCAGACCCTTCTAAGACTCAGCCTCTATCTTGAAACCATCATCCAACCAAACCAACCTTAAACCAAATCAATCAATCTCACCTAACTAAGTTGTTTGACCCAGACCAGACTAAAAATAACCATTGATGGTCATTTATCTAACTGTTGATGATCACCTTAACTATTAATGATCAATATAACTACTGATGATCATCTCAACCATTGATGATCAACCTGACCATTGATGATCATTGTTAGACCAAAAACCATCAAGTACATAACCACCCAATAACCTCAACTAAACTCTATTTTTTTGACTTTTGTCATTATAAAAACTAGAAATAACAACTTGACCCTAACCTAAACTAACATTTTGATATTTTAACATTTAAATTAATTTTATTTTGGTAAATTCATTTATTTTGGAAAAGTATTTTGGTGTCAATCTCACACTTGACAGACCTCCCTTTATACTCCCTTTAACAATTATAAAGGGAGTATTTTGGAATGTATAAAGGGAGTATTAAGATTCTATTAGGGGTTGTCTAAATGTTTGAAGATGGATTGTCAATATCATTTATACTCCCTTTAACATTTATAATCCATCTTCAAACATTTAGACAACCCTACTAGAAGCTTGTTGGCAATCTTGTCACCAATTCCTTTATTGGTGACAAATATAGTACTATAGATATATCTATATAAAACAAAGTTATAAAAACCTATAAACACCTATATAAACTATATATACCTACCTCAACAACCTTGACTGATCAATATGTGCAAACAAGATCACAAAGCCATATTTGCTTTGTTACAGGCCTTATGGGCTTATATCCCTATTTGCTCTATTTTTGGGGCATAAATTCTCTTTTATTCCTCATGACAAGAATATTAAGGATGATATAAGTACCCATTAAGGGTTTACAAAATATACTTAAAAAACACCCTAGGTTCCTTTATACAAAATAGGTGTTATGAGCACTATGTCAGGGTTAATTATGCCTCCAATAGCCCTATTTGAGTGTTGGTAAGGAGAACTAAATGGATTGAATGTTTAAGAATTATATAAAAGGTGTAAAATAACATAACTAGATTGTTTAACATCAATTCTAACCAGTTTAACAACTCTAACCATACCTAAATCCCACTATTACAGTCTTGACAAGCCTATAACTAGTGAATTAGACCAGGGTTTAGAAAATGATCGTAAATAGTGAATTAGACCCTAAAACTAGAGAAAAAGAAATCATGTATGGAGAGATATAATATTATAAATAATTATAAATTTTCACCATATGCATTCCAAGATCCAATAATCCCTAGTTTAACCCTATTTTCATACAAACGACTATAAAACACAAACCCAATGGTTTCAAGAGATGAAAAAAATTCATTGCACATGTTTTTTATCCCTTAAAATCCATGAGCACTTACGATAAAGTAATTGGGCCTAGAACATAGACAGTCCAATTTACACCTTGTTGCCATGTCTATAACAGTCACAGTCATGGTAGAAGGATGCAATAATTTACTCTAATTTGATCCTTTAAAGATCCTAATTGATATTTCACATTGTTTTAATCACCATATATATGATTTTAGGTTGAATGATCTTCTTAACAAACTAGAAACTCAATTTAGACATTAAATACTTTTCTAGACCTTTCACAACCAACTCTCAAGATAGGTTTAACAACTTTTCTAAATAAACCAAGATCTTAATCACTCATCCAGACTGAGATCATCTAGAATATGATCTCATAAACCATTTTAGAGGAAAATCTAGACAATTTTGGCCTTGATACATATTTAGGCCTTATTACAAGATTAAAAGATACTTACACAAACTTGAAATTTTGAATAATACCATTTTGGAGGGAAAACCATTTAGCACTCCTAGACAATCTAAGACTTAACCAAGAACATACAAACATATTAAAAACAATGAATATACTCTTGCATCATTCTTCCAAGGAGAAAAAATAAGCATTCTTCACTTGTTATCCTTCAACAACTCTTACATGCTTTTGCCCATCTTGAGAATGTCATTTTTAGTCAACCAAGTAGCATCTTCAACTCGTAGGTTCCTCCACTTGATTAGTTACTGGAAATATTATTTGTCTCTTGTCTTCTTAACCACTTTCTTATCCAAAATGATCTCAACCTCCTTTTTGGTTTCCTTTGGAAATTATTGTTCCCATTGAACAACTTCTTTATCACTTGTACCAACTTCTTCATCTATTGGTTCTTCAAATTTATAGGGTTAAAAATCTACAACATTTAAAATGGGAGAGATTCCAATTTCATTTGGAAATTCTATTTCATATGCATTGTTAGAAAACTTCCAAATTACCTTACATGGACCAATTTTCTTTACTTTTAGCTTGTTATACTCCCTTTTTGGAAACCTTTATTTTTTAAGGTGAGCAAGTACAAGATCACCAACATTGAAATTTACCTCTTTCCTCTTTTGATCAGCTCTTTGTTTGTATGTCACAGTGTTCTCTTCTAGCCTTTTCTTCACTTGTTCATGCAAAGTTTGCATTGCATTAACAAACTCTTTAAAATCAACACTCCTATCTTCCATCTTGACTAGATTTATTGACTCATAAACACCCCTAAGATGTATTCCATACATAATTTGGAATGGAATCATACATGTACTTCTATTAGGAGAATCATTATAGGAAAATTTATCTTGAGCTAAAGCAAGATCCCATTATTTTGGGTGCATACTTACCAAACTTCTTAGGATGTTTCCAAGGCCCTTGTTCACCACTTATATTTGACCATCTGTCTATGGATGGTATGTTGAACTAAAAATTAGATGTGCTCCCAAATTCTTCCAAAGTGTCCTCCAAAAATGTCCAACAAACTTTGTCTCTGTCAAAAACAATGCTCCAAATAAGTCCATGTAACCTCATAATTTCTTGAAATAAAAAATTTGTAATATTAGTGCCATCACTTGTCTTTGAACATGGAATAAATTGATCCATTTTAGATTATCTATCTACCACTACAAATGTAGAATCATGTCCTTACTACATTTTTGGTAAACCATGTACAAAGTCCATACTTACTAAATCCCAAGGCTTGTTGGTAATAGGTAGTGGTTGGTACAATCCTGCATTTTGACTACTTCACTTTGCATACTAGAAAATATTACATTTTTCAACAAAAATTTTAACATCATTGTTCATACCTAGCCAATAATAGTGAGCATTCAACTATGCCAATGTCTTATTCTACCCAAAGTGACTTGAAAAACTACCACTGTGCTTCTCTTTTAGCAAGTTCTCTCTCATCGACCCTCTTCATATGCATAGTTGGCTACCTCTAAACAATAGACCCTCTTGGATCATATAGTCCACCCAAGGACTTTTATCTTCTATTACTAGACTCATACATGCCTTGTATGCTTCATGGAAATCAACATCTTCATTATACATCTCTTTTAAATGATCAAATCCCAAAGTACTTACCTAAATTTATTGCATGACCAAGTTCTTTCTACTTGATACTCAAAGTAAAACTTTTTAAAAATTCAATCCACTTTACATGCCTCTGACTCAACTTGTTTTGATTACTAAAAAATTGTAAGCCATAGTTATCAGTAAACAAGACAAACTCCTTAGGTAACAAGTAATGTCTCCATTTTTTTAAGGCTTGTACAAGGGCATAAAATTCTTGGTCATATGTTGAATATCTATTCTTAGCATCACTTAACTTTTCACTAAAATAAGCTATAGGCTTACCTTTTTGGCTCAAAACAACACCTATAATAGTCCCACTAGAATCACACTCTACCTAAAAAAGCTTATTTAAATCAAGAAAAGTCAACACTAATTCTTCTATCACTCTATTTTTTAGCAACCTAAAACTCTTATCAGTTACCTCAGTCCAAATAAAACTTTTCTTATCACCCTTAATAGTATTTATCATTGGAGCCAGAATCCTACTAAAGTTTCTTATGAATTTCCTATAAAAGTTGTCCAAACCATGAAATATAATTATCTAAAAATTAATCTTGGGTGTAGGCTATTCAATTATGGATTTGATCTTTTCCTTATCCATCTTCATTCCTTCTTTAGAAATCACAAATCCCAAGTAGATCAATTATGTCTTCAAGAAACTGCACTTTTTCACATTGATTATCAACTTTTCTTCATGTAGTTTACTCAATACAATCCTCAAATGTTTCAAATAATCCTTCTTAGTTTGACTAAACACCAATATATCATCCAAATATACTATTACAAACTTACCAGTGAACTCCTTAAGCATTTCATTCATCAACCTCATGAAGGTGCTTGATTAGCCCAAATGGCATGACTAACCACTCATAGAGTCCATCATTGGTCTTGAAGTTTGTTTTACATTAATCCCCTTCTCTTATCCTAATCTGATGGTAACCACGTTTCAATTCTATCTTGGAAAAATATGCAACTCCACTCAAAAAAGCAAGTAAATCATCAATTCTAGGCAATGGGAATCTATACCTAATAGTTATCATGTTGATTTCTCTGGAGTCTATACACATTATCTAACTCTCATAATTATTAGGACTCAACACTATAGGAACAACATAAGGAATTAGACTCTCTCTTAATAATCCTTTGTTCAACAATTCTTGGACTTGGTGCTTGATCTCCTCGTTTTCCCTTGGTGTCAACCTGTATACAGCCTTGTTTAAAAGATTTGCTCTTGGAATCAAATATATATGATGATTGATGCTTATAAATGGTGTTAAATCATTATGAAAATCATCTACCAAAATATAAATATAATCATTCAACATATTTTGAATCTCTAGAGGTAAATTAGTCAACTTAGTACTAGTGACTACGCTTCTTGGCTTACCAACCACAACAAAGTTTACCTCTCCCTTCTTCATCTGATGTAGAAAATATTTACCATTCATTATTAACACCTTGTAGTTTTATCCCATAGAAGTATCAATATCTTCTTTCAATGGTGTGAGTGTATGCTTGATTCCATCCTTTTCAAATGTGTATATATTATGCCTCCCATCATGAATTGCATTCATGTCAAACTGCCAAGGTCTTCCAAGAAAGATATGGCATATATACATAGGCATAACATCACTTAAAATTTGATATCTATATGTTCCTATCTAAAAATCCACTTTACATTGCTCACTTACCAAGATTTTATGTCCTTTTTGTAGCCAAGAGACTTGATAAGGTGTAGCATGTACCTCCTTCTTCAAGCCTAGTTTCTCTACCATATTAGTTGAGACAATATTGTCTATACTTATACTAAATATGATGACCTTACATAATTTTCCCTTGCTCTTACATGTAGTCCTGAATAAATTTTTCATTTGTGGTGGTTCTATAGTTTCCTTGTTTGGCTTTAACAAGATTCTTTGCATTAAAAGAGACTCACCTTCCTCTAGAATGTCTTCATGAGCTACTGTAACTTATTCATTTTATTCTTCACCTTAGGTCACATGTACACCTCTTTCATGTCTAGTATAAGGATTCTTTGGGCATTCATATGCTCTGTGTCCTACATATTTATTACACCTAAAGTATTTGCCCATAAATCTTCATCTTCCTCTTTGATATCCTTCTTCCTATTGGTGTGTAGCTACCTCTTGAAATTTTTGGGATAATGACCTCTTCTTGAGATGTTTTCATCTATATTATACCTCCTTGTGATCCTCTACCTCTAATGGGTCTGCCCCTTCCTCTTGAGAAGGAATTTTGTTTCCTTTCAATCTTCTCTTCAGCTTTCAAGGCAAATTGATATGTCTCTTCAATTGTCCTTGGTGTAAGAAGGCTAATCTCATCTTAAATGAAAAAATTTAAACCATTAGTATACCTTGATACCTTATCCATATCATCCTCAATATGGCTTGATCTTATGGTTAGCCTATAGAATTATTCAATGTATTCCTTTATAGACAAGTCCTTTTGTTTCAAATTTTGCAATTGCTTAAAAAGATTTGATTGATAATTCAAGGGCATGAATTCATATTTAATTTTTTATACCATTCTATCTCAAATCTTGATATTTGACTTTCCTTTTCTCCTCATTTCCTTTTGTAATCCATCCCACCATAGGGATGCATGGCTCTTCAATCTAGTCATAGTAAACTTGACCCTCTTATCATCTTCTTCTATCACTTCTTATTCAAAATACTTGTCTATTGCATTGATACAATAAATAAATTATTTCACATTAAAATTTACTTCATACATTATAAACCTCATCTTTAGCTTTACATTCACCTTCATAATGGCTCTAATCAGCCTCTCTTTATCTATCTCTTCTTCTACCACCACTTCTTCCTCCCTATCACTAACTTCACCCATGTCAACACCTCTCCTTTGAGCCACCTCTAGTTCTTGCAATCTAGTTTTTAGGTTCCTAAATTATTCTACTATTACTATCTGCCCTGGTAGTCTCCTTCCTCTAGCTCTACCTTTGTTCCTTACTCTCATGGCCATCTTGTCCCTTCTTCACAAATCATGTTCTCCTTCTCTTTGACTTGGATCTTAGATTGTGCACAATATCTAGCTCTGATACCACAATGGTGTCAATTTCACACTTTACATACCTCTAATGGTGATGTATCATTTATACTTCCTTTAACATTTATAATCCATCTTCAAACATTTGGACAACCCCTACTAGAAGCTTGTTGGCAATCTTGTCACCAATTCCTTTATTGGTGACAACTATAGTACTATATATAAATATATATAAAACAAAATTATAACAAACTATACACACCTATACAAACTATATAAACCTACCTTAACAACCTTGACTAATCGGAATGTGTAAATAAGATCACAAAGCCATATTTTCTTTGTTACAGGTCTTATCGGCTTGTAGTCCTATTTTATCTATTTTTGGGGCATAAATTCTATTTTATTCCTCATGAAAAAAAACTTAATGATGATATGAGTACCCATTAATATTTTTAAAAACATACTTAAAAATATCCCTAGGTTCCTCTATATAGAATAGGTGTTTTGAGCACTATGACAGGCCTAATTATGCTTCCAATAACCCTATTTGAGTGTTGGTAAAGAGAAATGAATGGAGTGAAGGCTCAAGACTGATATGAAAGGTGTAAAATAACATATCTATATTTTTTAAAATCAATTCTTACCAATTTAACAAATCTAACCATACCTATATCCCATTGTTATAGTCTTGACAGGCATGTAACTAGTGAATTAGACTGGGGTTTAGAAAATGATATTAAATAATGAATTAGACCCTAAAACTTGATACAGAAGAAGCATGTATGGAGATAATTAAGATTACAAAGAATCATAATTTGTCACTATTTGGATTACAATATCCACCAAGCCCTAGTTTAACCTTATTTTCATACAAATGACTATAAAACATACACCTGATACTTTCAAGAGTTGAAAAAAATTGCATTACAAATTTTTTTGATCCCTTAAAAACCATGAGAACTTATATTAAAGTAATTTGGCTTGGAACATAGACTGTACAATTTCCACCTTGTTGCCCTATTTGTAACAGTCACAGTCATGGTATAAGGATGCAATAATTTACTATAATTTGATCCTCTATATCTCCCAATTGATATTTCATGTTGGTTTAATCACCATACATATGCTTTTGGGTCTAATTATCTTCTCTACCAAACTAGGAACTCAATTTAGACATCAAATCCTATTCTAGACCTTTCACAACCAACTCCAATGATAGGTATAACAACTTTTCTAAATAAACCAAGATCTTAATCACTCTATATCTCACTTATCTAGACTAAGATCATCTAGAATATGATCTCATAAACCATTTTAGAGGAAAATATAGAAAATTTTGTCCTTGATACATATTTAGGCCTTATTACAATCATAACAGATACTTAGACAATTTTGAAATTTTGAACAATACCATTTTGGAGGGAAAACCATTTAACACTCCTGGACACTCTAAGAATCAACCAAGAACATCAAAAACATATTCAAGACAATGAAGATACTCTTGCATCATATTTATTTCAGTTGTTTAAGTAATTTTGTATTTGTTAAGTAACCTTATTTTACAATAATTAACTTGTCTTAAAAGGTGGATTTATATCCTCCAAGGGATCTCGTGCTTCTCGGATCTAGCTTGTGAGGTAATCCACCTTGCCTACCTCACTAACAAACTATTAGAATTATCATTTATTTAGGATATTTTTGTTTATCCTCTTTTACTTTTTATTTTTTTGAGGAATTTGTATTTATGAGAATTATTAATTCTCATAAATTTGGATTCCATGAGGTGGCACTCACCTCTTTGGTCAACCTAGGATTTAGGAAGAGTTACTTACATGTAACCTCCCTCTCTCCACTTTGTACACACCTTCTTTCCCTTGTAAGGGATTAGGACATAAGTTTCACACACACTTGGAGGGTTTGTAAAGTCATAATGGGGTCTTATGTAACTCCCATTTTCCTCCTCTAGCTCTATAAAAGAGCTCTTCCTTTCCTCATTCTACACTAAGAATCACTCTATCTCTCTTTATTATTCTCTTGTGTTTTTTTATCAATCTTGTACTTGTTAAGATATTTATTGA
The DNA here is from genome assembly GCA_037957365.1 of Torreya grandis. NCBI lineage: Eukaryota > Viridiplantae > Streptophyta > Pinopsida > Cupressales > Taxaceae > Torreya > Torreya grandis. The sequence goes on along the minus strand of JARHVA010008377.1, from coordinate 396,696 downwards.
AATAATTATAATATATTTTGGGGTTTTTTCACCATTCGATGTTTCTCCCCACTTATAAAATCATGTCTCTATGGTTTTTTTTGAGAGGTAACTTAGTTTTTCTATGCATTCTTGTTTATCTCACTTTCATGCTTGTCATTAATGATATTTCTTGGGTTAAAATCCTTTCAAAAACCATTTTATAGTCTCTTTATTATGTATATCATCCTCCCAAGCCAAAGAGGATATCTCACAACTATCTAAATCATAGAGCGTAAACCAAATCTATGTTCTACCAACCTTACCCTTCTTTTCAACTTTACTCTTTCTTCTTGAAGAAATAAAGCAAAATTTGAGTATAACATTTCCATGCACAATAAAAGAATGAACAAGTTGATCAAGGATCCTAAAAATGGAAGTTCTATTCATTTGGATATCATTTTACCATTAGTGGTTCAAATTTTTTGTTAAAATGCAACACCATGAAATTATTGTTATAGAATGCAATGAATCTACTGCTCAACATAGGTTATCATTATATTATCACATACTATTTGGGGATAAGCTATATATTATAATAAGTTCATACTGTCACTATCATGTCAAAATTAAACTTATAATGAGCATATATTATCTATTAGTATAATATAATAAGTATCATGGACCATATCATAATTTATAAAAGATCGAAATTTTCCATTTTTCACCAATGAATCATAATATAGATATCAAAAATTTCATGGAACATCAAACTTATAATGTAGGTAATATTATTATGGTAATATGATCATTATACCTAAGTGAACCATCTCTTATTATAAAACTAATCAAATCATAAGATAACTCAGCCAAGAAATAAAATCACTTACATACTTAGATCTTAAATGATTAAATACTCTAAGAAATATTAAGAAATTATCTATCTTAAGAGATATTATAGTTAATATTTACATTGATACCTTGTTATTGAAGGATTATATTAGTTCCTAGGATCATGGCCTAGATAATTCAAATACTTTTAGCCCTAAATAACCAATTGGTTCTTATCTATATGGGCATCTTATTCTACCTAGGGATCCATCAAACTAGCTTGAAGTTGCAAGTGGCCCTCAATCTAGTCCATTTGGAGAGGCTAGGCTAATAATTAACCATTATAATCCTAAATATATTAGGTGATTAAACCACTAGAGATATCTTAAAATCCTCTACATGGCATCTAATCCAAGAGTCCATACAATCCAACCAACACCAAGGCACAAGTGCATCATGGCAAGGGAAGCTCCAAACATAGGCAATTTTATTATAATTGACTTTTATGGTTTGAATATTTAATTTTAAAGCATGTTTGTTCCTCCATCCATAGAGCTTACCATTCTATAAGTCATTGATTTAATAAGGTAAGTCACTACAGATTATTTTAACTCAGCTGGTAATAGTAGAATTGTTGCACTCTGAATATTTCCTTTTATCACAGTCTACTCTATAGTAAGTTTTTTCTATATATGGAAAATCATTGTATATATTTTTATATATGTTACTAAATTTTATATGCAATATATTTCTTAGGGATAGATCATTCCAAATCATGGTCCAAATAGTTCTCTCTCTCTCTCTCTCCCCCACTCTCTCTCTCTCTCTCTCTCTATATATATATATATATATATATATAATATACATATTTCTATAAAAAAATGAATATATAGATCACTATTATATATTCAATATTTCCATAGACCTATATCACTCCTTTAAATGAGCCATTATAGTAACTGTTATGCTATATATATATATATATATATATATATATATATATATATATATATATATATAATGGCATAAGGCTAATTGATTTAGATTTAAGTAAGGCACTGGCCATTAAAATATTTCTATAAAATTTCATGAAGGATAAATTTAAAGGAATATATAAGATTCAATCTATATATGTGCCTTATTATATTTTGAGGTCACGATTTACATATCTTAATAGATATCCATATTAATAAGGAAAAATATCTAAGATGATGATATGATCATGAAGTATATGTATTAATGTAGATCATTGTTTACTCAGGTAAAGGAGGTCACTAGTTTTATTAATATAAATAGAGGTTCATTGCATACACATAATTGTAAATTGATAGAAATGTATATTCATAATATAATTGCATACAACTAGATATATATGTATTTAATTATATATATATATATATATATATATATATATATACATACATATATATATATATAGATGTATATATATATATATATGTATATATAGATATGTATATATATATATATATATATATATTTAAATTTACATATAAACATATATACATAATAGATACATTATAAATAGAGGTTCATTGCATACACATAATTGTAAATTGATAGAAATGTATATTCATAATATAATTGCATACTAGATATATATGTATTTAATTGTATATATATATATATATACATATATATATATATATATACATATATATATATATATATACATATATATATATATATATATACATATATATATATATACATACATATATATGTATATATATATACACATATATATATATAGATATATATATATATGTATATATATACATATATATATATATGTATATATAGATATGTGTATATATATATATATATATATATACATATATATATATATATATATATATATATATATTTAAATTTACATATAAACATATATACATAATAGATACATTTGCATGTAGTTCACTTAATTTAAGTGAAATACCTATATGGCAAGTGTTATGTTGGTTCTTTTTTTTTACCTTGCATTCTCCAATCTTTTTTATCCTCTATACTACCTCCTTTAGATATACCCTTGTCTTATTACTCTCCTCCTCTAAAGGAAATTATGCCTTCTTCTTTTTTCCCCCTAGCTATCTCCCTAACTATTTTTTTCATATTCCATACTATGAGGAAAGCATAGCTTTTGTTTTAAGAGTTTTTTCCTCTTTATTTTATTATTTTTATTAATATTTTATGTATTTATTTGTTTTTTATTTTTATTAAATTTAGACCTTCCTCATTTATTTATTTATTATTTATTATTTATATTTTTCTTTTTTCCATTTTCTTCATTCAATAGGAAATTTCTAAATTTCATTCATTTTACATTAATGTTAAAAACTAGTAAATTCACTAATTTAATTAGCATCTCAAATCTCAAAATGGTTTAATGATAATACCATTAATCATTAACCTTGAATTTTCACTAATCATATAAATTTACATTTTTGAAAGCATTAATGATTACAGACACAAATAATGCAAGATGAATTCCAAATAACCATTTAGACTATTGTGTCAAACCATGAAAAAAAGACTATTTAATACAAATTTCATTAAAACACATTATGACAACCATTTATTATGCATTCTAACATGTGTTAGCTATTGTGGTATGTGTAAGGGTCTAGCCAGTTTCTCTGTCACATATCGATCTACATCACCATCTTTGATGATACTCTCCCTTAGTCATGATATGATGGATGGGTTCTCCTACATTAACCTCATAACTAGCAAGTAATTAGACCATAACAATGTGATAAACTTACATCATAAAATATAGTTGAAATAGCACACTAACATATTCATAATGTAAACATATACACTATAGTTAACTCATAGAAATGTAATCATGTAGTCTAAGCAATATCCTACTATCCTATAATAGCATATATCTCAAAGCTTAGTCAATAATAACTGAATCCATTTTTTTCACTATAGATATCCATGGATAATATACTAGGTTTGTTTGGTGAGGAATTGAGATGTAACATAATTTGATTTTATCAGTAATGATATAAAGTTGATTAGGCTGACCCTATCAGATAAACTTTTGAAAAGGTATAGGATTATATTTAACTTTATATACACATTCATTTCATCATTTATTTATGAAGATAAGAAGAATATTATATTATACATATACTTATCAACCATTCTACTTGAGGAACATAGCTTAGGGTTTCAATAATTTCTTAGAAGATATGGATCTTTTCTTATGGAGAAGTATTTTGAATGCATAGATAGGTTGTGTATCTTAAAGCTGATTTATCCTTGTCATCCTTACATATCACAACAACCACTTGCAAAACACCTTGGCCATGGGAGAGACTGAGGCCCGATGGGTTCATATTTAAAGGTAAGTATTCTTAATTTTGTTCTTCCTTTGAAAGAGTAGATAGATTTGAATTTATATTTCTCTCCCATGTATTAAGATTTTTTATACATTGATGTGAGTAGATATATTTTATGCATGTTTAATTTTTATGTTTATTTCCCCCACTTTGTACCACAATCTTTGGTGAGCACTAGATTAGCCTTTATTTTTATTTACTTGTCATATACTTTAGGAAATATAAAAATATAGGATGTAGTTAGGGTTATTGTATAGTTTAACTTGACTAGAGGATTTGGAACCCTCCCTAGTGTAGTCATGTAAAATACAAAAAATGGTAACTTAAGTATGGTAAATGACACCCAACCCATAGGTCCCTCTTTCTTTCTCTTCTAACCTCTTAGGTTTATTTTCACTAATTCTCAGTCATCCATATCCTTCTAGACTTGGTCCCAGCTCACTCAGACTACTTTTTCATAACTAATCCATCCCACAAGTCCTATCTACTTAGGATAGTAGTGCCATACTTGGACTATAGTGCTGGTGCCACTCTTGTCCACTTTTGGTGCTCCTATTTAAGTGTAGTTTTGGACCCAATGATTAGTTTCTTCTGATTCCCCATCCTTATCTTTGTCATTCTAATGTGAGAAAATTCAACCCATGACCAATACATCCATATAAAATCCCAATAAAAGATCATTTTAAAATGGTTGGTAATTATCACTAAGAAAGAAAGAATACAAGCAAGACCACTCAATAAATCTTCCCTATTCTCTGCATACAACCAGAAAATACACTTACAAGCTTATTAAAATCCTTACATCAGTCCCTAACCACCTCAAACACATATATTTTATCATTATTAATCTTCATACACATAATTGTAGAAATCACATCAAGTGGGAGAACTACATATAGATTGATCCCTATTTAGAGTATTGGTATGTAGGCAACGTACCCACACAAGGGATGTAGATGCATGTCTAGTGAATATTACACACAATAACCCTCCTCTTTATAAATATTTGTCATAAAACAATGGAATATAGGGTTTTAATATAAAATCCTCTCTATAGGGAGTTCTATCAACTTTCAACTACTAAAACTTCATGGACAGGTTCACACAGACTTAGTGAACAAAACCCAAAAATCTTAGATCCTCAAGACAATAGTGATAGATGTGGACTATAGTGTCGGTTCCACTCCTATCCACTTTTAACACTCCTATCCAATAATAAAATGAATTTTATATCTTAGTTTATAATAATTTCCTAGTTTTGCATAGTGAATTCCAACATTTATCTTAGTTAGATCAGGCAGTTTCTAGTTAAGTATTATTTTCTTTCCCTTGTTACTCTTTTAAAAAATATTTAATTTCAATAAAACTTTAAAAATTAGTAGCTTAATAATTTCACATTTATTTACTTGTTTTAATACTCAGAACATTTAACTAAATTAGTAATAATATACCAATATTCCTAAAAATGTTAAATCATTTGGTGAACCCAACTTACTTCATTTGCGCATAAAAACACTAGAAACCCTAGGGTAAATTTATTAATGATTTTTCATATATTTTTTTAACTTTTTAACTTAATATTAAAATAAAAAATCAACATTAAATTTTAAAATTTTGTAGTAATTTTAATATAAATTTCTTTCAAACCTTGGTTGCCCATACTAGGTCCTAGTATTTTTCCAGTAATTTTCTAATAAAATTATGATTATTTACTTATATATTTAAATCAAAAATTAACTTCAAATTTAAAAATTCAATATTAATTTTCAAAAACATTTATTTTTCAAAACCTTAGTTGCACATACTAAGTCCTATTCAATCAAGCATTTTCAAATAATTTTCTAAATTTTTAGTTGCATATTTCACTTAGAAATTCACTTCAAAATTCAATAGTAATTTTCAAAAATAATTATTTTTAAAAAACCTAATTGTATCTATTAGTACCTACTAAATCACAAATTTTAAGATAAAATTTTGACTTTTTTAGCTCACATATCTAACTCAAAAATTCACTTTAATTTTCAAAATTTCTTAGTAAATTTCAAAACAATAATTTTCAAACCCTAGTTGCATACACTAAGTCCTATTTCTTTTGAAATATCACCTTACATTCTAAAATCAGATTTAGAATATGGATCTCACTTATTTACAAATTTTTCTTACATTTCATGCAAATAATAATGAGACCATTCTTGGTCCTATCATGTACATGAATGATGAAGTTTACCATATGCTAATACAAAGCTTCACTATTTACTTTTCATGCCTATTTTTCATAATATGGGATTATATTAAGAAAGTCATTGTTCAACATAGTAAGATACCTCTCCTTCAAAGCAAATTTTACTTGTATTTAATACAAGGTTTCATCTCTTGATTCCTATCTTTCATATGGAAAAACTTTCAAGTTTATCATGCTAAACACATTAGAAATTTCATATCACATGCCAAAGCTTCTTATGCATTCATGCCCAAATTCATGATCTCTATCTCTTTATTTCTATCTCTCATATGGAAAAAATTTCAAGTTTATCATGCTAAAAACCTTAAAAATGTCATAATACATGTCAAAACTTTCTATATATCCATGAAAAAATTCATGTTCCCTATCCTTTGCTTGTTATATCTCATGTGGAATGTTTTTTTATAAAAATAATATTTTACAAATCATTACTCCAATCACATGCATTTCACTCCACATACATGGTTTCTACCTAGATGCATATAACTCATTGGCTACTTTTTAGTATTTCCCTATCACTACTAGACATAAACAAACACTAGCAGTTATGTCTATCCATCCTACCCTCTAACTTGGTACATCTAGCTCTTATCCCACACCTACTACCATCTCTATGTGTATAGTACATCATGAGGTGCATGATATCACCCAAGTTTATGAAGATAGGTAGGTTGATTACACCCATGGCTATATCTTTATAATGTAGGCTAGCACCTCTCCCGATATAGTTTCAGTTTTTGAAGTCCTTGAATGATCAGATGTTTAAAAGGATGTATTATATATATCCCTTTTTAATACTATAATTCTTATTTCTATTGAACTGGGTTTTGTTGCCTCTATCCTCAACAAAATGAAATGGAATGAAGAGCATAATTCATTTGAGAAAGAGGATTTACCACCATGACACATCATTGAACAACATCTCCCTCTCTATATTCAATTAATAATTAATAATGGTGGGGTAAAAAGAGTGTTAGTAGATAATAGTTTAGGACTCAAAATTTGTAAAATTCCTTTTCTTAAACATATTAATATATAACCTCAAGACATATACCATTACGACATGAACATCAGAGGCTTTGATAACATCCCATGGAAAGTCATGGGTCAAATAACACTCAATCTTTCCTTATGGCCCAAGACATTGCCAACTACTTATCAAGTCATTCCAAATGACCTCAATTATAATTTATTAATTTGTTGGCCTTGGATTCATGATATGCATCCAGTTCCTTCTATACTTCATGCTTGTCTAAACTTTAGTCACAAAGGCTACATCTACACATGCCCAATAGATAATGAACCTTTTAAATATTACTAGGTTACCAAATCTCCATAGAATTATATACCACACTTTAATCTTGGTAATATACCTACATAATCCACTAATTACAATACACCCTTAGACCATGCAACACATCCAATAAATCTAACCTCCATAATTGCATTGATACCAAATCACTAGTTTACTTCCCCTTTTGCACTTAAATTTCTTAATAAGATGGGATATCATAGGAAAGGTCTTGGAAAGCATGAACAAGGAATCTTGATCTCATTAATGTTATGGTTTTTCCAGATATGTACACATTAGATGAATTCTCTAATGAATCCCTATTTTAATTTCTTAGAGAATATGATGACCTCCTATCTTTCTATCATAAGAATAGATTTCTTCATCACATAAATGCCCATGCATTTTAGAGAAAATATAGATTCTCCCCAAGACATACCAGTTGATTCAGATGATACTATTCCTGTAACCCCATACACAATAGATCATTTCACATTGCTTAATGAAGAAATAGTTAATTTCAATTTTGAAACTAACCAAGGTTCCTGCATTGTCTTTTTAGCTGCTACCCTATGAAAGGAAGAGGATATATATATTTATCAAATTTGAATAGATTTTCCAAAAATATTTACTCGGTTTTACTCAGATATTCCAAGAATTGATACATCTATAGTAGTTCATCAGATTCCTTTATACCTATATGCTAAACCCATTAAACAAAAAATTCATAAAATGCACCTTAAAGTTTCTCTTTTAGTCAAAGATGAGATTCAACACCTCTTAAATACCAGATTAATTCAACCAATAGCACACCCTAAATGGGTTTCCAATATAGTCCCCATGGTCAAACCCAATAGACAAATTTAATGTTGTTCTAATTCTCAAGATCTAAATAAAGCATTATAAAAGATTATTTTACTTTACCTAACATTGACATGCTCATAGATTCCACAGCCAGGTATGATATGTTATCATTTATGGATGGCTTTGCCAGATACATCCAAATAAAAATTAATGAAGAAGATCAAGAGAAAACATCTTTTAAAACACCTTGGGGTATATTTTGTTACATTATCATGACCTTCAGATTAAAAAATCCCAAATCCACATACCAATGTACCATGACACATATATTTCATGATTTGATTCACCATACTATCAAGGATTATATCAATGATATATTAGCTAAATATAAACAATGAAAAACATCAAGTTATTGATTTTTGAAAGATATTTCAAAGACTCAGATAATACAATATTTGATTGAACCCAAAGTAGTGTGTGTTTGGAGTTACATCAGGCAAACTCTTAGGTTTCATTATTTATCAGTGTGGCATAGAGGTTGAACCTAAAAAATTCAAAGCAATCATTGACATGCCACCTCCTATAAACTTAAAACAACTTTGATCCCTACAAGGTAAGATCCAAACAATCCATCATTTTGTAGCTCAACTTGTTGATAAAACTCAGTCATTCACTCTATTACTAAATAAAAATACAAAGTTTGTCTGGGACCAAGCTTACCAATAAAGCTTTGATATAATCAAACAATATCTTATTAACCCACCTATCTTTGATAGGTCTTTCCTATTGTATATCTCAGTAACATACCATGCATTAGGATCACTCTTAGAATAATAAGATTATCAACTCACCAAATGAGTAGTTAATTACATTAGTCACACATTAGTTGATTATTAAAAAAATTACTCCACAATAGAAAAATTATGTCTAGCATTATTTTTGCTACACAAAAAATTTGACACTACATGGTAAATAATGAGATTCATGTTATCACAAAATCAAATCCTTTGAAGTTTCTCATGGAAAAACCACATCTCTTCAGTCACATTGAAAAATGGGTCATATTATTAAAAGACTTTGACTTAAAATAGTTCTCCAAAAATCAATAAAGGGCCAAATCATTGCAGACCATTTGGTAGTTGCATCACTTCTAAATACTAATCCTATTAGTGACACATTTAGAGATGATTTCATTGAATATCATACTCATTTAAATACTTGGAACATGTTCTTAGACGGTTCATGATATGCATCCAATATGAGGGAAGGCATTATCTTTATCGACCTTTTTGGTCATACAATTCTTATTGCATATTGATTAATTTTCTCATGTACTAACAACATTATAGAATATGAAGAACTTATCTTAGGTCTATTTGTTTCCCATTCCATCCACATTAGATTTATTCAAGTCTTTAATGATTACCAACTTGTGGTTAACCAAGTCAATGATGTCTATCAAATAAAAGAAGAACATCTTATCCCATATTGAAACATGGTACAATTTTTATCATCACATTTTGACTACTTTTCTATAGAAAGTATTCCAAGAAAAGATAACTAACATGCAGATGCAATGGAAAGTGACACATCTTTGATTCAAATTGATATTAATGATGATCAAGCTATTTTCATAATTAAATTATTACAATCACCATCAATATCCAATGCCTATTTGATTTCACTATCTGTTGTATCCTCTACACGTAGTTCCATAAGTCCATAATGGTTCTCTGATATATATAACTTTCTAAACAAATCTATTACACCAAACACTTTTTCTCAAAATGCTAAATGCAAGTTACACAAATAATCACTCCATTATGTAATCATAAGTAGAGACCTTTATAATTGATCCTTCGATGGATAATTGCTTTGATGTTTAACTTAAGCAAAAGCCAAAATTTCTCTTACACAAATACATGATAGTGAGTGTGGTGGTCACATCATTGGAAAATCCATGTCACACAAATTACTTTGATAGGGGCACTACAGGCCCACCATGGAAGATGAATGTTTACAATATGCAAAAATATGTGATAAATGTCAATGGCATAGTAACTTATATCATGAACCATCACATTAATTATATCTTATTATCTCTACATGGCCATTCATGTTATGTGGATTTGATCTTATTGTAAAAATTAACCTTAAATTTGATAATAGAAATAATATCATAATCATAGCCATAAAATTCTTTACCAGATGGGTAGAAGCTGTTCTAATTTAATCTACTACATGTGAGGACATTTGTAGCTTTCTCATGACTCACATTATTTCACTATTTAGTTTACCCACACCCATCATTTTAGATAATGGAACATCATTCATGAATAAAACTATCAAGTAATTTTGCACAAAATATAAGATTAAACACACATTATCTACTACATATTACCCATAAAGAAATGGTCAAGCATAGGCTACCAATAAAACTATCAAAAAAACTTTGAGCAAAATGATGATGAAATTTGGAGATGATTGGCACAATCAACTAGTCTTTGCATAATGGGAATATTGCACAAGTATTTTCATGCCCATAGGAGGCACTCTTTATTCACTTGTTTATGTCATAGAAGTGGTATTACCATTAGAATTAGAAATCCCATCTCTTTGTGTCTCCCTTAAAAGTATTCTCACTAATGACTAGTATCATGAAAAATGTCTATACTAGGTCAAACAGTTAGATCATACATGCATTCAAGTACCATAACATCTTAGAATTTAATAGCAACATAAATAATGATCCTATAACAAACAAGTTCACACTAGAGAACTCAAAGTTAATGATCTTGTTTTCAAAGAAAATAATCATAATGTCAATGCCAAAGAATAAATCAAAGGAAAATTCAAACCAAATTAGTTGGGTCCATACATTATTACCAAAAATATTAGCCTTAAAGTGTATCATCTAGCCTTAATTGAAGGAAGATATCTCAATAATCTAATGAATATTATGCATCTACATAGGTTTCATGTCTATTATTTCATTTCACACATTGTATTGTACATAATTTTCAAAATTTCATATACATAGCTTCTCTTCATATTTTATACATAATCTTCTTGTAATTGATTGTACATATATTGTATCAAAAAATCCAAAAACACTAAAAATATTTCAATGGTATGCATCATCCATGATTTACATTATTAATGTTTACTAGACTTACATTTTGTTTTTCTATGTTATTTTTTTGTCAATTTATTTGCATTACCATGATTTACTTGATCTTCTTTGAGTGTGTGCAGTGACATCCAGATCCTTGATTGTTTCACTCTACCGATTGAGGGGGCATTCTACTTCTACATCAAGTCATACATCGATATACATACCCACTAGGGGCATATTCTACATGACCACACCATCTAGGTTATATCATTCCTATACCACACACTCTATTTATCATGATGATGTATATTATTTACTAGCTTACACAAACTACTCTATCGACACTCACTAGTATACAACACTTGTGTATTTCTCAGCATATACATAGTATTTTACCAACATGTCTTACATACTTTCACTTCTTGATTTGATTAGTTAGATCCAATTTTATTTCTAATATATTACATTCTTTCTTTTCTTGCTTAGCATAGCTTGATGTGATTGCATTTCTCAGTTCTTATTTATCTCCTATATATGCCTTAAGACATTTGCCAATGTCCTTTGACTCTATTCATGTGTGTGTCTTAGGACATTTTTCAATTCCCTTTTCCTGTACTCTTCTATGTTATTGTGGCCCTTGTTTCAACCCTTGATTGTATTAATTGTATGTGTATGTAGCATTTGAACATTCCTTGTATGATTATCTTCTGGATTGAGTGACATGTGCCATGTCCCTTGTTTGATTAGACCCTTTGCCACTATTGTATGCATATGGATTATTGTCTTGTGTGCTCTTTTATTGATTGATTATAATGACATGATCCACATCATGCATTATATTGATTTCTTGTATTCCATGATGGGAATTATACTCCATCCCTCCAACTAATAACTAATAACTACAAACTAACTAGAATTTTGATTCCAATTTAGTAAATTTCACATATTATTACATTATTATATCTATCTAGGCATACCCTATTGCTCTAATAGTCTCTCAATACAAACCATGTTATATCTTGAGATATATTATCAATTATCATTGCTATATCATATATCTTTACAACATAACACACTTATGGGAATATTTATTATGAGGGAAATCATTATAGAGCCTTCATTCCTACCCTCAAAAGATGGGGTAATAAACAAGGGTTTTGTCACAAAAATTAGAGATCTTAATGGTCAAAAAGGTAGTTTTCAGAACACCCAAGACAACAACCAGACATCAAACCAGTCAGAATAGACTAGACAAATAGTCAAAATGTTAGAATAGTTACCAAATTTAGCCCAAGATAATAATTACAAACTTAGAATACAGTGTTTATGTCACTACCATCTATTTTTGGTGCTACTATCCAAAAATTAAAAAATTAAGACTTTTTAGAAGTAGGTAGAAAAGTAGTTTAGCTATAGTTTTGCACAACTAAACCAGTTCAAAATTAGCAGTTTTAATACACTTTTGCTCAAAGAATCTATATATAGGGGAATTATGCATGGAATGATAGATCTTACTTCTAGTTTTAGATATGACAGTTGGTATAACTTCTAGACCAAAATACATGTTCTAGATACTAGTGATTAAGGGTAATGTGTATGACACATTTGTTTTCTTTTCTTTTTCAGTTTAGTATTAGCTAGGCATTCTTAGCAGTTGTGTGCCTTATTCCATCTGTAGGTGGTTAGCATCATTTTGAAAGTTGGATTTCATACAAGCCTAACATCCTCATTTTTAGAGTGGATTTCATATAAGCCCAGTGCACCAGTCTCATAGTGGTTTTCATACAGGCCTAATATCCATCTTTTGAAGTGGCCAAGAATGGCCTAGTTTCCAACATACATTCAACTATCCATGACATCATTTCTAGATTAAAGATCATTTATAAGATTTATGATCCATCTCATATGACATACATTTCATACCGGTATCAATTCATAGTTCCACTTCATGGGGAAATGATAGAGCTAAATGACTAGCTAGCCTTTGTATTCTTGAGCCACCTATTCAAAGGGATTGGACACACAGTCTAAACATTGATCAACACATGTATGACCACCTATATTCACTTAGTGGGAGATGATGGAGCCAAAGGGACATCCTTTGCATTTTTGAGCCACTCTTAAGGAATTGAGCACTCAACTTCATTCATGATATTACTCTTGTCTAACATTTATTCAACACATACCCAACACATCCAACATTACTCAACATCATAACAGATTCACACTTCACAACATGCTCTCTATTCACACCTAGTATCACATAGCTTCATGAGCTTCACCTTTATAGGTAAGTTTAGGTACTCTTTCTATTTTTCCTTTATCATAGTGTTTCACTTTGTTGCATCAATAGAATAAAGGTGGGAAAATGTAGTCATATAAAATGTAAAAATTGGTAACTTGAGTATGGAAAATGGCACCCAACCCATAGGTCCCTCTTGCTTGCTCTCCTAACCCTTTTAGGCTTATTTTCACTAATTCTCATTCGTTTGTAGCCTTCTAGACTTGGTCTGAGCTCATCCAGAATACTCTTTCCATGACTAATCCATCCCCCTAGGTCCTATTGCTTAGGACATTAGCACAACACTTGGACTATAATGTTAGTGACACTCCTGTTTGCTTTGGCCCCAATAGTTAGTTTCTTATAATTCCCCATCCTTATCATTGTTAGCCTAATGTGAGAACATTCAACCCATGACTAATAGATCCCTATAAAATCCCATTCAAATATAGTTTGTAAAGGGTTGGCAATTATCACTAAGAAATCAAGAATACAAGCAAGCCTACTCAAGCAATCTTCTTTATTCTTTGCATACAGCTAGTCAATACACTTACAATCTTATTAAAATCCTTACACCAGTCCTTATCCACCTAAATCACATCTAGTTTAACATTTTACATCTTCATACACACAATTTTACAAAGCACATTAAGTGAGATAACTATATATGGCTTGATCCCTCTTCAGAGCATTAGTATGTAGGCAACATGCCGACACAAGGGGTGTGGATCCATGTCTAGTGAATATACACACTAACCCCCACTCTTTCTCAAAATTATTCAAATCATAATAGACTATAGGGTTTTAATATAAATTCTTCTAGATGGGGAGTTCTACAAACTTCCAAATACTAAAACTTCATGGATAGGGTCACACAGAATTGGTGAACAAAACCTAGAAAGCTCAGATCCTTAGAATAAAAATGAAAGAGGTAGACTAAAACACCAGTGCCACTCCTATCTAATTTTGGAACTTTTATCCAATCATAAAACAAAGTTCAAATCTCAGTTTATGACAATGTCCTAGTCTTGCATAGTGAATTCTAACCTCTATCTCAGTTAGATCAGCTAGTTTCTAGCTAAATCTTATTTTCTTTCCCTTATTACTATTTTTAGAAAAAATCTAATTGTAAACAAACATTACAAATTAGTAAATTAATAATTGCACATTTATTAACTAATTTTACTACTCAGACCCTTTAACTAAATTATGAATAATAAACCAATATTCCCAAAACTATTAAATCACCTATTAATATTATTGTGGTAAAATATCCCTTGGCTAGGTCTAGCAGATCCATCTTGGTTATAAACCTAAATATATAATGCATCAATAATTTAAAGTGTAATTAATATTTATCTTCTCCACCAATAGTATTGATTTATAGATTAGTTGTATTTCCCTTTTCATGTAATACATACCAAAAAAGGATAAAAATGTGGTACCTGAGTCTCTTAAATCCTCTTACATTAATTCATGTATCCTTGATTCCTCATCCAAATGTATACATCCCAAAACATCATCTCACTTCATGATCTAAGGAAAGGGATGTGAATAATAAGAGATCAAAGATGATTTTTATATTGCCAAACTTCCCAAGTCACCCAAATCCCATGGCAAGCCCAAAATGGAGTGGCTCAAAAAAATTGATTCTTATGTAGTGGGGCATTTATCTTTTACTAAAAATGATATTTTTTAAAACCATAAATTGGATATGGATCCTTTTTTTGGATATATAGGGTTAAGAATATAGAAATGATAATGTACAAGGGTGAACATAAGATCTATAGCAGGCCAATTAATTGATAAAATCATATACAACATAAACTGAATTTATTAAGCTGAGATATGCCAAAAATGAAAAGTATAACTATGCTAGATGTGGAAATGAAAAAGAAATAATGTAATTAGTTGGTTTTGATTCTTACATAATTTTGGATCTAGAATATGTAGAAAGTAGACTAGAAGATGATTCTAGATTAATTTCCAAATTTTGGATTTAGTGCTTTGGTATCTATAGACACTACTCTTAACCTTGGACAATTACATTGATGCTATTGTCTATGTCAGATTTAGTTGTTTTTAAATATTACCTATTGGAAAAATATGTGACAACTTAGATGCTTTTAGACTTATCATCAAATTCACTTTGGTGTATTCAAATTTGGGTTATGATCAAACCCTAGTTCTTCATCTTCATAGTGAACATGGTAAAAATGGGTTAGTGGGATCTTGGTGTTGAGATAATTCTAAAGACCCCTATTTAAATTGGTGTTACCTACATATACCCTACTGTAAATAGGGCCTTATAATGATATAGTTATCCCCTAGTGTGTTATATTTTATGTGCACAAGGGTACAATAATGTGGAAAACAAGTACAATATTGACATATCTTGTAACTTGAGAAATCAATATCTTGGGTTAATCCTTTAGTAATTTAGACCTATAGGTGTGTTTTTCCTATGATTTATATAAGAATAAGAGAACATAGGAAATTTTGATCAATTAAATTCTCTTTGAATGCTCTTTGGAATGAATTCTAGGTATGTCTAGAATAAAGAAAAATTGTGCATATATACCACTATATCAGGAGATTATTTTGAAGAATAACATTTAGGTCAATGATTAGGATAGTTTTCATTTGAAAATTAGATTGCTTTAGGGTATTAAATGCTTATGTTAGGGTAGGACACTAGATTCAACATAGGGGTCTATGATTAATGTAAGTGTCCTAGTTGTTATAAAATAGGTAGAGGATCAAAACTTGTAGAGGCATGTGATAAGTAGTTTTTAAGTATCTTGGGCAAGATAGAAGGCTTGGGTCATCATGATCCATAAAATATACTAATAAACTCAAAGTGACTTTTAAACTATGAATATTAAATTTCTCTAACTTGTCAAATTCTTGAAATACTCAAAAAAACTTGGAAATTATTTGGCAATTAAGTGTTCTCAGTTATCAGATTAGGATAATTGATTTATTGCAGAGCTTTCAGGTGATGGAGGAGGTGTGATGGATGAAGGTGAGTAAGAGGGTGCAACTAGGCAAGGCGTGATAGGGTAAAAAGTAGGGCATAGCTACAAGGAAGTGCTTGGACTGTAGCAGGCATCCCATGGAGTGCACAACAGTGGGAAGGCTCCACTTTTACAAGGTTTAGGTTCTTTTTCTGCTCTTGAGCAACCAAGTATGTGCATCCCCAAAGTCAATGGATATCTAGAAAGATGCAAGGAGAGGCCCAAGCTAGATATACCAATGGAAATGATTGCTGAAGACATTGAATACTATTCCAATCACTCCATATACTATAAGTTTTTAGGGCTTAGGACGTCACTGTTATTCCTGGAAGCATGGGCTCAGAGGACGTGAGCACCAAAATGAGATATGGATATTACATTGCTGGCCAATAGCTATTTCATGGTTACTTTTACCTATATAACAGATTGTCAATGAGTTTTTTCTAGAGGTCCTTACTCCCATAATCAAGTGGGACTATTTATAAAGCCTTGGTATGCTAGTTTCATACCTTCAGAGGAACTACCAAGCCATGTCTGGGTGTGGGTGCGTCTACCTCACTTTCTAGTGGAATGCTGCCAAGAAAACACTCTCCAATTTCTTGCATCCTTGTTGGGAAGGCTAGTAGGTTCTTCAATGTCACTCCTGGGGAAAAAGGTAATGACTTTTGCCTACATTTGTGTTGAAATTGATCTTAGTAAACCATTACTAGATGTTGTTGAAATGAGTGCGAGCCCTTTTTCATGGGTACAACAGCTAGATTATGAAACCCTCCCTTTCTACTGTCATCTATGTCATGATTATGGGCATTTGTAGTGATGGTGTCCCACCTCAAAATCTACTACACCTCAACCAGCTCAATCTATTCACACTCCTGTTATTGATAAGGAAAGGGGTTTGATTCTAGGTGAGATGCCTAAAACTGATGGTTTTATGCCGATTAAAGACTGATATAGAAATAGAGGCCAAAAATGGTCCTTGAAGGAAAGACAATTAGATGACTCACTCAATAGATTTGAAATATTGGATGACCTTAATCAGCAAGAGGTGAATCCCGAGTTGATGATTTTGGACCAGGGGATTGAGGGACTAGCTTAGGAGACCAATGCTTCAGGGGCTTTAATTGAAACATAGGATGCTGGAGATTATCATATGGATATGGACCAATAGCTGATAATTTTGGAAGGAATGACTTCCTCAATTGCTCCCCTTAAAGAAGATAGAAATATGCCCCTTACTGGGAAAATTGGGGACCCAGGGGTAGCAAGAAGCAATAAATATTTTCCTCATCTTGGACTTCTACAAAAAAACCTCAAGAAAGGAGGGGGAGAGAAATCTAGCAAGCCTAGAAGAAAAAAGGACCAGGAAAAGATCAAGCTAATGGGAGAGACTTTGGTGGATTCGGGGTCAGTAAAGACTCTAGATGCACACTTTTTGAGCTCTCTAAAATGATTATAATATCTTAGAATGTAAGGGGTTTGAACAATATCCCCAAACAAAATGATGTTCACAACCTGATTAAAAGTCATTGGCCAGATGTCCTTTTCTTGTAGGAGACTAAGATTTCAGTTGAAGACATGTCCAGACTTGCACCCAAGTTGTGGTGGCAAGGAGAATGTCAATGCATTGGCACTACCAGATACTCATGAGGACTAGCTTGTCTATGGAACCCATGAAAGATTGGCCTCATAGGCTGGCTGACTTCTAAGTACTCCATGACTATGATTGCTTCTAGCTTTGAGATGGGGGAAGTCATTCTTTTCTCCAATATCTATGCTCCTAATGATTGGCAGGGTAAAAACTCCTTATGGAGCCACATAAGTTTTGTCCGTAGCCTAGCCCCCTTCCACCCTTAGATTATGGTAGGTGATTTTAATGCTATTCTTGATTTGACTGAAAAGAGTGGTGGCACGTCAAGTCTAGACCCATCTGCTTTGCTAATGCACAACTACATTGAAATTTTGAATTTAGTTGATGCCAAGCCCAATAATAGACAGTTTACCTAGAACAACTACAGGAGTGGGAAACATTGCATTGCTGAGAGACTTGACCATTTTCTGGTCTCAACTTTTTGGGTTGGAGGTATGTGGTCTATGAGGTCTAAAATTTTGGACTGGAGAGGATCAAAACATTGGCCCATCAAGCTTAATAGTGTCTCATAATATCACCCATGCTCTCCTTCTTTCAGATTTCAACTCATGTGGCTGTGGGATCAATCTCTACATGAGTGTGTTGCCAATTGGTGGCATTCGGGTAGGCATGCCCATGGTACTGTAATGTACATTTTTGCCAAAACACTGCAATATGTGAAGCACAAGCTTAAGTAGTGGAATCACCAAAGTTTTGGGAACATTTTCCATGCTAAGGCTACTACACAAACTGAGCTTGATGATATCATGAGAATAATAAGGGAAGAAGGACTGACTGAAGACTTACTGCAAGAAGAAACACAGGTTGTGAAAGACCTGGAGGAATGTGAGCTATGGGAGGAAAATTTTTGAAATCAAAAAGCTCAGGTTGAATGGCTCCAAGAGGGGGATAGAAATACATCCTTTTTCTTCAATTCATCCAAAGCCAGGAGACATGGCAATTCTATTTCAGCCCTGGTCAATGAAAGAGGTGAGCACCTTAACTCCTTTTCAGCAATTTCAGAGGAGGTAGTGCAGTACTTCTCTACTCTCTTTAGGGAAGATGCTAATGGGGAATCACTGAAAGAAGCTCAGGTTCTCTTTTGCATTACGTCAATGGTGACACATGAAATGAATGAAAATTTAATGAAACCAATCACACTTAGAGAGCTTGAGGAAACCATTTTTCAAATGAAAAAATGGAAAGTAGCTAGACCTAATGGCTTCCTAACTGAATTCTACCAAGAATTCTAGGATATCATCAAACTTGAACTTTTAGTTGTTGTCCAAGAATCTCAATAGAATAAACAAATGCTTAAGGATACAAATGCAACCTATCTTGCTCTCATACCCAAATGTGAAGGTGTTGATAGGCTAAGTCAATTCCACCCTATATCCCTTTGCAATGTTATTTACATAATTATATCTAAAATCATTGCAGATAGGTTTAAAAGAGGGCTGAGTACTGTGATCTCAAAAGAGCAGAGTGGTTTTGTGGAAGGCAGGCAAATCCTGGACGGTAATGTTATTGTTGTTGAGTCCATTCATTCCATGGCCAGCTCAAAATATAAGGCAATATTCAATAAATTGGACATGGCCAAAGCCTTTGATAGGGTTAGATGGTCATTCTTATGAAAGGTTCTTCATGCTTTTGACTTTGTGGATGAATGGAATCAATGGGTCATGAGTTGCATTTCCTTGGCTTCCTTCTTAGTGCTTATCAATGGAGAACACATGGAGCTTTTTAGTGCTACAAGAGGGCTACAACAAGGTGATCCTCTATCTCCGTACCTTTTTCTTCTCCTTGCTAAAGGTTTGGGGAGGTTGATCAGAAAAAATAGAGAGGAAGGACATATAAAAGGATGGCAATGGGGAGGGGAATTGCCAATGCAATCACACCTATAATTTTTTGATGACACTACCCTTATGGGCATGGCCACAATGATTGAAACTGCTAATTTACGCAGGGTGTTAGATGTTTATCTAATGGTCTCAAGACAAAAGGTCAATGAAGATAAGTCATCCATATTCTTATTCAATACTTCAGGCCCTATTTAGCAGTGGATCACGAGGACTCTGCATTTTCAGATTGGGACTCACCCCTTGATTTACTTGGGTATCCCTATCTCAGCTAGCCATACATCTAAAGAATCTTGGTAGACTATTTTGGATAAATTTTAGGTGAAAGTGAATCATTGGACACATAGGTGGTTATCCTTTGTGGGCTAGGTTCAACTTATCCAATTTGTGGTGCAGGCTTTACCCATTTATAGGTGTATACTCTAGGTTACCCCGATGGGATTCGTTAAGGAGTTTGATTCAGTTACCAGACAATTCTTATGCACTGGTAGTCTGACCTCCACTAAATGGAGCCTTATTAGATGGGAGATTGTTTGCAACCCCAAACAATATGGTAGGCTCAGTCTGAGGCAGATGGACTTAAATGGTATTGCTTTGGTGGCCAAACTTTATTAGTGATGGTGCACCAAACAAGACAAAGCTTGGGATAGAATTCTCTCATAGAAGTACTACTCTAGAACCATTCAAAGGGACATCCCTTGCTATCCGCTTATTGGGAAAGATTCGGCAATATGGGGTACTCTCAAAAAAGGGGCTGCTCTCATCAAGAATGGCTTATTCTAGATTTGTAAACAGGGATCCAAGGCTCTCTTTTGGTCTACATCTTGGGATGGTTATCCTCACATCATTTCTTAGTTTCCAAATTTGTTGAACCTTTGTCAGAGATTCCTTAATGCTGGTTGGTCTTGAGTGAGTGACTTCAAAGTTTACATTACATAAGGATAGGTGGAGGTAGCTCACTAGAAAGCTCCTAAAACTTGCCCTATTAATGGGACATAAGAAGAGAATGAGGAGCTGTTGAGCATCCTTTCCAAGCATCATTGTAGTCCTCTTCAGGAGGAGGATGAGCTAGCTTGGTCTCCCAATCCCAAGGGATCTTACACAGTTTCATCTAGATATCAGGCTTTACTTCTTCAGAGATTGGGTAGGGGGAAGTGCATTGGTGGAGACAGGTCTGGAATAAATTTATTTGGCCTAAATGCAACTATTTTTCTTGGATGCTAGCTTGGAATATGTGCTTAACTTGGGATAATCTCTGAAAGAGAGGTTTCCAAGGCCCTTCAGTATGTGTTATGTGTAGAGCGGTCAAGGAGGATTCAACACACCTTTTTTTGTGATGCCCCTTTGCCTTGCAACACTAGCATTATTGGTGGGATGTTTGGCAGTGTCCATGTCTTCATGCTCAATCTATGGTCAATTTATGGAATGGATTTGGAGAACCCCCCTCAAGGATGCCCTTCCTATAGGACATATGGCTAGACGGCCCCATTTTTCTATTCTGGTAGATTTGGCTTGAGAGAAATAGGTGAATTTTCTGGGGGGTGAGGGTCATGGTGTAGCAAGTATGGTAGAAAATGGTGGGGATGATCCAGGAAACCATCTAAGCAAAGAGCATGATCTGCCTTCCTTTGACCAAATAGGATGCTCAGGTGGTGGTGTGACTTGGATTCTAGCAGTTAACTGGTAAGTCAATGTGTGTCAGGTGGAGCAAGTAGGTCAAAGAGTAGATTCTCAAGACTAGTCAGTGGCAATGCCCCCTAGTGGGATTCCCAAGATCAATACAGATGGTTCCTCCAGAGGTAATATGGGACCTATAGGTACTAGAGGGATAGGAAGGGATTCTAAAGGTACCGTGATTTTTCTTTTTGTGGTCCCTGAGGGGCTGCAAACCATTAACATGATGGAAGGTTAGGCCATTCTTTATGCCCTTGAGAAGGCCCAGGCATTAGTTTGGCATAGGATTATCTATGAATGGAACTCTCAAGTCTTGATTAACCTACTCATTAAGAAGAAAATGGTGGACGTCAATTGGCAACTATCTCTGATTGTGCAACAGATTTTGTGGATTTGCTAGCTTATGGATATCATTACTTTTGCTCATATTTTATGAGAATGGAATAGGGCATTAGATTTTTTGGCTAAATGGGTGTCTAACCATTTGGATGGTGGAAACATTGAGGATTGGGGGTCTCTCTCCCCAATGTTGTGTTCTGATTTGTAAATAATTCTAGAGGCTGATAGGGAGGTTCATAATATTGTCTAGTTGGGTGTGTGCCTAGTTTTTCAGTATATGCTACTTTCTTCTAGGGGTTTCCACCCCCCATTCTTCTTGTAATGCTCTTTTCTTATTAGTATTATTTTTATCCCTTTTTATTTTTTTTTAAAAAGTGTTCTTAGTTATCGAATTGCATTGGAACTATCGAAAGAATTTTCACTTCCATTCACCAATTAAATTGGTTTGTTTTTAAAAATGTCTTAAAATGTCAAAATTTAAAACTTTTCATGTATTTGTGAATAATTAAAAAAATTAGAAAACTAAATTAAAGACATGCAATCAAAAGACAATTTTACCATACGATATTGACAATACGAAATCCTTCCTCAATTTTCAACCCCCTTCCAAATGTGCTTAAGTCCCTTCACTTAACTATTGGTCTATCCAATTTACCATAAAAAATAATTCTAACTTCTCTTTTCAATTACAAAACATAATTAAAAAGGCTTACTCTTTGTGTATAAGGTTGGATAATGGATCAAAATCCATTTAATAGCTTTCTCCAAGCTTCCCTCTAGCTCTCAGCCTCAAAAAAAATACACGGTCCAATGAAGCTTACATTCAAATAAAATTTCATTCTTTTTATACCACTTGAAAACCCATGGCTGAAGTAGTTAAGGCATATCTCTTTTTCATGGCACGTCACGAGTTCCAAACCCATCAGTGATGCATTTGAAGATTATGCTTAGCCATTTAGTCACACATTGGACAAACTTAAACAACTTTTAATCTTTTAATAGCCTTATCTCCAAGGCTTTAGTCATGGCATTGGCCACACTTCACCCTTTTGCTTGGGTCTTACCCATCTTAGGAATCCTTGAGCCTATCCGGTCCTCAAACTTAGCATAAATGCCAAATTACATGGATATGGCTTGGTCATCAACCTTGACTCAGATGTCTTCAATCTTGAGGCATGTGAATAATGACTCAACAAGGTAATGAGTTGGCTCTATCTCCAATGTGGTAGTTTGGTGGTTTCTTGGAAAATTTGATCCATTGATCTTGAGCTCAGCCATATAATAATTGTTGGTTCTCCCATGTGGCTTAATGGGGCTTGGTAATTGATAAATACAATGTATTACCAAGGAATTATTACAAAGCATTTAAAAACTTGCATTTCAATTATCCCACATGTATTTGGTGGGCACAATAGAATGATTTAAAATTAATTTCAAATGCATTGTAATGTGAAATGTAGGCCAAGGAACCCCTCCTTAACCAAGTGTGCCAACCCTTGTTGAGGGCCCCCAACGAGCCAATAGTGGGGCCCATGGTTCTCCATATGACTGCCTGTCAAAGATCAGAGGTTGAAACCAAAATAAAACACCAAACCAAATTTTTGCATGAATGTACAAAAATGGACTACCATGTGTCAATGGGTGATTGGTCCACTTGTCACAATCAAATTGTGCCACACATTTTGACACCTTCTTATTTTGCCTATTGCAAAATAACTTTAGCAGCCTATAACTTAGGCATCTGGACTCCATTTTGTGATCCAAAAGAAGTGATAAAAAGATCTTAATGATTTATTCCACATGCAAGAGGTTTTGTCACAACTTGGGACCTTTTTACAAATTGAAATCTAGATCACACCTCCCTATAGAAGAGGCTTTTGGTCTCCAAAAGTCTACTATCTCCTGAAAACTGATAACTAGTCTACTATATCACATCAAACAAAACCCAATCATAGCAAGAGATAAACATTGGAAAAAATAATGATTCATAACTCAATTGATAATGCCTAAAACATGGCATGAGTAAAGTAATCTATAACTACTAATAAACTAAAATTGTTTTCCCTTGTCACATCCTGTAAAGTGGTGAACTATCAATAACTAAAACAATTCCCAATGTAACTATAAAACAAGTTTGTTAATGCCAAAAACATACAATAAATGTTGTAGACATGTTGCAATACAATGCCCTTGTATGGGACTTATAATTCTAAGCAAATGCAAACAACATGTAGTGTATATTTCCTAACATCCAAACATGCCCATAGGGTCTTGCAATGCATCTATACATCCATGTGCCAAAAATAGATACATTCTCAAAATAGCAGTTAAATATAAGACAAGTGTTGTAAGGAAATTAACTCAACCTAAAACATGCATTCTACTATTATCTCCAACTGATCAATTGAGTTTAAGTCCTATCAATTTCATAGACAACTCACTCAACATAAATAGGAGATTCCAAAACATAGAGTTATACAACATAAGATGAGAATTTGAAATACTTCAAATGATAAACCTATCTTGAAGTGTTCTCACAAGATCTACTAATACATCATCAAAACTTGTTCTTTCCCTTAACCAAATTCTTAGCAATGCTTTGAAAAATAAATGCATTATAAATCCACTTAATCAATTTTTTCACCTAGTTAACTTTATTTCCTCAGTGGATTCCTTAACATCATTATGGATTGATTTAACTTAATTGACCTTATTAATAGGTTGATAAATCATCTTAGTTTTACCATGTCTAGAATGAGAATATGATTAAAGTTTAAAATAATGATCAATCTAATGTCCACTCATATGGCAATGAGTGCATAAAACCTTCTTAGGTGAGGTCTCCCTTTTTGCATCTTTTTAACTACAATTTGCTTAATCAAAGCATGTCTCTTCCAAAAAAATGCAACACTATAGTTATGCATCCCACAAAAAGTGCAAGGAAATGATTGCATCATCTTCTGAATGTTAAATCCAAATTTATCAAACATAAAAAGTGGATCAAAAGATTTAGTTCTAACTCTAGGGTAGGAACTAGGAGGTGGAATCTCAATACCTCATCTACCTATTCTCTTACACTGCACATGCTCTACTATTGGCCTCAAACCTTTACTATCAGAAGCTTGTCTTCCCTTAGCCATGGAGGACTTTTCTCCAATATCCACCTACTCACTAGTGTAACCCAAACCTGCATGAAGAGATCTATTCTATACTTGTATTGGGTTAGTAATTCCTTGGCCATTTCGACCAAGACCCCTTCCATTAAATCCCATTTTCATCAAAAATTTGGATCTTATACCTTTAGTGTGTTTTTCAAAACTACCAAAAGCATCATTACTTGAATCTGAATCTGAATGGAAAGAAGAAGATTAATTACTTGGTGAATAACTTATAGTGCACTCAGTCATAGTCTCTACATCTGAAGTAGAAGGTATTTCCTTCTTTGGTTCACCACACTGCAATCTGATCAAGATCTCATCCATAGATTCAAGCTCTAATTTCAAACTTGTAGCTTGCTCTTCAAGAGCTAAGAGCTTGCATCTCAAGAATGCATCTCATCCTAAATTTGGGTATTGATGCTTTCAAGATCTTCCATCTTAGCTTTATGTGACAACTTTCCCATGGTTTCTTGGAAACACATTGATTCCACAACTGTACACTGTAATCTAATCAAGTCTACAAAATACTAAAAACTAATAAATTGAAATAAATTTTCAAATCACATAATCAAAAGATAACCCTAATTTCTAACTACTCTGATATCAATTTGATCCATAAACTACATTGATAAACTCAAAGTTATGTTTAAACTATGAATACTAAATTTCTCAAACTTGTCAAGTTCTTGAAATACTCAAAAGAATTTGCAAATTGTTTGGAAATTAAGTGTTCTCAGTTATCAAATTGGATTGGAACTGTCAAAAGACTTTTCACTTCCATTCACTAATTAAACCAATTTTTTTTTAAAAATGTCATAAAATGTTTAATTTTAAAAATTTGCATGTATTTGTGAATAATTAAAAAAATTAGAAAACTAAATTAAAGGCATGCAATCAAAAGACAATTTTACCATAAAACATTGATAACAGAGTTCGGCATCTCTTGCCTACATCTCTGAGTCTACCAAATAGTGAGGAACATTTCCATTAAATTTATGCAAAAAATGGCTTACAAATATTTGAAATGCTACATAAATTCCCTCAAGCCTGATCTCTATATAAGAACTCCACCTTCACTGATATACTCAAGCTCAACAATACGAAATCCTTCCTCAGTCTTCAACCCCCTTTCAAATGTGCTTAAGTCCCTTCACTTAACTATTGGTCTATCCAATTTACCATAAAAAATAATTCTAACTTCTCTTTTCAATTACAAAACATAATTAAAAATGCTTACCCTCTATGTATAAGGTCAGATAATGGATCAAAATCCATTTGCTAGCTTTCTCTAAGCTTTCCTCTAGCTCTCAGCCTCTTAAAAAAAATACACAGTCCAACGAAGCTTAAATTCAAATAAAAGTTCATTCTTTTTATACCAGTTGCAAACCCATGGCTCAAGAGTTCAAGGCATATCTCTTTTGCATGGTGGGTCATGAGTTCCAAACCCATTGGTGATGCATTTGAATATTATGCTTAGCTATTTCATCCCACATTGGGCAAATTTAAATGACTTTTAATATTTTAATAGCCTTATCTCCAAGGCTTTAGTCATGGCATCAACCATGCTTCACCCTTTTGCTTGGGTGTTACCCATCTTAGGCATCCTCAAGCCTATCTGGTCCTCAAACTTAGCATAAATGCCAAATTACATGGATATGGCTCGGTCTTCGACATTGACTCAGTTGTATTCAATCTTGAGGCATGTGGATAATGACTCAACAAGGTAATGAGTTGGCTCTGTCTCCAATGTGGTAGCTTGGTGGTTACTTGGAACATTCAATCCATTGATATCAAGCTCAACCACATAGTAATTTTTTATTCTCCCATGTGGCTTAATGGGGCTTGGTAATTAATAAACACAACGTATTACCAAAGAATTATTACAAAGCATTTAAAAACTTACAATTCAATTGTCCCACATGCACTCAGTGGGAATAATATAATGCTTTAAAAGTAATTTCAAATGCATTATAATGTGAAATGGAGGCCAAGGCACCCCTCCTTAGCCAAGTGTGACAACCCTCACTGAGGGCCCCCAGCAAGCCAATAGCGGGGCCCATGATTCTCCATATGACCGCCTGTCAAAGATTAGAGGTTGAAACCAAACCAAAACACCAAACCCAAATTTTTGCATGATCATACAAAAATGGACTGTCATGTGTCAATGGGTGATTGGTCCACTTGTCACATTCAAATTGCACCACACATTTGTGACACCTCCTTATTTTGCCTGTCATAAAATAACTTTAGCAGCCTATAACTTGGGCATCTAGACTCCATTTTGTGATCCAAAAGAAGCACCAAAAATCTCTCGATGAGATCTTCCATGTATAATACGTTTCATCATGACTTGGGACCTTTTTCTGAATTAAATTCTAGGTCACATCAACATAAGACAAATCAGATTAAGAGATAGACTAAGAAGAACAAGATAGAGTAGATGTGAGACTTATAAAAGTGGGAAAGGTCTAGAATTGAGAGGAAAAACCAAGGTTTGAGTTTTCTAAGTATAAAATATTAAGGTATTATATTATTCATAAATATCATCTAAATTTTCCCCTCTATTTAATATAGTAATAAAAATGCTAGTTTAAAGGAAAGGAATGTGTACCTAGGTGTGTATGACACACCTTGAATTTTGTGTGAGTCTAACTTGAGTGATTTGTTGGTGACTAACCTAAATCCAAGAATATGTTATAGTATATAATGAGTGCTTATAATATGTAAATTAAATCATTGAAAAGTGATTAAAATTGAAAGATAAAACTTTAGGAGTACACTTGTGTATCAATATAACCACCTGCCTATTGGCAATTTAATCTGAAGGATGTATCATTATGACATAAAAATAATATTTTTATAAATATATAAATATTAAAAGTCCATATATGAATAAATATTAGAGGAAAAATTCCCCCAACCTTGGAGAGAGGTGAGTTGCCACCCAAAAGTTGAGATTAGCTCAACCATGTAACCCAATCATACCTATAACTTGGTGAGCATGAATAAACAAAGTTAACCCATACTATATATATGGTGATGATGAAATATGTAATCAAGTCCAACCTATAAATTTGATGAGATTTAGTGATTTAATCACCTCAACCATACCAAAATTGAACCAACTATTATAACATATTGGCTCAATATAGTCCATAAAAGTCCATCCTATTGGGTGATGACAGTCCATAAAAGAGTTTGAAAATTTAAACTACTTTTGATTTTGAAATATTATGTCCACATTACATAGTATATGCACTTTAGATATGTCTAATGCTTAAATTATGTATAATAAGGGTACCAATTTATATAAATTTTCCACAAATGTGTATCTAAATCATATAACTATGTGCTTTGGCCAATTCATAAATTTAAACAAGTGTGATTAGAATGTTAACATAAAATACCCCCATTATATATGGAGAAATATTAAAATTGATATAATTTCCAATGTGAAGGACATGTTTCCAAAACATGCCCCCACTACAACAATCTGGGTATGATGCATATTGAGTAAGTGTGAAGAACATGTTTCCAAAACATGTCCCAAGTAAATCTAAAAACTATGAATGTGTAGAAGCCATGCCTATATGTAATGACCTTAATGATATATGAAAATACGAATGTGTCAAATCCATTCCAATACGTCATGCCACCACTGTTGTTCCCCCTTTTGAGCTAAGGTGAGAATATAAACTAGTAATTACCTTACCTCAAAAGGATAAGATAACCATATAATTATGACTAACCATGTAGAATATATGAGAATATGTATAGGTAAATGTATCATTGAAGCACCATAATATGATCACATAAAGGCCTAATATGCATGATAAATATCATGGAAATGATTATATAATAATAATAATACAATCTCAATGAGTAACTAAGCACACACACAAGAGCACTCAAAATCAAATCAAAAGATAAAGGTATTAGGAGACTAAAAACAAGGAACATGTTCAAATACCACACAATCTAATGGATATAAATTAGTAAAATTTAAAAAAATAATAATAATGACATATTTAATGTCAAAGAGGTAGCTAAAGGCATTAGGGACGTAAACAAAGGAACGTATTTAAATTCTTGAACCAACAAGATAATAACAAGGTAAGATACTCAAGGAAGTGCATTCAAGAAATCATAAAAAATCATCATAAACACATCATAGTAGCTCAAATAGATTTTTACCATTTGTAAGATAGTTTATTCCTTCTAAATTTGTAATAACATGGAAACACCTCAATGTTGTGGTTGACCTATTGAAGAGGTGAATCTCTAGGTTAAAAGGCTAGATCCCCTTAATGAATCACTTAGGCTCACAAACTAATGTACCAAACTATTAGTAAAAGATAAAAACCTAATATAATTAAGGTGATGCACCAAAATATTTGGAACATTACCAACCAAATAAAAATACAATTCAAACATGATACTAACCTATAATAAACACTACTCAAAATTTGCCTCTCTATATGAATATTTTTGATGAACGTTGTGAAGAATTCTTGAAATAGGAGGACTAGTCAAAAGGTCATAGCATGAAATTAGTAAATAATATACTAGATAAACCTTCACACCTCACTTAGAAACTTCATAATACTTAAAAAAAGGATTTCAAACTAGACATGAATACAAGAAAGGACAAGCATGCAAAGGGAGCAAAGCTAATCACTTGAAAAGATCAACTAGTCAAGCATAAACATTAAAACTAGTTAAAAGAGGAGTTAAAATAGTAGTTTATCATTTATCAAATGATTTAAAATTGGTAGGCCTCCACCATACCCAGGTGAAGGATACAAGCATAACCTATAAACATTGAATGTATAGAGAAAGTGAGAAAAAAGGAGAGGAGGCATGAGAGAGAGAAGCATCCAAAAGTGATTTACAATAATAAAAGAGTTTGAAAATATATCAAAAAGTATTAGATAACAAGTTTTGATTATTTTAATATGAAATTCTCCTACAATTGGTATGGAAGTTTGCAACTTGGCTTGACACCTTGTTCTTCTTTTCAAAACTACCCCTTTGTCTTGGCTTGTAAATGGAAAGTGGCTTAATTGATGGTCAAGTCATTTTGAAATAATATATTTATATGCTCTTTAAACCTTTCATCTCTTTTAACATCTCCCTCAATTGTCATCTCAATGGAAATCTTGAGGTAACCCCTTAGGTGTCTTGAAACCCCTTAGTCTCACCAGGCCAATCTTACTTAAAAGTGTCAAAAATTGAGTTCATATTCATCAAGGTAGTATATCTATATGTATTAAATATTAACATCATATAAGACCTGGAAAAACTCATTTTAATTCTCAAACTACCCCCAATATCTCATTTTGCACCAAAAGCTCTCATTTGGCCTCATTCCTTATAACCTTGAAAACATGTAAACCTTTTTGTGTATAATAATGTATGGATAATATTGGTAAAATTATAGCATATTTGAGGACCCAATATGGATTTATATCTCCATTATAAATTTTAGGACCTGAGCATGAGTGGAAGTGTCCTTTTTCTACTATTCTCTCTCATCAATTAGGTCTCAATTAGGCCCCATTGCTTAGAAACTAAGGTTTGGCCTAAAATAAATCCCACATGTGTGAAAATTATAGGAAGTTTTTGATTAAATTTAATAATTCCAATACCATTATCCATGTCAATTTTCATCCCCTAAGATACTATGCATATGGAAGAACAATGAAATGGTCAAAAACCCTAGTTTAGGTGCTTGAATAGTCATGAGAGGCAATTTGATTTTTTTACACGAAGTTTAAAGGGTGTGAGGATTGGAATTTATTTTTTTAGTATGAAATATCCTATCACATCTAAATCCATTGATGAGAGGTCTCTTTAAGTGTCTTTTAGGACTGCATATAGGCCTCTTGGCTTGTAAAATAGTGCATTTTCTACTTTTTGACCCATGTGACAATTTTTAGAGATCATATACTACTTTTGGGGAAATAATATGTGTTTTTAATTATAATATGACCTATATAAATTAATTATATACATATATTCTTGGTTTATAAGATAATCCCTACTCTGTACCTTCACAAACACACTCAATAACTCTATTTTTTGCCCTATCCTGTATAGTTCTACCTGTATACTTGCCAACTAGTACCATGAAATGGTGTTTATGAGATTTTTTAAGGTAATTAAATTAATTTCATGGAAAAAATAATCCATCTTAATGTATTTTAATTCCTATCTCTCTCATCAAGATACTAGGACGGGTTTAGAAGGGTTTTATGCATGTTTTGATCTTAGGGATTGTTAATAAATAAAAATTCATCTTACCTTCAAAAAATTCCATAATATTTAAGTGTTTGAATCAAAAAATTATAAACCCCAATTATTACCATGCAAAATATCCTTAAATATCTAATAAAATCTTTTCTCTTATGTTTATCTCTTCACAAGGTTAAAGCAGGGTTTGGAGTAGTCTCAACTCTTAGAGATCATTCATATAGGTGTGGGACTTAAGGACTGAACAAATTATATATATTTTAATTATTATGCCCCTAAAATATCCTCTAGTAACATCTTACCACCATAAAAATCTTTGGTGGATTTTTGAGCTTCATAAAAATATCTCTCATCTAGTATAATGTATGAGAACTGTGAGTAGAGTTTGATTAAGAATAACAATCTTAAAACTATAAATTTTGGGTCTCATTCATATTAATGGTGTCTAAAATATAATTCAATATGTTTCAATTTGTTTCATTCACATTTATTGGTATCTATATGATCAAGGTTTGATTTCATTTACCATAGCATACCCTTGAGTGTTTTAAGCATGTTAGTCTCTCCAGCCCCATAGTTGAGTTTTTATCTTTCGATATTAAAGTACCAAGATAATTTGAAAGTGATTTATATTAATAATTAGTGATTCACTAATTATATTTTCCACCCAACCCATCATTCTTAGTCCACATTTTCTCCTTCTTCATAATTTTCCACACAGGCTTATGTGTGCAAGCTTCTTACTAAAGCACTTATGGTTGTAAGTATTTAAGTTATTTGTCTTCAATGGAGAAAATAAGTAGAGTGAATAAATTTAATAGGTATGAATATACCTCATTAACCTCTTAGAAAATTGTGATGGCCATAAAACCTTCTGTAACTGAGAACCTTCCTTTTTTGATAGAATATGCATCAAGTACACCTTAATTGACTATAGGTGTTGTGTTATGTGTCTATATCTACTTATGAAAATAGAGACCTTTTCATCCTAAAATATTAACACTTTTATGTTCTTGGAAATAATATAAATTTTCTTCAACCCCTTCTTTATAATCTTTATGTTTGCATCTACTCACAAGAGTTAAGACTCCTTTACAAGCTTACACAAAGGCTTGTGTGTGAAAGTTTAGGCCTAAGAGGTTTGGATAAAATTATTAAAATTTTAGAACCATCTCCTATCACTTTTAACATCTTATGAAAATTATTCCAGATATTATAAGGATATGTAGACACTATCTTCCCCTTATACTTCATGGTTTCATCTATCACCATTATCTAACAAGCATGTAGGTGTCCTCATTGTTTACTTAGCTATAAGACTAAATACGATGAGTTTTCTTAAATTTGTCTAGATATTCATTATTTTGGTAAGGTATCCCACCTTATTCAAGTTTTATTTAACCTCATTGACCTTATAGATCTTCTATATAGCACACAAAACTGGTTTCTTCTTTGTTATGCCCATAATGACTTCTATGTCAGAGGGTATTAGGACTGATTGTTTGAGTTCCAAAGGAATATTCACAAAAAATTATCCTCCATACTATATTTTCCTACATTCTTATATAATATATCTATCCCTTTAAAGCATTGAATTTAAATCAAGGGTTTCATTTATATGCAAAAGAGACGTATAGGTCTAGGCAAATCTGTAGGCCTGCATTTAAATGCAAGAAGTCTTACATGAGCTCTATTTTGAAAATTTTCAACTCTGATATAATATTTCATTGGTTCTATACATTTATTTTGAGGTCAAGGCCCTGATTAAACATTTGATGATACAAGATAAAGTTATTTTGAAACCAACATCAAGACACAGTCTTTAAAAATGGAACATGAATGACATTATACAGATGGTATAGAATATTAAAATGATTGGAGAACATTGAATAAATGGAAAATATGATGAAACTTGTTCAAATACATTGAACCCTATGGAATCCTTGAAACAATGAACAAACACTAATAGTCACTTGCACACTATGCAAAATAGTAGATTTATTTCCCTTTAAATCCCAAAATTGTGAGATGGATCTTGGATAAACATTAAATATGCCTATGACAAACCCAAAAAACCTATAAAATTTACCTCATGCATTCATTTTGATTTCAACTTCCATTTTGAGGATAAAAAGTGAGCTTGTGGGGTTGGCTAGTAGTTTTAGACCACCCTATCTTCTTAACAATTGTTCATAAAGGAGAGGGGATGGATATGCAAAACAATGACAAAAATTTTAAGGTTAGTAGGAACCCCCTCCTTTGGAAATAATATTAGGACCTATTCTTCTCTCTCCTATCCATACCAAGCACTTTAAATCTACCTTTGCAATATTATGAAGAGAGTGATGGAGAAAAGAAAGCAACTTTTTCAAAATTGAGACCTGTCCCTACAATCCAAACATGTATTTCACCTATAGAATCCCAAGAGCCACTTTTGAACTATATTTCCCTCAAAATGAGCTTCTTAAGTCTAGAAAAGTGTGTGAAACTCCCTTCTTTTGCATTGAAATGCAAAATTTTGACTAATATATGACATCTTGGAATATGTGATAGCTATGTAACTCCTCCAAGGACCTTGGAAAGCATCTTGTAAAAAAAAATTCATTTTTGAGATTTAAAACATGTTTAAGTTATCTAAAAACATCTTTTTCCTCATAAATCATTGCCTTAAAATACACAAATATACCTTAAACTCTCCAAAGAAGCATTAAATGTTCATACAAGGTGATTAAGACATGAAATAGATTTTAGAGGCACCTAAAAACCTATGACATGACTTGACCAAGCTTCATCACTCAATGACATGATTAAACTATTATAATACAAAGATAAACTATTACCCTAGTTTCTACTAATTAATCTTAAACTATGCTAAAAATGTTTTATAAAGACCTTTAAAATACCACTTAAGGAATGACAAAGCTTTAAACTAGGTTAAAAAGACATGAAAATCAATTTTTCACCTAATGGGTTGACCTTTTAATCTTGGGGGTCAAAATTAGTCAAAAAATTGGTGATTCATGTGGGTAGAATTCTTGTTATGCTAAATAGACCAATAGCCTTGTCCTTCCATTTCAAAATGGAGTCATTTGCACTTAGATTCAGACCTAACTAGACCTTAACCATGACAAAAAAAATGATTTGACCTCCAAACACACAAAACAAAGACAATACACACAAATTAAAAAAAAATATTCACACATGTGCTTAGCTAAGCACTTAGGGAACAAAACAAACAAGAAAGCAACTAATTATATATAACTGACCTGAAAACATTTTATTCCTCCTAGATCAAATGGGAAGATTATGATATCTTCTACTCCATAAGATGAAAAATGGTATGAAAAAAATTGACTCTTAGACCTTACTCTTATTGTCTTCATCCTCTTCTTACTTTCCAATCCTCTTAGCATGCTCTCAAATGAATAGTGGTAGAAAATGAGTCACCTATGAAGATGAACTCATCATATGGCTCAAGATCCCTATCATGATGGCTATTAATGTTTTAAGTTAACTCAATCATGACTACCTCTTGGATTATAGGAGAACCATCATTATTAGCTTTTAGGGACTCCATGAAATGAGGTAGTTGATCTTAAATTATCACTTGTGTATTGCCACATTGTTTCTCAAGAAAGAGAGCAACCTCAACATCATATTCACTCTATCCAATAGGTTCTAAAGGCACTTGAAGAGCCTCAAACTCATTTCATATGTATAGGTATTTATTATAAAGGCCTTCATCCTTATCTTGAAATCCATATTGAAGAGATAAAACCTAAAGCACATCCTTAGAAGCTTCTTCCTCTAATGTAGTAGCTTGATCAGCTTGCACTCCTTACTCAAACTCACATTCTTGATCATCTTTTAAAACTAAATTGTGTTTGTACTCACCAATGCAAGTACCAATGGTGAATTCCTCATCATATACACTTGAATTCACATTCTCCTTAAACCTGACTTACAGCTGTAATTTTTATTCATTTGCTTCCCATATGATATATTCATTTTTAATAAGGGAGATGGTGGGAGGGTGATGGATAGGTTCATTATCTAGAGAGAGAGTAAAAGGTATGGTAGATGGATTATGAATTGGATTTGGAATGGAATGAGTACTCTTGAAACTTGGGGTCTTGGGGATGGAAGGTTATTATAAGAAAGATTGAAGAGAAAGAAAGTTCAATTGGGCTATGAGTTCCCAATTCTCTTCAATAACCTTCATCTTTCTCATAGCCTTCTTGAGGCTCTTCAACAACTGCAAACTAAATTTCAACCTTCTCAAATAAAATCTCCCTTTTATCTTGAATGCCTTATTAGATAGACCTCCAAGATAGAAAATATTTAGGTTATTGGGGAGAGGGTAATGGGGCTTGAATAGGCTCCAGTTTTTCCTTTAATTCAATCTCTATATCTTGTAACTTTTCCTCTTTCTTCATTTCAACTCGAACTCTTCAATTTTTTTGTCTATGCTCTCTTGGAATATATTTTATTGAAGGTGGTTGGTAATTTCATGAGGAAAAGGAGAATAAGAAGGCTAATATGGGATACAAGAGGGATCTTAATAAGATTTGAGAGAAATTTGCATATGTTTAGATTCTTTTTTGACATTAACTCCCCAATCTATGCTTGTTTCACCTTGATTACTCCATAAAGTCACCACTTAATTGTAGCTTGGGATCTTGAAATACTTCATAGGGGGGTTCTTAAGGAAAATAAGTAGAATATTTATTCTCAATAATAGGCTTCTCAACAATAATTTCCTCCTTATTTTGAGTGTTCTTTTGGATTAATTTCCAAGAAGGGAAAGGTTGAGTAATATATGAAGGACTTGGAACACTTGGGAACTCACTTGAAAAGGTCTCTTAGGTAAGAATGAGTGGAATATATGGGGAATGAGGTGTATATTAATACACATGGGGATGATAGGATTAAACCAATTGTCCTTCATGAAACCTTATCATATCTTCTATTTTTTGAATGAGACCATTTCACTTGAGTGTTTTTTCTAGTTTTCTCTATAAACAGGTGCACATTATTATTTCATTAGTTAAAATGAGTATCTAATATTATGAATGATATGACTAGGGATATCTTGTCTATATTCCCTTTGTGTGTTAATCCCTATCATGTACCTCTCATATCCCAAGAGAGTTTTCTTGAAAATTGAAATGGACTAATTTGAGAAATGGTTATATTGGCTAGGGACATCTTGAACTTGAGAACGTTTGATCATTTGAAACATCATAGTAATGTATGGAAAGTTTAGGTTGATCATAAGACTGATATGACTCTTAAAAAGGTTGATATAGATAATAGTGAGGTTGATAAGGCTCATCATATGACTGATAGGTAATCCCATATTCTTGAGATGCCTCATCAACATGCATGAAATTAAACTCTACTTTAAAATCATCCATAAAAACCTCATCAAGATAATCAATTAAAGTAATAACTTATTTTGAATAAGTGATTGGGCTATTAGAACTAGTTGATTGTGCACATAGTTTTCATTGATGTTTTGAATGCCTCTAAACACTGATATATAGAAGAAAAACACCAAAAATTCTTCTGCTACTTTAGACCTTAGTCCCATCGAGCATGACAAAATTGTTATCAAAGAAATTTTCACCTTTTGGAAGGTAGTTCAAGACTTATAAATTTTGAATAATAAGGAAACACCTCAAGGTCATGGGTGACCTATTGAATAAGTGAATATATAGGTTAAAGGGCTAGCTCCCCTTGATGAATCACTTAGGCTCATAGACTACTCTACCAACTTGTTAAGAAAAGATAGAGAAACATATTATAATGAAGGTGATGCACCAAAATATTTGGACCACTACCAACCAACTAAAAATACACTTAAAACATGAGACTAACCTGTAACAAACACTACTCCAAATCTACCTCTCTACATTAGTATTTCTCATGAAGGTTGTGAAGAACATTTATGCTAAGAGGACTAGTCAAAAGGTCATAGTAGGAAAATAGTAAATAGGCTACTCACTCAAAATTAAAACCTCACTTAGACACTTTAAAATACATGTAAAAAGGATTCAAAACTAAACATGAATACAAGAAAAGACAAACATGCCAAGGAAGCAATGCTAATCACTTAGCAGGATCAACTAGTCAAGCATACACATTGAAACCAATCAAGGAAGGAGATTAAAAATAGGTAGGGATTTTCCATACCCAGGTAGAGGATACAAAGATAGCCTCTCAAGGATGAATATATAGAGAAAGTGAGAGAAGGAGATGAGGTGTGTGTGTGTGTGTGTGTGTGTGTGTGTGTGTGTGTGTGTGTGTGTGTGTGTGTGTGTGTGAGAGAGAGAGAGAGAGAGAGAGAGAGAGAGAGAGAGAGTACAAGTTTTGATTATCTGAATATACTCTTCTCCTATAAGTGGCATGGAAGTTTGAAACTTGGTTTGACACCTTGCTCTTCTTTTCAAAACTACAGCTTTATCTTGACTTGTGAATTACAAGTGGCTTCATTGATGATTAGGTCATGTTGAACTGATATATTTATATTATATTTACACATTTTATCTATTTTATAATCTTTCTCAACTAACATCTCAGTGGAACTCATCAAGTAACCCCTTAGGTATCTTGAAACCCCTTAGTCTCACTAGGCCAATCTTGCTTACAAGTGTCAAAACTGGAGTTCATCTTCATCAGGGTAGTATTTCTCCATTTATGGTCTATTAAAATCATATAAAACCTAAAAAAACTCATTTTTAAGTCTCAAACTACCCCAGAGATCTCATTTTGCACCAAAATCTCTCATTTGGCCTTATTTCTTATAGCCCTAAAAACGTGTAAACTTCATTGTTTAGAATAATTTACAAATAAAATTTGGAAAATGAGTACATATTTGAGGACCCAATATGTCTTTACATATCCATGCCAAATATTAGGACCTAAGAATGAGTGGAAGTGTCTTTTTGCTACCATTTTCTCTACTTAATTAGGCTCCCTTGCCTAGAAACTATGTTTTGGCCTAAAATCACTCCCACACCTATGGAACTTCAAAGAAGTGTTTTATTAACTTTAATAATTACAAAAAAAATCTCCATGTCAATTTTCATCCCCTTAGACCCTATACAAACATGTGAACCATGAAATGGTCAAAAACCCTAGTCTAGGTGCTTGAACAGTCATGAGAGACAATTTAAGTGTTTTACAATATATTTTTTTGTTAAGACTTGGAATGAGTTTTTTGAGGTCTAAAACATTATATTACATCTCAATCCATTGAGGAGAGGTCTCTTGAATTGTCTTCTAGCCCTGTATATAGGTCTCTTAGCTTGTAAAATAATGTATTTTCTACTTTTTGACACATATAACAAATTTTAGAGCTTATATGCTACTTTGGTGGACTTTAGAGGTGTTATGAATTATCATATAACCTATATCAAGTCCTTATAAACCTCTATTTTTTGTTTATAATCCACTTCATACTCTTTTACCGTCATAAACACAGTTACAACTCTATTTTTTGTCCTATTTCATATAGTTGTACTTGCATACTTTCCAAATAGTACCATTAAATGGTGTTTGATATAATTTTGAAGGTAATTAAAGTCACTTAAAGTACAAAACAATCCATACAAATTAATTATAAAAAATATCTCTCTCATTGAGATATTAGGAGGGGTTTAGGCATGTTTTGATCTTAGGGATTGTTCATAAAGAATAGTTCCTAATCACCTGAACCAATGTCATAAAATTGAAGTTGGGGGGGGGGGGGGGGTGGATCCTCAAAAACCTCATAAAAAACTCAGATCGATGAAAAATATCCTTAAATATATAATCAAACCTTTGTTCTTTTATTGAGTTCTTCACAAGGTTAAGGTAGGGTTTGGAGTACTCTCAACTCTTAGAGATAATTCATACATGTGTGGAACTTAATGACTAAACCAATGAAATATATTTGAATTATGAAGCCACTAAAATCTCATATAGTACATATTACCACCATAAAACTCCTTGGTGGAGTTATGATATTCACAAAAAATATCTCTTAGCTAGTATATTGTATGAGAACTAATAATAGAGTTTAATTAAGAACAACACTCTTAAACCTATAACCCTTTGGTTGAAATCATATTCATGGTATATAAAATATCCTTCCCTATGTTTAAATGTATTTTATTCACAGTTATTTCTATCTATATGCTCAGGGTTTCATTTCATTGACCATAGCATACCATTGAGTGTTTTAAGCCTATAGGTCTCTCCAACCCCATAGCTAATTTTTTATCTTTTAATATTAAAGCACCAAGATAGTTTGAAAGTGATTTATATGAATCAAGAGTGATTAAATCATTATAATTTACACATAAACCATCACTCTTAGTCCACCTCATCTCCTTATTCATAATTAAACACACAGGCATGTGTGTGAGGCTTCTTACTAGGACACGTATGGTTATAAGTAAGTATTTGAGTTTTTTTTGACCTCATTGGAGAAAATAAGTAGAGTGAACAACTTTAATAGGTATTAATATACCAAATTCACCTCTTAGAAAAATTTTATGGCCATCAAACCTTGTATAAATGAGCACCTTCATTCTCTGACAGAGTACGCATCAAGCAAGCCTTAATTAATTGTAGGTGTTATGTTAGGTGTCTAGATGCACTTATGAAAATGGAAAAAAATTCATCATAATATATTAAAAATTTTAATTTATTTGAAATAATCTAAAGTGTATTAAACCCATTCTTTAGAATCTTTATGTTTTCATCTACTCACAAGAGTCAAGATTCCTTTACAAGCTTACACATAGGCTTGTGTGTGGAAGTTTAAGCCTAACAGGTTTGGACAGACTTATTCAACTTTGATAACCATATCCTATCACATTGAAAACCAAGTGAAAATTTTTCTAGATATTGGAAGGATATGTAAACATTATTTAACCTTATACTTCATGGTTTCATCTATCACCCTCGTCGAACAAGACTATAGGTTTCCTCACTATTTACTTGGATGCAAGACTAAATAGGGTGAGTTTTCTCAATAATGTTTAGATAATTATGATTTTGGTAAGGTATCCCACCTTATTTTTCTTCTCTTTAACCTCAGTGAACTTATAGATCCTCCATTTAGCACACAAAACCAATCTCTTCTCTGTTATACCCATGATACCCTGCATGTCTGAGGGTATTAAGATTGATTGTTTGAGTTTCAAAGGAATATTCCAATATCACTATCCTCCATACTCTATTTTCATATGTTATTGTATACTATATATATATATATATATATATATATATATATATATATATATATATATATCCCTTTGAAGCATTTAATTCAAAGCAAGAGTTTCAATTATATGCAAAAGAGACCTACAAGTCTGGGCATACCCATAGGCCTGAATTTCAATGAAATAAGTCCTACATGAGGTCTATTTTGACCTTTTCCAAATATGAGATCATATTTAATTACTTATATACATTTTTTATGATGTAAATTCCCTCATTCAACATCTGATGATATAAGATAAAGTTCTTTTTAAACCATCCTTACAGACATCCTCAAGACACAGTCTTCAAAAATGGAGCATGAATGCCACTATAAAACTAGTATAGAATAGTTAGATGAGTGGATAGAATTTAATAAAGTAAAAATATGGTGAAACATTTTTAAAAAACATTTGGATGCATTAAACCCTGAAATTGTGAAGAAACATTAACATTCACTTGCACACTATGCAAAAGAGTAGCTTTCTTTCCCTTTTGAGCCCACACATGTGAAATGGATCTTAGATAAATTTTAAATATTATTTTTTATATTTTAAAAAAATATTAAATTTACCTCATATATTAATTTTTCTTGAAACTTCCATTTTTATGAGAAATAGTGAGTTTGTTGGGTTGACTAGCAGATTTAGACCACCCTATCTTTTTAACAATTGTTCATAAAGGATATTGTATTAATATTTAAAAAAATGTAATAAATTTAAAGGTTCTTATTACCTCCTCTTATATAAAAAAATGTTAGGACTTGGCCTTCTCTTTCCTAATCACACCAAGCATTTGAAATATGCCTTTACAAGCTTGTGAAGACAACAATGAAGAAAAGGAATCAAATTTTGAAAACTTGAGACATGTCCCTATAATAAAAACATGGATTTAACTTATTGAATCCCAATAGATAACTCTTAAATAATTTCACATGAAATTAAGATTCTCAAGTTTGTATAAGTGAGTGAAACCCCCTTATTTTGATTTGAAATGCAAGGTTCTGAGCAATATCTGACATCCTGACATATGTGATAGTCATGTAACTCCTACAAGGACATTGGAAAGGGTATTGTATGTATTTTTGGATATTTTGAGATTTAATAAACGTTGGAGTTATAAAAAATCATATTTTTCCTCATAAAACATTACCTTAAAGTCCATAAATAAACTTAAACTCTCCAAATAAGCATTAAATGTTTATAAAAGGTGATTAAGGCATGAAATTTATTTTAAAGGAACTTAAAAACCTATAACACCACTTGACCAAGTTTCATCACTCCATGACATGACTACTTAGTATAATGTAAAGACAAACTATTACCTTAATTTCTCCAAATAAACCTTAAGCTATGCTAACAAGGTTTTATAAAGACCTTTTGAAGACCACATAAGGCATGACAAAGATTTGAACTAGGATATCTAGCTATGAAAATCATGTTTTCACCTATTGGGTTTTACCTTTTGAACTTGGGGTCAAAATTGGTCAGCATTAATCCTTGTAGATTTTTAATTTTAATTTTCAGATTACTAGATCGATTTTATTGACTCTATCTAACACTCTATGCACAGGTTTTAATATTATGTCAATTCGATCAACCTAATTCATCTCTCTATGTATTTCATATTATTCCACTAAAAACTATATCAATCCCATTTATTTATTTCAATAATATATGCAAGTTAAATCAACTTCATTGATATGATCAACATAGTAAGGGCATCATCTTGTAGTTTTTCCAACTGAGGTGAGCTTTTTGATCTTGTTTGGCTCTCTATGATCAATTTATCAATATTATCACAATAGATTGATCATATCAATTTAGTTTTTCATATTCTCTTTAAATTTTCTAACTGCATTGATCCTATCAATTTTTTTAAATTTTTTTAAAGTTCTATTTAAACTAATAGATCAATTTTGTTGACACAATTCTACATATTATTTTAATTATTCAAACTTAATCGACTAGTTCAAATTTATTCTAACATTTGATTTCTCTTATATAGGTTCAAATCCTCATCTTGAAAACACAATTTGAAAACAATAATTCAACATATTCATTACATTACTACATCGATCTGGTCAACTTCATCTTAATTATCAGTTTCATTTTAACCAGCCTAGTTATTTCCTTTTCTCAAATTCTCAAATTTATTTTCCTACTCTTTCAAAAATTTAAATTTTCAACACTGTATTTCTAATTTTTTAATTTATATTAAAACTATTTCCTTATAAAAAACTAATTTGATCTGATTGAATTAGTTTTGTATTTGTTTGGTGCCTAGACACTAAGTCGATTTGAGCGATTGCATTTCTATTGTCTTGTCTTCTAATAGACTATGCCAATCCAATTGACCTTATTCTATTTTATCCATTTAGTAAAGGAAATTAACTCACATTGATAGTAATTAATTTTATTTAATTTTATCTACTTCATTGATTAATTAGTGCACATAATATAACTAGGAAGGTTAATTTACTATTTTACTCACATTCTTCCCTCACACACTTCCAAATCATGAAATATAAAATAAGCAATTAAATAATTCTACCTA
The DNA here is from genome assembly GCA_037957365.1 of Torreya grandis. Lineage (NCBI taxonomy): Eukaryota > Viridiplantae > Streptophyta > Pinopsida > Cupressales > Taxaceae > Torreya > Torreya grandis. The sequence goes on along the minus strand of JARHVA010008377.1, from coordinate 353,075 downwards.
GGTCTACCACTTGAATTTCATCACCAAGGAGGAATCTAATAAATATTCTGGACAAGTATAAAAATTAGTTAATGGTACATTTTAAAATTACATGATACCCTTATTTCTACTATATTGAGAAGTGAAGGGGTAGGCCCTAGTGCCAAGATTGTACCATCACCATTACATATACCTTTCATCCATACCAAACCTAAAACCAAATTTAGTATACCTCTTCTTAAGTCCCTTACAAATCCAAATTCCCTATCACATTTTAAGTCATAATTTAAAATACATTACAAACATTCATTTATTATATTAGCATTTACATTTTAGTATCACTATTGGATGTTTAAAAATTGTATTTTTTATTACAAATCTTATATTATTCAGTGTTGGTAGAAGGTTTATGTTGCATGGTATATCTATATTGACCTAATTGATCTAGTTGTGTGTGTGTGTGTTTAATGAAATTATTTGTAACTTAACACTAAATCATCCATATTCATAACATTTTGATTTTTTATTAACTATAAAACACAATCAATCTATTTGAATCATTATCTTATAGAGTGTTGTTTTTGTCTTCCCATGGAACATAGTCAATCCATTCAATTTAGTCTCTTGTAGGATATTCTATTTATCCTTTTACATAAGACAATCAACTTATTCTATTCATTTTCCAATATAACACAGTTGACCCATTCAACTTAGTCTCTTACATGATGTTCTATTTATATATTTATTAAACACGGTCGACTTGTTTGACCTAGTGTACTAATAAATTATCCTCATTTTTAGTAGTGTTTAGTTTACCTATTTTATCATGGAAAATTTATTTGATGATTCCATAAATCAAAATAAAACCAACATGATGAAATTCACTAATCCTAATAAACCTACAAAATCACATTTTGTGGTAACTAACCTAGATCTAAGTAACTTCCATGTTACGACTAGACCTATAAATTACAGATCTTCTCCTTATTTTATGGAAATTTATCCTTTATTCATGAAAATGGTAGAATATTAAAATGAATTTAAATATATACTTGAGATGATTATTTTCATCAATTAAAATCATAAACATAGAGGTAAGGATCCTATAGTCATTTATAACATCATGATGGGACCTCATTTTGGAGTACCCCATTCACCTTTGCCTAGCTTTTCCATAGGTTTTGGTGCAAGTCAATTAATGAATTATTCCACACCTTTATACTCTATAATATCTCATTATAACACTATTATTCCATCTTGTATGTATTTTTCACCTTCATGCCAAGTATTTCTACCAACATGGATGGCATATCCTCTAGTGGGACTACACAAAACACCCACATTAATACCCAATTTTATTTAACTCATAATGGATATACTATAACTATTACTTTTTATGTTACTAATAATTCTCATTCTAATACTACATCCCATACTACCAATGCCTCCTAAATTCTTAACACTTCACAACATAATAATGCATCCAACATTGCTTCTAAGTTAAAATAGTGTTCAAACTATTCAATTAATAATTCAAACTCTCAACCAAATGGTTAATTTTCAAACTAATAATGCAAACAAAATGATGCATATGAAAAACCAATTATTTCATCTACAAAATCAACCTTAACATACTCAATGGGTAGTGTAAAATCCTAATTCCCCCCATCCCTTATGGATGCACATGGTAACCTTATACCAAAACCCCTAGTTATTAACAAAACTATTAAACCCTTACAAAATGAACCTCTTGTGCCTCAAATTGAAAACATTGACATTAGGGGTATTATTGTCACCAAATCATGCACCCTAGAATAGGTTTTTGAATTTTACTCTAATATTTGTGAAAAATTGGAATACTTATAGGTATGTGAATTTACCTAAGGAAGAAGTAGACCTCTAGGTTTAAAGGCTAGCTCCCTAAATTTGTCTTGAGGTGCTTGTCACATATACTACTAATTTATTGTGGGAAAAGGGATATGATTTTTCATATAATAAATATAATAAAATGGGGTGATACACCATGAATATATCTAATATGTTATAATACTTCTCTCACTAAGAAAAAGAGCTAAAAACTAGTCTCAAAGTCCTAAGGTGTTTTAACATAAGTGTTTCAATATAGAGGTGATATGTATGAGACCACTCAAGGTAAGTAGACCAGAGATCATATTTATAAATCTAAGGACACTTGCACACTTAAATGGATCCTAAAACATTATCTACACTCTATATGACCTGTTAGAATGAAAGCTTCTTGTATAAGACACGAAAGGATAAGGAAAAACAAGGATATAATCATGAGACTCAACCATTCATCACTTTGCACAATCTAACAAGTTATTTTTGAACTCAAAACTAAATTTATTTTATTATTAAAATTCAAAATATTACATCAAACTAGAATGGCTTCACCATACTAGATGTGGGATTAGTCTAAAAGAGCCAAAATGGCTACTAGTTATATAATTAGAGAGAAAAGAGAAGAGAATGAAGTTCAAGAGTCACTAAAGCATGTGTAATGTTTATAAAATGTGTTACACTTGTATAATATAGTAATATTAAATATACCATGAAATTTTTACATGGATAAATGTCCCTAAAAACATGAAACTCCTAAAATGTGGTGTAGAACTCCTCAATTACTTGCTCAAAAAACTACCTTCACCATTTAGCCCTTTTGGAACATCCCAAATATGATTAGGGACATATATGATGAATTAAATAAGAGGTATGTGTTTTATACATTATAAAACATGAATTATTTTCATATTTAATCATTAGGATTCTTTTGGACATGAGTTATCACTAACTATAGTCTAAATAACTCCTTTTCACTCACCCTTCACATTTGGAATCAAAATTTATCTTCAATTTTCCAATCTGATACATATAAGGGAGAGTATGAAACCTATTATGACCCCTCATGGACTTATATTCATTAGGAAAACCTTAAAAATACTCCTACTTAAAGTTTTCACTCTCTCACTAGCTTATTCACTATGCTAGTTTTGACTGGCTAAGATGAAAGCACTTGTAAAGACACTTCTAAGATATTATATTGTAATAAATGTACATGAGGGGTTATATAAAGTCCCAAAATATCTCCCAAAATTAATTTCATCCTTTTCCTCTTCCTTGGACCTTAAAAACACCCAAAACTATGAAAAAGCCACTTTCCTCCTTGTCTGTGCAAGTAGGGTAGAACTCAAGTTGATGGGGAAGATCCATGGAGAGTCATATACAACTTATAATCATCTCATAATTTTTTTCATGCCATATAGATACCCCTTCTCCTCTATTTTACTAATTGGGTCATTACCAAGGGTTTTAGGCCATTTTTCCCTCTAAATATTATTCATGAAGAAGTGATGTTCAATCCTTAAAATAATTTCAATAAATATTTATTCAAGGCCTCTTTCATCATCCCCCAAATACTTATACTCCCATGCAAAGTGTCCAAATTGGAGTGATCTCTCAAAGTTTCCCTCTCAAGATCCTACTTCCATTCCCTATAGGACTAATGCGGTTTGAGCTAAGAAATGGCTTACCAATGGTTTTATCTACATTCAAATATATTTAAGACTCCTTATAATTCCCTATATAAGTGTTATAATATTTTGGAAGGTATATCTAGTGCTATAATTGATATTGATCCCCTAATTGGGCTTTAGGCCTAGTTGAGGCCTAGAAGGTCTATTTGCTCCCATGTGAATTTGGACTAATTTGTTGTGTTTAAAGAATATGTGGATGGTTTTCCATGTTTTTCATGTGTGACACAAATTTAAATATCTTTATTCATGGTTTCACCAACCCCTATTTCACCTTGTCATCCTTTTTTCCAAAACTTGAAGGTTTACACCCTTAGGGAGTACCCTTTGTCTGAGATAAAATAGAGGGAACTTCCCATATTTCCAAAAAATAAAATATGATATGGTGTGATTTTCCAATTTATTGATATGATATATTAAAAAAATTATCTCTTGATCACATCATTAGACCCTCCAATCCTTCAAAACCTTGAAGACAAACTTATGGAGAATACTCACTATGCATGATTTTGACATGTGATTGTGTAATACATTGTTATATACCTTATATGTGTTTTTTACATATGGTAATATCCTAATGAAACTTTAGATTAATTTTCAAACACATTTATCACTTAAGCCTTTTCCAACCTCCCTATTGTATACCTCTTCTCTTGACTAGTCCATTCTATAGGTTGATTGTGACTATGGTATACATTTGAGATTAGAACCTTTAAATACTATGTTATCTTATTTTGAGGATTTAATATTATTAATAAAATCCTAAATAATATTTTTAAAATTCCCATACTCTTTTTTCTTTATCAACTCCCTCATTTCAGACCTTCTCTTGACAGACCTAGTTGACAGTCAATTATGACTATACTTTTTGCTTTAAATGAGGTGCATTTAGGTTAAATTTACATATTGGAACTTTGTATATAATGATTTACATATGATATTAAATTAATTAATATAATTATATAGTAATATAGATTACCCCACTTAACATTCATGCTAAGCCAACATCAAGACCACTATGTTCTAGCTCACTATCAAACTACAGTCAGCTACAATTGACTAGAGAGGGGTCTTGTAGGTGACCATCAACCTTGAAACCAGTACCACATAACTTTTGGATCACTTTAAAATTCTTGAAAGCATTTGTAACTTGTATGTGTCCTTATCCATTAGGCCTTCATGTCTAGGTTTATACCATGAGACTATAGATACCTAAAGTCAACTGTATGTCATCTTTTTGAACAAAAGTACATTGGTAGGTGCATCTATAGGATAAAATACTAGTAATCTAACCTTTATTGATGATTTTGAAACATAATTTTCATTATAAACTCAATAGGACCATTCTAACATGGATATATGTCTTACATTTATACCTTGTGATGTGAAGGTCATTTGAAATCTCAAATCCTATAGAAGACACTAAAAAACTATAGTGAATAAATATGAAAAATGGAGGTCTTAAAACACCATGTTCCTTTAGTTACAAATTCATTCCTTTTTTCAACGCTCTTCCCCTAGGATAGGTCTAAAATTTAGAAACATTTGGATTGATAAAAACTCTATGTGACATCATCATATGGCATCTCTAAAAGTGCTTAGGCCTTTATTTTGGTGCTTTAGGGAGACTTGTCCCTAAATTAAAATCTTCTTCTCATAAAGTGACTTATCACTCTTGCCTGCCAATATAATGCTTAAAACATGACTATTATGGTTTTCTTAACATATTAATACCTCAAAAAGGTTTCAAAACATGTCAATACTTATCCATATAACACCTTTATACCACTATGTAATCCTGTAGATGCATTCACAGTAGAATATAATGTAGTGAAAGTAGAATTTAGACTATGTATAGTGTATACACATAATATTTTGAATTTTTTATTGATTACTAACACTTTTTATCTTGAAGTAACCTATCGATTCTTAATATTTATGAGTGCATGCCTTAAGGGGTGCACTAAAAAAGGGGGTGGGCAAACCATTAGTGCTTCATAAGATTTTTGTCCCTTTTTACACTTGCCATACACACTCTAGTCTCCTAAAACCTTGAACCCTAAGATTATTCTCATCTTTTATATCCATTCTGGTCATTATCATGCTTTATTCTTGTTATCAATCAGACCCTGGACCCTTTTGAAGGTATTTTTAAGCCTTCATGATCTACTAGAACATGAAAACAATCCTAGGTTGTGGGTGACCTACTAAGTGGATTAAGTCTCTAGATTATGAGGGCTAGCTCCCTTTGATGTATCAATGAGGATCTCTACTTTATGTTATGGACTAACATGGAAAAGGGAAGAAGGAAACTTAAAGGGAAATCATACCTAATGATTGTGATACACTATAATTTTGATGATCCACTCTACTTAGAGTCATAAACACTTAACAAATAAGAGAAAAGGCTGAATGTTTGATTCTAATTAACTATTATGAATAAGTATTTCATGAAAAGGTCTAATAAAATGATGAAACTTGAGGGAGAATGATGAAGAAAGGTATAATTTAAGACACTTACATCTTTAGCAAAAGACATAAAAAACACATAATGTAATGATCTTGATATTCAATATATGCAGAAATACCCTTAAGGTAGGGAAACACCATAAAATACTCCTTTAGGAAGGAATAACTCCACAATGTCTCTTCGAGGGGACAACCTCCAATATCCTCTTACAATAGAAGACTCAATTCTTACTTGATATCTTTAACATGATAATCATCTCCTATATATATACATCTATCTAGCCCATGGATGGGTAACCTCCTAATCCAATGTAGGCCGACCATTACCCAATGTATTACTTCCACAAGTTACTCTATTATCTTAATATATTGTACCCATATAACTAAGGGGATGTGTGCCACATGTCGGCATCTCCATCAACCCATATACCTCAATATATCATATCCCTAGGTACATAGCATTCCTTCCCTTCTTGACATGTTTCATCCCTGAAATATAAGAAGAAACCAAATAATGAGTGTGCTTCAAATCATTGCACACTTGTCTCCAATCTCGATCATCTAGACATCCATATGTGATCTTGGCTGGTGATAGCTCTCCAAGCTTGTTTCGAAATTTTATTGTGCTCCTCTGATTTCGTTCATGCTCATAATTATATTGCTTTGGTGTGCAAGCATAATTATTCCTCTTTTTATTCCATGTACCATATTCTACTGCGCTACTCTGATTCCAACCATGACCATAATAGGTATTCTTCCATGCATAGTCATAGTGATTCCCCCATTCATTCCATGTGCCATAGTATTTTTTCTTTGGATTCCATGCATATCCATAATGATTGGAAATTTTATTTCCTATATAGACAAAATGATTATTATTATGACACTTCCTCACCTGGTTCCATGATTGTTTCCTCTCATGATGATGTGGGTGTCTATATACCTCAACCTTTTCCAATACTTTGACCTTATCCACCTTTGCTTCTGCCTCTTCCACCTTTTCCTTCTTTGTCTCTTGAGTAGATGAAGTGCTCATTTGTAGTGTGTCTTTATCTATATCATCTAAATCTTCATCATGTTTTTCATCACTTGTTTCCATCTTATCCTCATGATCTACCTGGATTGTTATTGGTGTCTTTTTCACTATGATATCTTGTAAAGTGATCTTATTTTTCCTATACCAAAACTTCATGAACTTTTTCTGAATATTAATATTCATTGGTCCCAAAGTCTCTAACCATGGATATCGAAGAACTATATCCATATCATCCACATCCAAAGCATAAAAATCTGAATTCAAAACATATTTTTCCATAATGATCTTTAGATCTTCAAACATTGAAATATTCTTACCATCTACTTGAACCTCTTTGATATTATTTGCTTGAACATGTAGATGCTTGGCCACATTCATGTTAATGAAGTTATACTTGCTAGTAGGGTTTATGGACACAACCACCTTCTTCTTTTGAATGCATCCATGAAATTGAAAAATTGACTCGGATTTTTTTGGAGCCAAATTCTTCTTCTTCTTCTTCTTCTTCTTCTATTACTTCTTCTACTTCTTCTTCTTGTTCTTCTGATGATTCTTCTATTTATTCTTCTTCTTCTACTATTTCTTCTTCTTTTGCTTCTTTTTTTCTATCCCATCGATCTAAAAATATATGTTCCAATACTTGCCATGAAGAAGCCCTTTCTGTACAACTCAACTGATCAAACCAATCTAGTGCAGGCCTAGACAAAAAAGGAGATAATTGTCTTGGCATAAAAGTTTTTCTAAAATGATTATACAAAATTATCCACCATTCTCTAACATCAATATCATCTTCCCCTGAAAATATTTGCAACTCCATGATCCACAAAAAAAATTAAGGTCCATGAAACCCTAATATGTCAAAACTGATCCATAAAATCGCAACAAAACACTCAAAACAGATCCAAAAATTCTGAAATTTCGACTACGCTTCTCTTAAATCTGCTTACATCTCCAGTAAAAATTTCAAATAAAAATTCCCTATATTTAGGAATATATAGCAAAATTATTATAAACCCTAAAATAGAAATAACTCCCTCAAAACAAAACTAAAAATTATGAAATGTTTACCACGCTTCTCTTATATGTTCTTACATCTCCAGTAAAAATTTCGAGTAAAAATTCCATATATTTCAGAATATATAGTGAAATTATGGTTTCGCTCCACACATTGCCCAAATCGAAGCTCTGATACCACTTGTAATGATCTTGATATTCAATATATGCAGAAATACCCTTAAGGTAGGGAAACACCATAAAATACTCTTTTAGGAAGGAATAACTCCTCAATGTCTCTTTGAGGGGACAACCTCCAATATCCTCTTACAATAAAAGACTCAATGCTTACTTGATATCTTTAACATGATAATCATCTCCTATATATATACATCTATCTAACCTATGGATGGGTAACCTCCTAATCCAATGTAGGCCGACCATTACCCAATGTATTACTTCCACAAGTTACTCTATTATCCTAATATATTGTACCCATATAACTAAGGGGATGTGTGCCACATGTCGGCATTTCCATCAACCCATATACCTCAATATATCATATCCCTAGGTACATAGCACATAATATGACCTACATAACATGACAAGCTAGTAACTAGGTAAGGATCAGAACTTTCAAAGGAAGAGAAATCTATCACATATGCAAATTGTTGAATGAAGACACACTATACCTATACTTAGAATATAAAATATAGTCCTTATATTGATCTATAAAGGTTACACAACTCAAATATTGGTAGAGTTTTGTCTTACCAAGAGAGGGATGAGAGGGATCTATATCAAGGTTGAAAAACCAAGTTGAATAAAACAATACAAGCAAGCCAAAAGAGGCACCAAAAATAGAAAAGAAGCAAATTTTAATTAACTACAGCTATCACAAAATCTAAAAATGGACTTTGTCTTTACATAAGAGATCTTGTGAGTTCACTTGGATGCTTCTTTAATGTAAAAATGTGTTTGCTGCACTTAAAATGTTAAGCTCCTTTTATCCTCCATGAAAATATGTTTCCCACTTTTAGAACTAAAGCATTCATAAAATAGTTATAGATGTACATGTTTTAATCTTGTTTACACGTTGGGAAATCATTTTAATCTTATTCTAGTCTCTTACATTTGCATGTTTTTACTTGCCTATGTATGTTCTTTAATCTATTCTCTATTTTGGCTTATTCTGGTTTTGTCTATTTCTATTCATGTTACAATCTTTTTATACATTTTTGGCTTTAATTTAGGTTCTGTATTTGATCCTTGTTCTCTATAAGTTTTTTGGGTCTTTTCATTCCTATGAGTTTTCATTCTCTACGGATCTCTATTATTTATTATCTCTATCTCTCTATCTTTATCGATCAGGAATCTATGGTTGTCTTATCAGACATTTTGCCTGAAGGAATTCCTTTAGGGAAAATGTCCAAAGGTAATTTCCTTGTCTTCATTTTATCCTTCACTTTTCACTCTATCTTACTTTTTGCCTTCAAGATTTTTATCTCTATCCTATCCTTTGAATAAATTATCTGAAGGAATTCCTTCAGATAAATTATCTAAAGGAATTCCTTCAGATATAATTTATCTGAAGGATTTATCCTTCTTGTTGGTATGTCTTCTCTCAAAGGGCATGTACCCTTAAAGACTTTGGAAAATGTCCCTAGATTGCCCTGTAGTGCCTTCTACAATGGCTACTCAATCTTGAAATTTCCCTTCAGGCTTTTTCAAAAAGTCCATGTCATCGCTTGACTACCTTTTGCAAGGGTAATCTTAACTAAAAATTCCCTTCAAATTTTTCATTTTAGTCCTCTTGGTCCTCTAACTACCCTCTGAAAGGGTAACATGAGAATAAATATGCCCTTTGAGCTTTCTACAATGGTCTAAATTATCACCCAAGTGCCCTTTGTAAGGACACTTACCCTTTGGCCTTTTTAAAAATGACCCTTTAGATTTTCTAAAAAATCCACCTTCTCATCGAAGTGCCCTCCACAAGGTCTATTTCCTATCTATTTACCCTTCATATTTTTTGTCTTGGTTTATTTTAAAGCTTGAAATGCCCTCCAAAAGGGTACCTACCATTTAGGTTTTCTAAAATTCCCTAAAAATCCTCCAAGTTCCCTTCGTGAAGTCACTAGACTATTTTGGGTTTTCTAAGGCAATCAACTTATGAAATGTTTTAATCAAAACTCCTTGAGAAACCCAAACTGCTATTCTTAGACCATTTTGGGTTCTTTAACATTCCTTAATTTGGGTTTTATCTTGATTATAACTTATAAAAGCTTATAATTAAAGTCCCTTGATAAAATCAATCACATCTATAGACCGTTTTGGGTTTTCTGAGGTCACTTACTTCAGGGTTTCAAATTCTTACAACTTATAAATTTTATAAGTAAAGTGGACTACAAACCCTAAATTACAATTTCAAGACCCTTTTGGGTTTATTATAGCTTAAATTATAAAATATTATAAGCAAATTCAATTTACATACTTGAATAACACTATCTAGACCCTTTCAGGTTCTCCAAGAGCTTCAACTTATAAAAGATTATAAGCAAAGTCAGTCTGTTAACTTGAATTACACTAAACAAACCCATTTGAGTTTTCTTTTTCTTGTTACTTATAAAAAACATATAAGTTAAGTGGGTTCATAAACTTGATTAACATAGCATAGACCCTTTCAGGTTTTTTAAGAGCTTTGACTTATAACTTATAAACTTTATAAGTAATGTTGTTTTGCAAGTGCTAGAAATGAACAATGCTTTGATAAGAATCACATATACCTACACAAAAAATTATTTTATATCAATATTTCAAGGGTTAAGACCTAGTTTTCAAGGTAAACTAACATGATGATCAATTTTTTGAATGATAAGTGTGACAATTTGACTTGTGGGGGGAAAATTGTCAACATTCTTGGTGACTCATCTGGGAAGCATGCCTACTATGCTTATAGACCAGACCATGAACATGACTCTTGGACTCAAAAAAATGATTGAAAACTGATACATGACTACTCATACAACCTGTCTTTTGAAAGAAGACAACTTTCGGATCCAAAATAAAAGGGAAACACATAAAGCAAGGAAAACTAACTAACAAGCAAGCATGTAAATAACACTTATTTGGGACAAAACAAGCTAAACTAATGTGCTGGAAAAACACCTAGAGGAAAATAAAAACTACACTAGAATATATACAAGTAACTCCACTCTTTTAATAACAATGTTTCAGATGTATCCCATTTACTAGGATTGGGAGTTCGTCGCCATCCATCTTTGCAAGTTAGAAAGCATTGTGGGATTTACAGTGGGAAATTGTGTATGGGCCACTCCAAAGAGAATCAAATTTTGTGTGCCTTCCTAGTTTGGCTCTATCCTCATCCCACTTGAGGACAAATATCCTTGTTTTAAGCTTCTTAAATAAGCCCCTTTGTCAAAGGATCTCTTCACTTGTGCTCGATGAACCTCCATGGCTAGCATGGATTGATTTCTTATTTCTTCTAGCTTCATAAGCTTAGCATACCTAAATTCTATGGGATCATTCTCCAACAACTCAAGCTGATGCATTAGTTCTCAAGCTATAAATTCAAGAGAAATAGGTAATCTTGATTCCTTACCGTATACTAGCTTATATGGAGAGTTGGTTATTGATCTTTTATAGGTGATTCATTCAACCCATAGAGTTGAATTCAATGTGAGATGCCATGACCTTTAGTTATCTTCAATGGTCCTTCATATGATCTTTAACAAGTTATTGTTTGTAGATTCAACAAGACCATTACCTTGTGGATAGTAGTTAGATGAAGTGCTAGGTAAAACACCATGTTTACAATCCCATTGACTGATTTTATCTCCCACAAAAGCCATGACATTACCAAAAATAATGGTTAAAGGAACCCCAAATCTAGTAAGAAAACCATCATAGAAATTAAGAACATTTTTTTCATTTGCTTCCTTCAATGTTATTGCCTCCATCTAATGTCTGAAGTAGTTCATATCTGTTAGGATCCACTTATACCCAAAACTTGAAGGAGGATTTATGAGACCAATGCAATCCAAACCCCATTAGACAAAGGGCTTATCCACCATAATTGGTTGAAGAGGTAAGGCTACAAGTCATACCTTACCTACAAAAATAGAACATTGTTTGCACTTTCTAACCCATGCATGGAAATCACCAAAAATGTTAGGCCAATAGTACCCACCTTTCATCATTTTAAGGGTTATTTTTCTTACAAAAAAGTGTCCACCACCATGTCTATTATTAAATTACTCAAGCAATCTTTTAGTTTGGTTTGGATGTACACATCTTAGTAACATGCCATTGATATCCTTGTTAAATAAAACACCATCAATAAGTAAAGAAGGAATGGGTTGCAATCTGAAATATCTTCTCTTTGGAGCACTTAAATGAGAAGCATAGATACCAACTTGGAGATAGCTTACCAAATCCTAAAACTAATTGGAAAGTGAAGCATGTTTAGCTACAACTTCTTCATCATTCATCATAAAAACCACCTCACTAGGCTCTTTCAAGTCTTTAACTAGATGATCACAAATTCCCTTAACTCTAACAAGCTTAGTGACCTTAATTTCAATGTCATATTCCATCACTTTAGTAATCCATCTAGCCCTCTTCTCATTTATGTCCTTTTTCAAAAGGAACTCTTTGATGCTTGGATGAGAAACCATCAATTGTATCTTATTATTGGACAAGTACCTAAATTTATTAAGAGATATTATGACTAAAATTACATGATTTTCAACAAAATAATACATCATTTCATACTCCTCCAAGTCTTGAATAAATAAGGCTATTGGCTACTCCAAAGCTTCATGATTCTGTTGCATGAGAATTCCTGAAATGGTGTCCTCGTTAGCATAAGTGTACAAGATGAATTCTTTCATGAAATCCAAGTTTATCAATGTAGGGGCATTATCATTGTCTTTCTTGACATCCTCAAAAATTATAATCCCCTTCTTGTACTAGCTAAAACTATGATCTTTCTTTAGCATGGCTATAAGTGGTTTAGCTAAGATGACAAAATTAGAAAAGTATCTCCTTATGAAGTTAATCTTGCCAAAGAAGCTTTGCAAAGATTTTCTATGCTTAGGTAAGGAGAGTAAAAGAATGGATTATACTATTTTAGGATTAATGTTTAAACCATATTTGGAAACCACATGCCCAAGGAGATTACCTTCATGAACTAAAAATACACACTTTTTGGGATTCAAAGAAATACCAAACTACCTACACTTTTTGAAGACTTGTCTAAGATGAACCATATGATCACCTACATTTTTTGAAAACACAATTATATCATCTAGATATACTAGTACAAACCTATTAAGAAGGCCTTGAAACACCATATCCATGGATTTATGAAAAGTTACTCCAGCATTAGATAAACCAAAAGGCATATTTCTATATGCAAATGTTCCCCACTTGGTTATGAAGTTCATCTTGAATTGGTCCTCTTATTTGACTAATATTTGGTTGTAGCAACTATATCCATCTAACAAAGAGAATCTTTCTAAACTGGAAACAAACTATAGAATTTGTTCCATAATGGCAATAGATAGTGATCTTTTAGTGAATCTCTATTCAGGTCATGAAAGTCAACAAACATTCTGATTTCACCATTATTTTTTCATACCAGAACAAGATATACTACCCAAATACAATGCTTGGTTGGAAAAATTATAGCTACCTCAATAATCTTGTGAAGTTCAGCTCTTATTAAAGGCTCTAGCTTAAGATTAATGGGCCTTTGTCTTTATCTTACCAGTTGGTTTTAGATTCTAGATCAATAGTGTGTTACACCAAACTTGGGTCAAATCCTTGAAGATCGCTATATTACCAAGCAAAAATGTCATAAAAAATTATACAAAGTTTAATAAAATTTTCTCTTTGTAGAGGAGTACATACCTTGCCCAATTTTAAAACTTTACTATCTATGATTTCTACATTGGCATAGTGATCTTATCTTGTTAATAATGATGCTTTTTCCTTTCTCAACTCATCATCACTACTAAAGATGTTTTCTAGCATGATCAATCTTATGGGTAATTTATTTGTCTTTATCTATATGACATGATCACCCTACTAATGTGAATACTTTGACTAGTTTTTGGAAGAAATCTTAGCCTCTTCTTGTAAGAAATATACAATTTGAGCATCAAATTAAAATACTTTCCAATTGTCATTTTTATCAGGGATCAAAGGCCTCATAAACACTTTTATGTGTAACTAAACCTTCTCACCTTTCACATTAGCTAGAATACTAAATTGTGCCCCAATTACAGCCAATCAATCTACACGTTTATTTTGATTTCTTGGAATTGCCTAGATGTTAAACACTTTGAATTCCTCAATAAAATCCCATACTCTATGTTTATAAGATCTAATCATGAATTCTTGTAATCATTGGAACCTCTCACCTGATGAATAACTAGTTCACTATCCCCAAACACTTGCAAGGCATTGACTTTCATCTTCCTAGCCCATTGCAAGCTATGAACCAACGTCTCATATTATACAAAATTATTTAAGAAAAAAAACTAAAATTTTATTAAATATTAATACCTTTGCATTGATGGAGAGACCAACATAATTCTATATCCTATGTTATTCTTATTCCTTGATCTGTCAAAGAACAATTGCCATAATATGTTGTCTTTACACATGACTGGAATCGACATATTATTCTCATGTAAATAATAGATGCCAACTCCTTATTAAATCAGCTTATAGGGATCATGCTCATGCAAGGTAGAAGACCATTCATCAATAAATAAGTCTAGAACTCCATCTAAAGGTGATCCATCTTATACCATGCTAGTTTCAAGCACTTCATCTGATATAACATAATTTGCATTCATAACACTTGGAGTGTATGACTCCATGTGAAAATGTGAAAGAGGTTCAAAATGAATGGTTACCTTAGTTCCATACCTAGTTCAAAAAATCATGTCTAATCAGCTGATAGGTATCCCCTAATCTTTGAAGTGAAATCTCTTGAAAGGCACATAATGAAATAGGGAGGCAAGTCCACTATGATTACATCCTATTGAATAATGACATTGAGGAAAACATGCATTGTTAGCTTCAAATATTTGATGATGCCTACCATAATTTTTGGTGAACCATAAAATTGAAATATCCCTTTTGTGTTTATCTCATAAACAAGGCCAAGCTTATCTATAATTTGTTTGGGCATGATTGTGTTACTTGTGATACTATCCACCATACATTTATAGACCAAAGTGTCATTCACTATCAAGGAAATATAGAAAGGAGTAGTTTTATGTGAATTTACCTCAGACCTACTCACCTTTATCATATTATTTAACTACTACCCCTAATATTTAGTTAGTTGGTCTGAATTGGTCAAGACCACACCTTATTTCTTGATTGGTTTTGGAGTCACTTTGAGGGTTGAAAGCTCTTAATGAGCATGTCACTTTGTCTTAGGATAGAAATAGAATCCCACATGATTATATTGATGTTATATTTCTTCATTTGATGAAAAATACTAAATTTAGAACCACCAAGCTTTGTCTATAACTTTTAAAGACCTGGCTACTCATGAACTAGAGGTGTTTGAAGGGCTATACTCACCTCAACATTCTAATTTTTTTGAGATGAAGGGGTAGTTAGTTTTTCCTTTTTGATTATAGAAATAGTAATAGGAGTACTTGGATCATTTTAAACTTCTTGAACCTCTTCAACATCTCTCCTTTTAGCTCTAGTAACAACTATAACTTGACCACGTGAACTGTTAGTTTTAAAACCATGAGAGAAAGTAGTATGATCTTCTACTTGCTAATTAACATTAATAACATCAGGCTGTCCTTGAATTTTTTGAGTCTCTCCTTGTAATGCAACACATCTATCTTGGTATTGATTTTATTGAGAATAAAACTCTTCTTATGTCATCTATGGCATGGTGATATTTTGAGATACCAAGGACTGATTTTGAGCATCATTGGGGTTTGAAGGCTACCATCTTGAATATTGCATCATGTTATTTTTGGAAAGGGTTGGAACAATGGATTTTGAAGTGGAAGTAGCATTAGCTTCAAGGGCATCATATTTTTTAGTTAGAGTTAAGGGTCCTTGTGTTTGATAAGGGGGTCTATTTTCTCTAAAACCTTGGTAAGGAGGCCTTTGGTCTTTGTAGGATTGGTATGCACTTTTATTTTGCTACTAATATGGATTATTATTTTGATATTTCTACCTCTTTAATTACACTAATTCATTTCCAATGGATTGTAATAAGATTATTAACTCACCAATTTCACTTACTTAACTAGTAAGGGTTATAACTTGAGCTTGAGGTGAGGTAATGGGGGGCAAAGATGGCGTTTAAAGAGGTGGCATAGATTTTATTTTTATAAATATGGGCATAAGAGGTCTAGGAGCAAGCTTACCAACCTGTATCAAACTATTTTTTGCCCTTATTACCACCTCATAAGCATCTGGCAAAGTATTCCCACCCATTAATTGAATAATAACACTTATATCAGAATTAAGAGCTTTCAAATAATAAAGAAAAGCATATTCATGATATGGTCTAATCAACACTGGTATTCTAGTCCATGTCTTTTGAAATCTGAAATTAAAATTGGACATGAACTCATGAGGGGCTCTTGATATGGTAGTCAATTGCTTAACCAAAGATAAATTACCAGATTTGTCTTCAAACTATTGTACTAGGGATGCACCCAATTCATCCCATGTACAAATAGAATTGAGTAGAAAATTTATATACCACTATAAAGCTTTTCCTTTAAATGAAGCAACAAGAAATATAATGGAAACATTATCTTCCTCAACATTATGTACTGAATAGAGGTTAGCCACATCTTGGATATGTTCAATAGGTGTAGTCTAGTTTTCTCTAGAAAATAAAGGGATGCTTTTGTGAGCAAAAACTAGAATATAATCATATTGGGTTAAATTTAGAGGGCTTCCTCTATTGAATGGAGAAAATAATTGATTTCTAATATCCATTTTAGTAATGGAGAGTGTAGTGATTAGCGCAGTAGGATGAGAAGGAGACAAATACTTATTTTTAGGATAAGGACTTGTCCTTCTAAACCTTGATGCCTTATAAGAAGAAGAAGGTAACTTAATGAATTTGAAAGGAATACCTTTTCTTTTCAATCTTGTAGTAAATTTTGACATGAAAGAGCTATTTTTGTGATGTTATGAATCTCTATAAATGCTTCTCCTCAGCTTCAAAAATTCTTTAGATATGAAAAATTCTTGTGGTCCCATCGAGTGTGCCAAAAATTATTGTCAATCAGACCTTACACCCTTATGAAGGCAGTTTTAAGCCTTCACTGTCTACTAGAACTTGAAAATAATCCTAGGTTGTGGGTAACCTACTAAGTGGATTGAGTCTCTAGGTTATGAGGGCTAGCTCCCTTTGATGTGTCATTGAGGATCTCTACTCTATGTTGTGGACTACCATGGAAAAGGGAAGAAGGAAACTTAAAGGAAGTTCCTACCTAATGATGGTGATACACTAGAATGTTGATGATACACTCTACTTAGAGTCTTAAACAGTTAACAAACAAGAGAAAAGGCTAAATGTTTGATTCCAATTGACTATTATGCATAAGCATTTCATGAAAAGGTATAATCAAATGATGAAACTTGAGGGAAAATTATGAAGAAAGTTCTATTTGAAGACACTTAAATCCACCTACATCCACTTTAATATTTAGTAAAAGACATGAAAAAACACATAACATGACCTGCATAACATGACAAACTAGTAACTAGGTAAGGATCAGAACTTGTTAAGGAAGAGAAATCCATCACATATGTAAATTACTGAATGAAGATACACTATACTAGTACTTAGAATCTAAAATATATTCCTTCTATTGATCTGAAAAGGTTACACAACTAAATTATTGGTAGAGTCTTGTCTTACCAAGAGAGGAATGAGAGGGATCCATATCAAGGCTGAAAATACAAGTTAAATAAAAAAATACAAGCAAGCCAAAAGAGGCACCAAAAATAGAAAAGAATCTAACTTGAATTAGCTACAGTGATCACAAAATATAAAAATGGACTTTGTCTTTTCATGAGAGATCTTGTGAGTTTACTCAGTTTCTCCTTTAATGTACAAATGTGTTTGTTGCACTTAAAACATTAAACTCCTTTTATCCTCCATGCAAACATGTTTCCCACTTTTATAACTAAAGCATGCATAAAATGGTTACAACTGTACATGTTTTAGTCTTGTTTGCATGCTGGGAATGCATTTTAATCTTATTGTAGTCTCTTACATTTGCATGTTTTTACTTGCCTATGCATGTTTTTTATTTTATTCTTAGTTTTAGCTTATTCTAGTTTTATCTATTTCTATTCATGTTCCAATCTCTTTATATGTTTCTAGCTTTAATTCGGGTTCTATATTTGATCCTTATTCTTTGTGAGTTTTTTAGGTCTTTTTATTCTCATGAGTTTTCATTCTCTATATATCTCTATTATTTCCTATGTCTCTCCATCATTATCAGTCAAGCATCCATTGTTGTCTTATCAAACATTTTTCCTAAAGGAATTCTTTTAAGCAAAATGTCTTAAGGCAATTTCCTTATCTGCACTTTATCCTTTGCTTTTCACTTCACCTTGCTTGTTGCCTTCATGATTTTTATCTTTGTCCTATCCTTCAGACAAATTATCTAAATGAATTCTTTTGGATAATTTCTCCAAAGGATTTATCCTTCTTATTGGTTTGTATTTTCTTGAAGGGCATGTGCCCTTCGAGACTTTGGTAAATGTCCCTATCTTTCCCTAAAGTTCCCTCTATAAGGGCTACTCCATCTCAAAATTACCATTTGGGATTTTAAAAAAAGTCCATGTCATCACTTGACTACCTTCCACAAGGGTACCCTTAGCTAAAAATTCCCTTCAAAATTTTTATTTTGGTCCTCTTGGTCCTCTAACTGCCTCCAAAAGGGTTACTTGAGCCTGAAATATGCCCTTTGGGCTTTCTATAATGGTCCAAGTTATCACCCAAGTGCCCTCCATAAGGACACTTGCCATTTAGCATTTAAAAAATGACCCTTCAGACTTTCTAAAAAGTCCACCTTTTCATCGAAGTGTCCTCTTCAAGGGCTATTTCTTATCTACTTACCCTTCAAATTTTTTATCTTAGTCCATTTTAAAGCTTGAAATTCCCTCCAAAAGGGCACCCACCCTTCAAATTTTCTACAATTACCCTAAAAATCCTCCAACTTCCCTCCATAAAGTCACTAGACCCTTTTGGGTTTTTGAAGGCAAATAACTTATGAAAGTTGTAAAGCAAAACTCCTTGAGAAACCTAAACTACTCTTCCTAGACCCTTTTGGGTTCTTAAATGATCTTTAATTTAGGTTTTGACTTGATTATAACTTATAAAAGCTTATAAGTAAAGTCCCTTGATAAACTTGATCACTTTTGTAGACCCTTTCAGGTTTTTCAAGGTCACTTACTTCAGGGTTTCAAATGCTTACAACTTATAAATTTTATAAGTAAAGTGGACGTGAATCCCAAATTACATTTGCAAGACCCTTTCGAGTTTCCTAAGATCTTAAAATTATAAAATATTTTAAGCAAAGTCAGTTCACAAACCTGAATAACATTATCTAGACCCTTTCGGGTTCTCTAAGAGCTCCATGTTATAATAGCTTATAAGCAAAGTCAGTCCATAAACCTGAATTACACTGAATAGATCCATTCAGGTTTTCCTTTGTTTGTTACTTATAAAAAACTTATAAGTTGAGTAGGTTTGTAAACCTGATTATCACAACATAGACCCTTTTGGGTTTTTGAAGAGTTCCTACTTATGACTTATAAACTTTATAAGTAATGATGTTTAACAAACCTGATTACTTATGCAAGTGATGGAAATGAACAATACTTTGATAGGAACCATTTGTACCTACACAAAAAGTGATTTTTTCTCAATATTTCAAGGGTTAAGACTTGGTTTTCAAATCAAATTGACATGTTGAGAAAAGTTTCAAATGATAAGGGTGATAATTTGACCTAAACAATTCCTTCATTTATTGTCTTGTTACCCTTTTAACCTGTTTAGTACACTAGGTCAACTTGGTTGACCTAGTGTGTTTTGGGGATATTTTAGCTCTTTTGGTTTGTTAACATCCTAACCGACCTAATACATTCCTAGTGAGTTATCCTAGAGTTGATTTATCTTGGTTATACTTATAACCAAAACAATCTCTTGCAAATAACCTTGGCCAAGGGAAAGATTGAGGCTCGACAAGTTCATCTTCAAATGTAAGTATTCTTAACTTTATTTATCCTTTGTAAGAGTAGATAGATAATGCAGTATGTATTATTCTCTTCCATGTATTAGGATTATGTATACATTGACATGAGTATATGTCTCCTAATCATGTTTAGTTTAGTTGTTTATTTATTTTTTCTCTAACCCCTACTTTGTGTCACAAAATTTGGTACACACTATATTATTTTACTTTTTTGTTATTAGAATAGTTTAATTTATTGTTTGTTAGCGTAAGTGAAATATCAAATCATAGGACTATTTTAGGGTTGTTGTGTGATTGTGTTAGACGGTAGGATTTGAAACCATTCTTGGCATGATATGTTATGACAAGTGATCCCCTAATTGTGTCTAGTTGATCTCCATATTGGTCATGATCCCATTTAACAAGTTTATACCCAATCAAAAGTGTAGGTATGCTCTATCTTATCCAATCTATTATTAATTCATGTACATCATGAAACTCCAATTGCATACATTTTAGTGAACCCAATGTGAAACTAACCCTTTCAAGATTTATTTCACTTATTTCTTTCTTTTTGTCATCATTTTCATCATATATTTTGACACACTTATTTGATTCTATTGAATTAGTTATTTTTATATGTGCACAAGAACAGGCAATTGGATTGATCAGCTAAACCCAACACAGGTTTTCAACACTTTTTAGACTTATAGTCCATCCTACTAGGTTGACTAAGTTGACTTAGCACATTTTCAACCTCTTTGTAGTAGGTTCCTATATAGCCTAATTGATCAACTTGACCCAATATAGGTTCTAGTTTTCTAGACTTCTAGATTAGCCTACTAGGTTGACCATCTTGACCTAGCGCATTTTCAAACATCTTGTTCAACCCACTAGGTTAACAAGGTTAACCTAGTACATTTTTAGCATTTTTTTCAATAGGTTTATGTATTGCTTGGTTGACCAGATTAACCTAGTTTACAAGTTTTTGATAGATTTCTCCAAAGTTATAGATTAGTAATCTCTTTCATTTCCAACTTTGAATCATCAAGGTTAGTTTATATTTATCTATGTGTTTCCTTTTATGTACTTTCCTTTCAAGTTGATATTCTTTAAAACTACCCCTACATAGCTAACTAGATTGACTTGGTCAACCTAATTCTATGTTTTGTGTGTATTTTGAAATAACTAGGCTGACCTGGTCGACCTAGTAAGATTTTTAGACCCTATCTTCAGTAGTAATGACTCAAACCTATAGGCCCATTTCTTTGTGTTATGCATATAAAGTCTTCACTCTACCTTGTTTAAAATTTTAAATTCATCTTATATGTTAATTAGAACTTTTCTTTCAAATGCTTGCATGCTTAGAATAGTTCACATAGTCTAATTAGGATGTTTTTAATTAACTTCAAAGTTTCACTATTTCTATTTTATGCACACATAGCCATATCACATAACATCGACAAACATTTTAACATTTGACTACCCAAACCAACCTACTTGGATTTCATCACCAAGGGGGAAGCCAACTTGATGCTCTAGTCAAGTATAAAGTATGGTTAATGGTATATTCTAGCTAAGTACTCAACATCCTTATCACTGCGGTGTGTGAAGTGAGGGGGTAAGCCCCAATACCAAGCCTGTACCATTACCACTATAATCCTTTTCATCCCAAACTCACTTGAAACCATCTGAAGATTTTTATCTAGTACCTTAATTATATCCAATTCCATATCACTTAAAATCATTCTTATTAATCTAATTAACATTCTAGGTTGACCAATTAGCTATCTTTACTTCTAAAGTTGGTTGCTTTCTTTTTGATCAATTGTATGTGCAATAACTTGCATTAGCTAGAGTCATTGAAAGGTTTTTATTTGGTTGCATCAATTTTATTAGCCAACATCAATTCAATTGACTATCTATTTACTTTAGATTAGCTACAAATTATATTTTTTCATTTCACAAGCTTGTTATCACTTCTTTTTTTACTTCTTATTCACTTCACTAGGTGGACTTGGTCGACTTAACATCTTTTTTAGCCCTTGTACACTGCACTAGGTTGACTTGGTGAACCTAGGACTATTTTCAATATTTTCCACTTTTTTCTAGTCTCTATTTTCTATACTAGGTCGATCTTATGGACCTTGTGCAGTTTCAAAGTCCCTATTTTTACAATAGGTCGACCAGGTTGACCTAGTTTTGTGTCAGTCACTTTGTGATTTCCTTGTTTTCTCATCTTAATTATTTCTTATTTCATCATGAAATTTCTTTTTGGTAAGAACACTAAAGTTTAGTCAACAAACATGATGGAATTTACCAATCCTAATAGGGTCTTTTATAGACAAAGTAGGGTTCCCTTAGAGAATGCTAGTAATGTTCATATTGCAACCCATAAAATGAACTATGGAAATCCTCATACCTATTTGTAGAAAAAACCTTCTCTTCTTTTATAGGATAAACTTGAGTTAGAGTATACTACTGAAATACTTTTCTTTATCATGGAATTTACTCAATATAGAGGGAAGGATCCTTCTACCATTTATAACCTTATGATTATCTGTAAGGTTGAAGAACCTCATTCTCCTACTTCTAATTTCTCAATTTTATTTGGGGGTATAAATTTATTTTATTCTTAACCTCTTCCTCCAATCTTGACTCCATCTTATGCCATGATATATTATTACTTAACTTCTTCTACCTACATGCCTAGTATCACAACTAACATGGCTAGTTCTACATCTAGTGGGCCTATCATAAGATCCACTATCCTTAATCCACCCACTAGTTCATTGTTTGCTACCCAAGGCACTCATGATTCTAGTTCTTCTTCCTCTTAACCATTTACTATTCCATATTTTAATTCACAAGAAACATTTTCCACTAGTGACTCAAACTCTCATAGATCTTCTCAAGATTATATCAACACTAATAGTGGTACCCAAGCCACTGATAGAAACACATACACCAATATTACTTCTTCTAATAAAATTAATCAAACTCATCAAATATTATTGAAAAATATCAATTAAATGAACACATTCCAATCTCATAATACAAATCAAATGATGCAAATGAAAAACCACCTTCTTAATCTTCAATCCAATCCTCAACCAATGACTCGGGGCACACATAACCAAAGTGTTCCTCCCCTCCATATTTGAGATTATCAAGGTAATTTCATTCCTTAATCTCCATTACTCAAAAAAGTCATCAATAATTTACAAAATTAACCTCTTACTACTAAAATTTGTAACATTGATATAGGAGGTATAACACCTACAATCTCTTATAATGGATCAACCAATCCTACCCCTCATCTTAAGACATTTGAAAATATTTATAAAGATTGGGTCAAATAAAACACCTTTTTTTCTACCAAACTCCTTATCAAAACCCTCACTAGTGATGCCTTGGATTGGTATAATCAACTTAGATCTCATTCCATTACTATTTTTGAGGACTTAGTGAATGCTTGAATACAAGAATTCCACACTAGTGATCTTCCTAAAAACACTTTGGCCCATTTCATTAATTTCAAACAAAATTAAAAAGAAACTACTTAAGCCTTTATTAAATGATGGAATAATTCATCAAATAAGTGTGAACATAACATGGCTGATGACAATCTCTTTCATCTCTCTACCAATTCTCTTTATCCTAAATTATAATATCGAGTTTGTACCCTCTCTCCACATACTTTGGAGGAAGCCATTAACCAATCCAAATGACAAGATTTCCTTATGCATCAATTTGAGCTATCCCTACCTTCCATGGGTCCTCATTTTTTACTTAAAAACAAAAACCACAACATTAACAATGATGGTGTTACTGATTCATATGATATCATTCACAATGTTCAAGCTGTCATTCCTACCCCTTCTTTTGAACTAGTTCCTTATCAAAAATATACTAATCCTCAATTATATTTTCATAACATTAATGTTCATAAAACTCTTTCCTTAGCTAAATTGTTTAATCATCTATTTAGGCCTCTTCCTCAAGAAATGGAATCCACTCATCCTTTGAAAACTTGGTTTGATCCTATCAAGTTTTTTTGGTTTCATGCTAGTTGGGGTCATTCTCATGAGACCTATGGACAACTTCATAATTTAACTATGGATTTTATTCTTGGACCTAATTTTGATCATGATTATATCACTTTCAAGTGTCAAGAATATTATAAATTGCTTTCAAGGATTACAAATCTCATGACAAAGCTAAAGCCTTGAATCAAGCAAATGCTCATTTGGTCATCTATAAATACCTCATACCTAATCATCAACCAATTCAAGAAAATGAAGACAATCCCACTCCTTCCACCAATAATTTATAAAGTCTTATCGAATTAAATTCTAAATAGAATGTGGTTAGAATGAATAATATGTGAATGGTGGTGGATTTTATCGATTCTCAATCCATCTACACCCCACCTCCTTATCAAACATATAGTGATATCTAAAATTCTTCTCCAACTCATTTGAATGAGTTGGGGTAATAAGATCTTATAACATTTGATGATGGTCCAATTTATGATTCTATCTTGGATAACACATCCAATTTTATTTCTACCCTTCTTCCATCATCTTCTAATACCAATAATAATCAATCTTCCAATGTTAATCAACCTTTTACTAACACTTTTTATAATTCTCAATATCAATGTAAAGTAGCTACTTATTCATTACTAAATGATTTACAACCTTCTTCTAAATATTCTCATTCTTATCAACACAAATTTCAATTCTCTTTGGCTTCTTCCAAAGATCTCCTTAACCATTACGTGCCTATATCTAACAATCTTCTCATGGGTTATGATGACTGGGATCCCATTTTGAAGATCACCAATCTCCCATCTCAAATTCTATTTTTTGAACTTATGAGGACCTATCACCATCATTGGAACCATTTTATGTAACTATTATTTGAGATGAATGTCAATCATTCTCCTTTAGCAGGATGAGAAGTAGCCTTATATGGTTCCAAGTATAGTATCTTTAAATAATGTGAAGATATTTCCATCAATGTTGATAAAACTATTGACACTTCTCTTTCTTTAAAATTTCCCATTGCATCTATGATTCTCAATGAGATTTTGCTTCATGCAGATGATCCTCCGTTATGCATTAGCATCAAAATAGGTGATATCCAAGTTAAATGTGCATTTATTGATGAGGGTTCTAGCACTTATATCACTTCTCTTGATTTCATGAAGATCCTTAGATATTCAAAATGCAATCTTAAGCCTACACATATCACCTACCAAGGATATGATAGAAGGAAAAAGTCTCTTCTTGGGTGTGTGTGGTTTCCCATTACAGTCCCACTTGTTACCATTTGTGTAAAGGTGATGGTATTTAACTTTGCCCTTTCTTATATATCTTGCTTGGTAGGCTGTGGACTCATCGTATGTGAACTATTGCTTCTTCTACCTGGTAATGTGTTAAATTCCATTGTAATGGAGCAATTTATAATATTTAAGGAGATACTAACCTTTGGAATTTTGAACAATTCTAAGATCATGGTGTTTTCAAGATTCTTATTTTTGAGCCTTTGCGAAGTGTTCCATTCCATGAGTCACAATGTTTTAATTCTCTTGTCAACTCAACTAGAGGTTATAATGGACATCTGAGCTCAGTGGTATTATTCCTCCCAACCTTTTAGACTCTGATGATGATGAGCTCGATGAGATTAAATTAAAGATCAAAACTTCTGATCTCACTCCTCATCTCATCTCACAATTTCTTACTTCCTTGTAGCCTCATTCTCATAAAAATCCTTGCGATGGCATTCCCATAGTCTTATCCAATACTTGACATTCTATTCACCATTCTTCTTTTGATGATAAAGTTATTCCAACTTGTGTCATTGATATTCATACATCATATTATATGATGGCTATTTTTTAGATGATCCTTTATTAGGTGATCTTGTCCAAGCCTGTGATGCCAAGATTATGCATTATAATTCTTATTTACTTGAGTCTTTTCATGCATCTTCTCATGTTACAAAATTTACAATTATTGATTATTTCATTTTCCCTCTTTATCATAGATTAGAGGTGGCATTGATACCTCAAGTTTCTAAGGAGCCTTTTATAACTATGCTCATGGATCATGCTATGACTAGACATTACAATTTTACTAGGTTCCTTGAATCTCATCATTAGCTCATCCCTGAGGTTAGTGCAACCCTCCTTATACCTTATATTGATCTCACCCCTCCTATAGTGGAACCTATACTAGAACCAGTTATTATTACTACTTTCACTATTGTCAAGCCTACTCTTGCTTCTTCCACTAGTGCTCCTCCTATTGATCCTAGTTCCATTCCTTCTCCACCACTAGCTTCTCTTGGTGATGGTTTGATTACTTTACCTAAGATGGATCCTCTACCCACCAAATGGGTTGATGCTTCATATCCTTCTTCTTCCACACCTATTATGCCTTTTCCTATGAGTGTTTCTCCTAAAAATACTCATAAGTGTATATGTTGCTTCCATGGATAGATAATCACTCTTCTAATGATTGTCTTAAGTTGTGACAATATATTGATACCTTATGTCCATCTTACCTATCAATAGACACTAACTTTCCTCCCCTAAAAATCCTTCCTGAATATATACCTAAGTATGGTGAAAGGTATTATCTATGGAAAAAACACATCACATTGATCATTGTTGTATCCTTAAATAGAATCTTAAGGACCATCTTATAGTTATTCCTATACCTTCTACCATTATTCCCACAATTCATTCTCAAAAGAAGGCTCCTCCTTATTCTCCCATAACCACACCTCCTATGGTCCCTTCACCACGTTTTATACCTCCATTTGTGGTTCCTTCTCCATTAGTGATTCCTGCATCTCTTGTAGATCCTGTTCCCATGCATTCTCCTGACCATCCTTCATCTAATTTCCCTCCTCAGCATGATCCAATGAGTATTACTAATTTTCCAATTGAGGATATTAGAAAATAAGTATTTTCCCAATATTTAGAAAAGATTAATGAGGCATTAGTAGTAGTTTGTATTCATCTTCATAGAGATCTATCTGATGTCTTAGATAATGTTTGTGGACAAATTTACTAGTACTTATGAACACATGCATGTTGCTTACTCATTTTATATTTTGGATTGGACATGTGCTCTAATATTATTTCTATTTTTTATTATATCATTTGACATTGTGTCAAATTATTTATTATCTTATATCATATTTATTCTTCATATTGTACTATAGTTAGCGTATGTTTTTGTTTTACATTTCACATATACTTGTATTTTTCACTTATCATTAATTTTTTTTCCTTTAAAGTTTTTATAAAAAATATTCCCTTATATCTTCATGATTATTTTCTTTCTTATCTTTATTTTTCATAGATAGTTGTCATGGTGACTTGGTTATGTCTACCCTGCTCCCTTTGGTTATTATTTCCTTTTACCATGTGATCAATTAGTAAACAGTCTTTCTCATTACTATTTCCTTTTACTATTACACATTTACATCTCTTTTTTCCTTATTCCTTTTTCCAAAAACTAAGAATATACACGATTGAAACTTGAGATCACATACTTGTTCATTGTCAAGCCTAAGTGTCCTAGTTAGTCTTTTGTCTTTGGTTACTTATCTTCCTTTAGCCTTAGCCTACAAATCATTCATGTGTATCATAATCTCTCTCATGATTGGTCATTCCAAATCCATATGGAGGAGGAACCTTAAAAGTCCTTCAAAATAAATTTAAAAGCCAAATCATTTAAACAAAAGGCAATGATATCAAAAGGCAAAAATATTAAATATTCTTAAAAGTATAATCACACTAAAAGATGTGATTAAATGAACATATCCTTCTTCTAATTGAATCTTAAACTCCATAATTGGCCTCATGATAGAGTCAAGGTACTTTAGGGGGTGGTATGCTAGTAGATTAGAAGAGGTGAGTAAAATTATTTTTTAGTGCTACCTAATTTCTCATGCGAGTAACCAATATTTTTAGTAAACCAATGGCTCTATAATAGGTCCTGATGAGTAGGAAACACATTTTGGGGAGGTAGGTCCATTTTAATTTTCCTTGTACCAATCTACTTTCATGAGTTGATCTTATTTTCCTACAAATATTTGTGTCTTATCATGCACTTATTCCCTATAGACTCAAAGCTTTGTAGGCAAATAAGTGTGCTACTAAGATCAAATCATGAAGGTAGATTGGTAAAAGGAAAATTAAAATGGACCTACCTCCCAAAAACATGTTCCTTACTCCTTATGACCCCTTATAGAGCCATCATTTTACTACAAATATTGGGTACTTTCATGAGAAAGTAGGTAGTACTAAAATAATTTTTTAATCACCTCTTCTAATCTACTAGCCTACCATACCCTAAAGGACCTCAGATCAATCATGAGGCCTATTAGGGTAGTGATTTCTCCCATTGGGTCCTACCTGCATGATCATATGGCCATTCTATGTCATTCAATCTTCTTTATGTTAGTCATAAAAGGGTCACATAGGCTAATTATATTTTAATTTAATTATCCATTTAGGAAAATTATAGATCTCTGAATAGCATCCAAGCAATAATGTTGATTTCCTATAGAGGTAGCTTCAAAAATAAGAGATTCTAAGGAAAATAAATTTTTGCATAACTGATTAACCTTCCAAAAAGTAAACATGGGGTACATATAGAGAAAATGAAGGCAACATGAGGAAGCCTTTAATTTTCCTAATTTGATAATTACATTAAAATATAATTAAGCTATGTGACCCTTTTATGACTAACCTTAGGAAGATTAAATGGAATAAAATGGCCATATGCCCATGTAGGAAAATCCCAATGGGAAAAATTACTACATTAACACTCCCCCTTAAGCATATCTTAGGTGAGATGAGAATTGGGTCCCGACATTGAAACCCTGATGAGGTACCCAAGTACATAGTGATGAACCTCCATAGGAGGAAGAAGAAGGTGGAGCAGCCATAACCCTAATGAGAGATCATAGATGAAAAAATTTACTATTTGTGAAGGAATTGGTCATAATATCTATAATCTGATCTGATGGTGGATAGTACTAAATATCAATGACTTGTTCATTGATAAGCTCCCTGATGAAGTGCATGTGAATCTCTATGTGTTTGGTCCTTTGATGGAGAACTAGATTCCTGAACATATGGATAGTGCTTTGGTTGTCATAGCAAATTATTGTTATCTTATGAAATTTGATACCAAACTCAGTGAGAATCTCTTGAAGCCATATTGCATTAGTGATGGCATTGACAACTCCTTTGTATTCTGCCTCTATAGATGATAAAGAAATTGCATGTTGTTTCTTGCTTGACCAACTTATTAGACCCAAACCAAGTGAGAAACTATAGCATAAAGTTGACTTTTGAATCTGAATATCTCCAACCCAATCTAAATCTATATATCTAATCAAATCAACCTCTATTCCTACTCCTTATTGTATCCCATAGTTATGGAAACCCTGAATGTAGTAAAGAATATGCTTGGTTGCTTTCTAATGCAATTCATGAGGCTCCTACATAAACTAAGAGACCATCCCAAATTCATAGGATATGTCAAGTCTAGTGTGTGAGAGATAGATAAGACTACCCACAAGTTGCCAATATGGAGTTGCATCAACTAATGGTGTAAGACAATTAGCCTCAAGGTTCACACCAAACAAGAAGGTAGTAGGAGCTAGCTTACACTCAACCATTTTAAACCTAACAATAAAATAAAGATAATACTAAGATTATGATAAAGTTATCACAAAATTTGACTAAATGATTTCAATCTTGAGAAAGCAATGAAGTAATCCCATGTCTATCATTGAAAATATGTCTAAAAGTGTAGTTTTCACTACTAAAATGGATGATTATGAGCTCCCTATAATTATGAAGTCATTCACATAGAGAACTAATATCAGTAGAGAATCATCCTATCATAAGATGTAGACATTCAAATATGAGTGGCATCTAATGAACCTAACTATGAGGAGAAAGGATTCCATTTTGGCCTACCATGCTTGAAGAACATATTTGAGTTTATATATAGATTTAATTTGTTTGCAGAATAAGGATGTATCTTTCATAAATCCTTGTGGTTTATCCATGTATATCTCTTCTTTGAGGTCACCATGTAGAAAATCACTCTTGATGTCCATTTGGTGAACATCCCATCGATGTGCAGATGTGATGGCTAAAGTAAGTCTGATAGATGTCATCTTAGCTATAGGAAAAAATGTCTCAGTGTAGTCTATTCTAGGCACTTGAGAAAACCCCTTTACAACCATAAGAGTTTTATACTTATCAACAGACCCATCTACACCATACTTAGTCCAATAAACCAATATACAATTAACCAATTTTATTCCTTTGGGAAGAGGGACCAAGTCCCATGCTTTGTTCGTGATTAGGGAATTATACTCTTCTTGCATAGTAGAATCCCATTTTGGAATGCCAAATGCCTCATGAAAGGTTTGTGGATATGAGGTAATGGATAGGTAGGCATATGAAGACCCCTAAAATTATGAATGTGTCTGCCTTGTATCTAATGGATTTCTAACCCATTTCCCATCACTTTGAAGTGTCTGTCTAGCCCAAGTGGGACCAAAATTGTATGAGATTAGAGAATCAGGAGGTGAGTCATCATCATCTATAGTGTGAGTGTGAGATGGAGGAGGATAATCCTCATCATTTCTCTTATCACTTGAACTTTAAAAAGAATAAGAGTCATCCTGATCATTAGGAGGATTTTTAGGTGGATTTAAGTCACTATATGATGTGGAATCAATGTCCAATGAGACTTTTGAAGAGTCTAGTGTGTTAGTAGTGAGTTCAAGAAGGCCCTCATGAAACTTGAAACTCCTTTCAATGAATAAATCATGAGTCTTGGGATGGATAAGCCTATATCCCTTAGTACCCTTTGCATACCCCACAAAGATACAAGACTAAATCTAAGGGTCCATTGCCTTATGTTTCTTCTTGGGAACACAGGTCATTACTAGTGATCCACTATAGGATTTTGACCATCCCAAGATTTAAAAGGAGTGATTCCTTTTAAGGCTTTATTTGGAACACAATTATAAATGTATCATGCATAGTTGATTACTTTGACCCAAAATTGAGGAGTAAGAACAAATTTCCTTCAAGGTATGGTTATTATGTTTTGCCACACCATTAAGTTGAGGACTATATGGAACTATATGTTGTATCTGAATCCCCTCTGATGTGAAAAACTAATCAAACTTATTGTTGATATACTCCCTAACATTATCAATCCTTAATATTTTGATGGAACAATCTGACTGCTTCTCCATAAGTGCCTTAAAGTCCTTGAAATGATCAAAGACCTTGAATTTATTTTTGAGAAAATACACCTAGGTGTACCTCAAAAATTCATTGATGAATGTGAGCATGTATCTAGTCCTATTGAATGAAGGTTTTGTAAATGGACCTATTATGTCACTATGGACAATTTATAGCTTTTATTTGGCTCTCCTTGATTTGCCCTTGTTATATTTCTCTTCTGGATGCTTTAAAAGAATGCAACCATTACATAAGCCATCTAATAATTTGAATTAAGCAACCCTAAAACCATGTTTAGACGATTGACTTGTTCTAGGTAGTGGTAGTTTAAATGGCCAAACTATTCATGCCATAGTTTGCTCACTCCATCTGCATGAGTAAGCATTATAGCTAAGGGATGTTGTGGGGCAAATTATGAGAAGGTATAACCTAGAATAATGATTGACAATCAGATAGTCCACTAAAATATCACTATATAACTCCTTGATAACCATTGAATCAGGTGTGAACTCAAATCTCTTCCCTGTGCTTATATGAGTGATTTGGTATACCGATAGAAGATTGGTGGATAACGAAGGAACACATAGAACATAATTGAAGGTCTTGTAACTTAATTCAACCAGTCCTTTACCAATGAATTCTACCAAAGTGTCATCAGCCATGAGAATTGAAGATACAAAACATGGATCTATTTCATAAAATAGATCCTCTGAGGAGGCCATGTGATAGGAATCACTCGAGTTAATAACCAAGTCAAAGGATGAGAAGCTAATGCAACTAGTTCTTTGCCCTTATTTTTACCATTTTTACTATCTTTAACCTTTATAGAATCTTGTGATGATGTATTTTAAGTTGAGGATTTAGGAACATTGATGTTATTCTTCTCAAGCATCTTAGTCAAGGTGTCAATCTTCTTTTTCATGCACTGAGATTCATCATGTCCAATTTTATTACAAAATTTACATTTGAGTCTCTCCTTCTTAGGTTTCCCACTTATGGAGGACTGATCTAATGATGTTTTAGGCTTGGAATTTGATTTCTGATTCTTCTTGTGCTCATGATCTATCTTGGACTATTTCTTCTCTTATTTGCCACTAATAGAAGGATTCTTCTTATCCTTATTGACAATCAAGGCATGTGATTTTTAAGACATCTATGCACCCATTTGAACTAGATTATCTTATTATTGAGTTATATTAGTGATAAAATCATCCAATGATGACATTTTCCAAGTGGATCCAAGTGCACATTTGGCTGCATGAAATGTAGAGACAAAAATTGAATAGTCTTGACCTAGTTTTGCAAGCACAGATAAAATCAATTGGTCATCTATTTTCTCATTGCCATATTGTTTCAATTATAGTCTCATTGATTTAAAATTTGTAAAAAAAAGTCTTTTAGGGTGTCATAGTCATCTAGGATCAATGTGATGAGCTAATTCTCTAGCTCATGACCCCTCATGATGTCTTTCACTCGAAAAATCTTGTCTAGGATGATCCAGACTTTCTTGGGACTTTTTCTAGATTCAACATGAAACAAAAGGTCAAGAGCCATTGAAAGTCATAAAAACCCATAGGAATTATCACATATTTTATACCAATTAACATTTTATGCATCTATAGATAGCTTAGTTTCCTCACCCATAGTGATTTGATAGCGTCCTTTACCTCTCAAGGTGAGCTTCATTTTAGACTTCTATTCAAGATAGTTAAATTGTGTGAGTGCTTCAACATTTAGATCCATTAGTACAGATTAGATTGAGATAATTTATAAAACTGAAATGAAATCAAAGAATATATTGCACATAGTAAAATTACCCCCCTTAAACTATCAATAAGACCCCCCCTTAAGTTGCAATGCAACACACACTCAATATTAGACATCAGGCATCGTTGAGAATGGATCTATGCATAATTAATGTGAGAGAGTATGAGAGGGATGTCAAGCACAATAGATAATGCATCCAAGAAGAAAGTTAAAAAAAAATTGAATTGAGTTTTAAGCCATTTGTAGACACCAAAATAGTGTCAACCCCCCCTTTGGTCCCTTTCTAACTTCAATATGCCTAACCTATACTTTATTAATTTAAAATAATTATTTTAAATTAATAATCCCCCCTAGACACCTCACCTTGGATTCCTATCTCTTAGGCCATTTATCACCCTATGACTAATCATAATTACCTAAGACCTAATTTTAACTCTCCCACTAATTTTGGTGCCTATTAAACCCGCCTTTAGACTGTTTAACAATGACAACCGAACTTGGCAGATGGAAGAATGGGCAAAAGGCTAACAATAGCCTTTTTTCCCATTCTCTAGCCACCGACGTCGGTTAACAGTCGATCGATGCTAGCGGTATCCCCGACATCGGTTACTTAAAACTAAATTCCAACCTCGACTGCAGCCCTGAATGCGAATTCTCTTGCTCCCAGATCCTTTCACTCCTCAACTCTTTGCAGGCATCATCATTCTATCATCACTCTCCAGGCTAAGAAAATCTATAGAATTCACTCCACACCAGGTTGAAACGTTGCATGAGGTCTCCTACATCAGCCATAATGGAAACAAGTCTTCTACACTCTTGGTTCTCCACCAAGAGCTAAGTATTCTTCTCATTTTTCATTTCAGTATTTTAAGAGCATTGGTAGTTAGTTTCCATTGAATATTTATAAGTAGTGTTGAGAGACAACCCAACTTTCTTCCTAGAGAGGCTGAAAAGCCTTCCCCACATCCTTATCCTCCTTACACACCAACCCTTTATCTTGGACCCCTCTCAGACCCTACTCACTGTCTTACAACCCTGCATAACCCTGTAAGCTTTCACAGACTCCTCTGTCGACTATAAACCCATCCAAAACCCATCCAAGGCCATTGCCCTGATTGACATCGACCATTTCCACTATTGACGTTGGTAGACTAACTAACATTGGAAACCTTGACCAATCGACACCGGCATAACTACCGACGTCGGCAACTATGGGAGACTTATATAAGAATATAGGTATGCATTATCTTCT
Source organism: Torreya grandis (assembly GCA_037957365.1). NCBI lineage: Eukaryota > Viridiplantae > Streptophyta > Pinopsida > Cupressales > Taxaceae > Torreya > Torreya grandis. Next base: position 318,451 of record JARHVA010008377.1, on the reverse strand, counting down.
TTCTGTTTCTTAGTCTTTCATTATTTCTCTTTCTCGCAACACTCTTTTGTCAAATAAGTGGACTGCCATCCCTCCAGGAAGTCTTTGCACTTCTGGGGTGGAGCTTTGCTTGGCAGTCCACCATATATCTATCTAACATTTTCTTTGTTTAAGTCTTTCTTATCTACAGGTGTCATCCTCCACATCCAAAGAGGAGCTCCTTCAATCATTTGGATAATGGTGTGCAGCTTCATCCGGGTATGTACAAACCCCTGACCATTAACCCTTAGTTTCTTATTTCTTTTGAATGTGAAAAGCGAAAAATGAGTAGAAACATTATGGCACGCCTGGTGGGACCCTGGAGTTTTCCTTGGGTTCATTTCTTCTAAAACAAACTTTCATATAGGTGCATTAGGAAAATTTCTCTTCTTGCATCCTTCTTCTTTCTTTCTCTTTTGAAAAGACACCATTAGCACAAGTTAAAAATAACTTTTTCTTCTTGTCACTTCTTTCCTGCATCTTAGAGTAGTGAAATTCATGCTCTTAACCTTTTCCTAATTGTTTGCATCTGAACAAAAACATTTCAATTTGGGCTAAAATCTATTGCATTTCATTCCTGCTTGAATGCATATTTATCCTTCTCATATAATAATTAAAAATGCATTATGAATAAATTGTAGTGCACATATGTTACACAACCTGACCACATTCACAATCAAACATCTAAACATACCTGAGACAAGGCCCGACTAGGATTTCATCACCTAGCGGATAACTTACCCTTCCTGGTAATCCTACTTGGACTTCACTACCAAGGGGAGAACCCACTCTATTCTCTAGCAGAGTATAAACTCTAGGGGAAGTATATACTGGCTAAGCGACCCAGCTTGTCTCTAGGCTCATGAAGTGATGGGAGCAAGCTCCTAGCACCAGGCCACGTATGAAACCTAATATAGATTTTGAGCACCAAAGCATAACCTGAAACCAACCTTAGACTGCTTCTTTTAGGACCTGTTCTAAAAGCCCAACTTCCCAAACATATTCTTCTAAGGCATAAGCCAACATGACTCTAAAATTTATTCTTAGGAATTTAACGTTTGGAGTTTGCTTGTCTTCATCTACTTTTCTATTTTTATCTATTTTTTTGAGCTGGTAAGGATGAATTATTCTAAGCTCCAAAAACAACTCAGACTTTCTTCTTTCTTCCAAAAACTTTCAATTTTTTGAGTTTCTGGAAATACACAGTAATCAACATCAATTTTTCCACCGATGTCGGCAACTATCTTCACCGACATCAGTTATCTGACCGACATTGGCAACTTACTTCACTGACATCAATTTTTTTTATCGACGTCGGTCACTGTCAAAAATATTTCTTCTCAAAACAGCAAGATAAAAACATGACCTTTTTGCTGTTAAAAACACATTCTAGTTTTTTAAGGCTGAAACATATAATTTTTAGAACCTAAATCTATTTTGCCTTGGATGGGTTTTGACACGTAGTCAAACCAAAACTCTTATTTACCATGCAAGGCAACAACCACTCCTGCCTTCGCCTTCTATATCAAGTCCCCAAATGGAGTATAATTCAGAAATAAAATGTACTCCTATCCAACCAACCCCAACTCAACCCCCTATCATTCCCGAAGGGGACCAAGACTTTGAAAGGTTCCTTGACCTCAATGTCAAGGCTCTTTAGCACTATCTCATGAGAAGTCAAACACGAGACTCTTCAGGCAACCTAGTTTTTGGGATGCCAACTTCCTTAGTTGAAATGACAATCATATCAATGGCCTCCGTAACTCAACCCATGGTCACCCAGGCCATTGCCTCAACTAACAACCCAACCATGACCAATATTCAAAGTGTGGCCTCTCCTTCTATTTTTGGACCTACCTCCATTGGGGTTTCTGTACCCCCTCAACCACAAACCATTCAACAAAGTTCTACACCATTCCAAAACTTAATTGTCTCCATCCCACCTACTCTTGCACCCATAAATACAAGAGTGACTACTTATCCTTCGGCTAGTGTTGCCACCATCCAACCACCTTTGGTGACATCAAGTCAAGTTGTGCCTTCTAGCTTTATGACACAACCACCCTTGACTTCAACATCAGTCCCTATGACTAGTTACCAATATGTTGTGCCTATACAAGTGCAACCAACTATGTCATATGCTCCACCTAACACCTTTAAAATGCCTTACAACCTAGGGGGCACCCCACCTGTAAATCCATCAACTAATCTGATCAAGATGTTGATGGATAAGATGTCTAATCTTGAGACATCCGTTTCAGGTTCAAGAAATGTTCTCTCATATGAACAAATCTGTAATGAACCTATTCATCCTTTAGTCCCAATCCAACCATATCCTAGTCAGTGGGAAATTCCCAAGTTTACTCGCTTTCAGAGTAAAGAGGACCCATAGCAACATCTACAAGCATTTAGACACACTTGTTACCTTATATCACATGATGATGCATTATTACTACACACATTTCCCATGTCACTTTCTGGTGCTGCCCTCGATTGGTATAGTTCTATTACCAGTCACTCTCTATTTACCTTCACGCAACTAGCTCAACTATTTCTTGACCACTTTTCAATTAACATAACTAAAAAGGTCTCCATCACAGACCTATATTCTATCAGATAATTCGATGATGAATCCATAGCTTATTTTGTTGCCCATTGGAGAGGTTTAATCAACCAACTCTCCTTTTATTTACCTCAACCTGAGCTCATTGAGCTCTTTTCACAAGCATGTGCCAAACACATCTCATCTACTTTGCGGGTCCAAACATTCTACACATTTGACGAAGCTTTCACCATGGCTAGGAAGCTTGAACTTCGTGCTATCGAAGAAAATAAAGTCAAACTATGTAGTAAAAATACTAATGCAAAAGCAAATGACCCTTCATCCAAACCGTCTTCTTCTTCCCACTCCAAGTCCAAAGGAGTGGCAAATGCCGTGGTCATTAGACCATCATCTTCAACAACAACCAACCAAACTCAACCTTCAACCTTAGAATACATCACACAACAATTCCAACAACGATACGTATAGCATCAATATACTCTAATAGGAGAATCATACGCATATGTGTTGGATAAACTAGTCAAACAGGGAATCCTTAACCTCCCCTAAATTTGACCACCACCTCAATTTTATCCCTCGCGTGCCATCCCTGCATGGTATAGGGAGAATGAATTTTGTAATTATCACCGTGTCAAAGGCCATGACACAGACAATTGTAAAACCTTCAAGAACATTTTCCAAGATATGCTGGACAAAGGTGATCTTGTCTTGGATAACCCAAACACACCACCTAACCAAAACATAGACATCTTTAGACAACCTTTTCCTAACCATCCCCCTATCCAAAACAATGTTCAGACCATAGCCGAAGACCCCCAAGAGCATAATATATGCACGATCGATATGGTTTCACCTTTCATCCCTAACCAACCTCTTTCACAAACTAAAGAGTTTAGTCAACCTATCCCTCCACCACAGGAAGAAGAGCCTTCTTCTCCTAATAGTCCTCCATCTACCCCTCTTATATTAGAGGATGCTTTAACCATACCAACGCCACTAGCCCCACCTTCACCCTTCCTACTACCAATGGAGGACCATACCCTTCATCCTCTTCAACCACAAGTAGAAGGTACAATCATCCATGTCCTCTATCCTTTGGAGGAGACACATTCTCTAATTCCTTCTCCACCGAGGGAAGAACTTGTCTCTTCACCTACTTCAACTGGAGAGGATCCAATAATGGCTCTCTCTCACCTTTGGCCTGAGATTGCCCATCTAACACATTCCCACTCTCACAACCACCCAAATCTTTTGAAAAACTAATTATAAAGCCTAGCAAAATAGCTTTTAAACCATTCTCTTGACTGGCTGAAAACTTAGGATTTCTCTATTCGAGGAACTTAGAGCATGAGGCATTATGGGAGCGACTCAAAGCTCCTTATCTTACACATCCCACTTCATCTCGTACTAATGACCCTCCAACAAAATCTCCCAAAGTCTCCAACAAGGACCAGGCTTCTACTTCCAAATCTTTAGAAGCTCAACCATCCACATCTGAGCCTAAACCCTCACAAACTTCCACCATACCAACACCGGTTAAATCCCTCGGTGTTCGCCCCATATCTAACCTCACTCACCCACAAGTGAAGGTAGATTTGAATCCCATCCCCCATAATAGTGGTCGTCATACCATATCAAAGAAGGCTACTAAACCACGTCGGAGAACTCCTCCTCCACCAACATCATTGCCCTCCATTTTGGGCCCACATCCTTCTACCTTAATAGGAGTGCTCCCTACTCCAACATCTTAAAAAAACAAATTACATCCCTTGCTACCTTTACCCACCAAAAACATACCTCCTTTGAAAAATTTGGCACCCCTCATGAAGAAAGTGTCGTCTACACGAGTGGCCACACCACCAACCCAAAAGGTGATACGAAAATCTCCCTCAACGACTCCAAAAAAAAAGTCATCAATACCTAGTGCATCAACAAGCACAGACCCATTAGTGGGTTCATATGCTTTGATACTATGCCAACTTTTGCAAACTTCAAACATCACTCTTCCACCTATTAAACCATTTCAACCTCTCAGACCAAAACCGTCTTGGTTCGATGACACTAAAATCTACCTATATCATCGCACACCTGGACATGACACTGAAAATTGTTGTGTCCTTAAGGTTGCCATTCACCATTACTTAGAAATAGACATCCTTCTTGTTGAAGATACTATCAACAAATCTCCAACACCGTCTCATGTCTCCAAACCCTCTTCACCTTCACACTCATCAACTCTCAGATCAAAACCATCTTGGTTTGATGACACTAAATTTTGTGCATATCATCGAACACTTGGACATGACACTAAGCATTGCTATGCTCTTAAAGCTGTCATTCATCAACACCTAAAAAAGGACACCTCTTTCATTAAGGATCCTTTTAACCACCCTTTCAACAAACCATTGACACCATCCCTTGCCTCTCAAACATCCCCACCTAAATTGGGAGCCCATCATCAAACTGTGGTTCCTCGATCATCTTCAACCCCTTTGTTAAAAATCAACACCATCAATGTGGTCACTAGGTCACAAAATTTAAAGGATAAAGGAAAAGAGAAGGTTTCTATCCCTTGGACCTACCCATTCATCAAGCCTCCTTAACCACCAAAACCCAAGATTTCAATCTTGGGCACATCCCAATCAACATCTTCGAAGCCAATTCGTAACTCCATGGTGAAACAACTTCACCAAACTACTGTGAAGATGTCTTTATATGACCTCATTCAAATCTCTCCACAACATCCTCAAACCTTGATCAAAGCCTTACAAACAGTGAAGGTCCAACTCGAAGACCCCCAACCACTAGCTTCTTTAATCAAAACATTACCAACCATTACCTCCATCACTGTTAGTAATTCTGAGATTCCAACTTCTAACCTAGAAGATCAGGATCTCACCCTCTTAAAGAGAAGCTTCATCATCTTCTCTCCATCTCATCTATCCAACCCATTGATTATCTGTAATGGGTATCAAACATTCTCCCTGACATAAAAGTGACTGGGGGAATTTGACTTTATACTGACTATCATGACCCCAACCAAGCATCAACCAAATATCAACCAACCAAGCATCGACCAAACATCAACCAACCAAGCATCGACCAAATATCCCCAACCAATCATCGACCAAATATCCCCAACCAAGCATCGACCAAACATCAACCAACCAAGCATCGACCAAACATCAACCAACCAAGCATCGACCAAACATCAACCAACCAAGCATCGACCAAATATCAACCAACCAAGCATTGACCAAACATCAACCAACTTCTTAATCACCTTTAACATGTGACCAATATGGAATGAAGCAAACGAGGCAAGTTTTCTCCTAATTGGCTCGGACCTCATATCATAACGCACAAGTATGGATCAGGGACTTATCATTTGTCTTCTCTCGAAGGCCGACCAGAACCTAAGCCCCTTAATGCCTTGCATCTATGACCATTCTACTGTTAATCAAGTAATTACTCATTCACTTAACATTTAACTTGAGCTCGTCCCTTGAGCAACCCCCATCATCCTCATTCCTATTCCTTTCAACCCTTTTTCCCTACAAACATTAGCTAACCCTTTTTCAAGCATTAATGCTTTATCCTAATAAAAAGGGAAACCTCCAAACCTCTATAGCCAAGTCCATGACCAAAAGTCCAGTCAAAAAAAAAAAACATAAAATTGGGATGCCTTATCAAAGGTCATAAACTATAAATGTAGACTTCTCCCTTGAAAGACAGCTACATCGTTGCTGCCATTGATAGACTGCTCCCTTGAAGGACATCTATTTAAAGACATTCCACCATACAAAGCAGAATATAGACCACTCCCTCGAAGGATGGCTATACCCAAATTTTGCTACAAACAGTACTCTCTCAGAAGCTTCCCGCATCGATCAGCTTCATATATGACCACAAAACAAAACATCCCCACATAGACTTCTCACATTGATTAGTCTACCAAATATATATATATATATATATATATATATATATATATATAAAGTCATAAAAGGGGCAAAATTATCCTTGCTAACAAAGGGTTACGCTATCCTCACACCTCACATAATCAAACCTATTACCCCAACATGCCCAAGGGATTTTGAGCTCACTTAATGTCAAGTGATTCAACTACTTCTCTAACATAAACAATGGTCAATGACGCAATGCATGAATGGGGATTTTCTTTTCAAAAACTCATATCTATGCTACCATTATGGTCCTTGTCAATGAAAGAGCAACGTGCCTTTCATTTCTTACACACTTTGGTCACATACAACCAATCCAACTCTAACCAAATTATTTTCTAAGCTACACCAAACCATTAATATGACCTCATGATTTATTTAATACAAATACCAATTTGTGTTATATGAATTATCATACCCCTTCACAATAGTTTTTATGGACAACAATACACATGGAAACTATCAACCAAACATAACCAATGTTATAGAATACACCATCACATAATATGAAAAAGGCTATAACATCATCATACACTTATCAATTTCAAGCATGTACCATCACACCTATGGGAAATGCTAATGACCCTAACATGACCAAACTAATCATCAACCTCTTCAACTCTCTTCTTCCCTTTCAGGGAGAACTACATTGGCCTGAGGCCCTTCAAATAGGGGCTATGTAGGCAGCACTCAATTGACATGAAATTTTCTGTGGTTAGCTCGGCCACAGTCATTTGTCTGTCTATCTGATGGACCAACCATACAACCTTTAACCATGACTTAACCTAGTCCAAACCAATCCATAACCGACCCTCTCCTCCCTTTTTCAAGGAGAACTACATTGGCCTGAGGCCCTTCCCATAAGGGCTATGTAGGCAGCACTCAGTTGAAATGGGGTCCTCTGAGGTTAGCTCATCCATTCCTTCATCCATCCATCTAATGGACCAATTATCTCTACCAACCCAAAATCATGACCAAACAACCAGCCCTGACACTGTAGAAGTCACCTTAGATTTCTCACAAGGCACATTGGAGATCACATACATCTCCCTGACCACAACACACTACACTTGAGATGACTTATATCTCAACTTGACTCGACCAATGACCTTGGAGATCGTGACTATCTCCTCAGACCATGACCATTTTTTAGACAACTATGCCTTGGTTGTTTTGATTGCATATATGATACCTCACGAATAGTTAGCAAATTATACGCAACCCACACTACAACCCTCACACCTATTGACAGATCGTGCTCCAGTTGATCCTCAATATTTGTGACATTTTTGTGTTTTCCAAGAGCACTTTTTGAGCTTGGGATACTTGGAACACGATGACCATTGGAGCTACAGCTTTGATCATTTAACCCAATCAACTATGACTAAATGTTGGGGCCCAGTTATTTTGATTTTAGCACTCCTCGACCTTTGACTGTGACAATTTGACCTACCTATCACATGAATTGGTATACGCACAATCCCAAATATTGTAGTGTTCACACTCAACCTTCACCATATCCATCCATTATCTGTCAAATCGGCACCCGATTTCAGGTTACCTTCCCTCGACACCTGTTTTAAGGGGGAATACCTCATCCCTTACCTGGGGCAACCTACACCTCATCCCACATCTGGGGCAACCAACTCCTATTTTTGTCTTGCAGTTCATCAGAACAACCAATAGGACAAAAATGATCTCATCCCATACCTAGGGAAACTTACTCCTATTTTTGTCTTGCAGTTCGTCAGAACAACCAACAAGACAAAAAGGGGCAAATGTAGACACCAAAATAGTGTCAACCCCCCCTTTGGTCCCTTTCTAACTTCAATATGCCTAACCTATACTTTATTAATTTAAAATACTTATTTTAAATTTATAATCCCCCTTAGACACCTCACCTTGGATTCCTAGTTCTTAGGCCATTTATCACCCTATGACTAATCATAATTACCTAAGACCTAATTTTAACTCTCCCACTAATTCTCGCACCTATTAAACCCACTTTTGGACTATTTAACAATGACAACTGAACTTGGCAGATGGAAGAATAGGAAAAAGGCTAAAAATAGCCTTTTTCCCATTCTCTAGCTGTCGACGTCGGTTAACAGTCGACCGACACTGGCGGTATCACCAACATCGGTTGCTTAAAACTAAATTCTGACCTCGACTGTAGCCCCAAATGAGAATTCTCTTTCTCCCAGATCCTTTTACTCCTTGACTCTTTGCAGGCATCAACATTCTATCATCACTCTCCAGGATAAGAAACTCTACAGAATTCACTCCACACCAGGTTGAAACATTACATGAGGTCTCCTACATCATCCATAACAGAAACAAGTCTTATACACTCCTGGTTCTCCACCAAGAGCTAAGTAGTCTTCTGGTTTTTCATTTCAGTATTTTAAGAGCATTGGTAGTTAGTTTCCATTGAATATTTTTGAGTACTATTGAGAGACAACCCAACTTTCTTCTTGGAGAGGCTAAAAATCCTTCCCCACATCCTTATCCTCCTTACATACCAACCCTTTATCTTGGCCCCCTCTCAGACCCTACTCACTGTCCTGTAACCCTGCATAACCCTGTAATCTTTCACAGACTCCTCTGTCAACTATAAACCCATCCAAAACCCATCCAAGGCCATTGCCCTGACCGACATCGACCATTGCCACTACCGACATCGACAGACTAACTGATGTCGGCAACTTTGACCAACTGATGCCGGTAGAACTACCAACGTCGGTGACTATGGGAGACTTACAGCAGAATACATGTACACATTATCTACTTTTTGTTTCTTAGTCTTTCATTATTTCTCTTTCTAGCAACACTCTTTTGTCAAATAAGTGGACTGTCATCCCTCCAGGAAGTCATTGCACTTCTGGGGTGGAGCTTTGCTTGGCAGTCCACCATATATCTATCTAACATTTTCTTTGTTTAAGTCTTTCTTATCTACAGGTGTCATCCTCCACAGCCAAAGAGGAGTTCCTTCAATCATTTGGATAATGGTGCATAGCTTCATCTGGGTATATACAAACCCCTGACCATTAACCCTTAGTTTCTTATTTCTTCTGAATGTGAAAAGTGAAAAATGAGTAAAAACACCATTATAACATGGAAAAAATGTATGTTACAAAAGGCATAAAATAATATCATCAATGCGTAGAACTTGGAAAAATGTGCACTTTCAAAAAAAAACACCCAAAATGGAGCTACAATTGAAATTTATGTCACTTATAAGTTCTTACTCCCACATATTCCTAGACCCTTTCAAAAAATAGAATTTTTTTCCAAACTTCAATCTATTTTTCATCACCTTTCACTTGAAGTTTGACACCCTCCTGAACATCACGTGGGTTTTTGACACTACTTTACTTCAAATTCTTGCAACTACTTTACTTCATTGAATAAGTAAGAATTAATTGACCCTATAAAACCCAAATAGGTCTTCCTAGTGTGTTTTAGGTTCCTTGGACTACTTTACTTGAGAATTAGTTAACCTTTTAAAACTTGAGTCATAGTAATGAGCCCTGGAGAACTTGATTGGGTCTGGCTAGTGTAATTTGGGTTTCTTGAACTACTTTACTTCTCTTGAAGATCAATAATGCCCTTTTTGAAGTCTAATTTGGTCTAACTATTCCATTTCAATTCTTGGACTTGCTTTACTACTATCAAGGACTAGTAATGACCCTATTGAACCATGATTACTTAGAAGTGTTAGGGTTAAGAAACCTAATTATTTCAAAGTTGTCATTATCTAAAAACTTGATTGCTTCCAAGTTATCAGGGTTGTGAAGTTTGATTGTTGAAGTCTAATTTATTTTAAGTATTTAGGGTTAATAAGCTTGATTACTTCCAAGTAGTTGGATTTGAGAAGATTGATTACTTCTAATTATTTGGAGTTGAGAAGCTTGATTACTTCCAAGTAGTATAACTTGGGTTTTCTAGACTACTTTGCTTAAATCAATGAATGTCAAGTAAATTAATGCCAAAATATGGATTTAAACTAGAAATAAAATGTCAACCTCTAAAATCCTGATTTGGTCTTGAAGCAAGTTCACAGGTTTCATAGACTTGATTACTTTGGCCGTATAAGTGTTTAAATAGTAGGAAAAAGTCTAATTTTTGGAAAAAAACATGGACTTTCTCAAAAATCTAAGAGTAACCCATTTTAGATATAAAAAACTATAAAATATATGCAAATTTATTTTTCATCAAAGGCATTTTGACACAAGTTTCAAGGTAGCTTAATAAAATGCCTCTAAGGTCAAAAATGGCAGCCAAGATAGAAGAAAAAACTAGCAATGGTGAATGCAAGAGGATATTAATAGGGGATAACTACATGAAGCTAGAAACAAGGATCTGATACCAAAAAGATTCATCCAAGACTTCTAAATAGCATCGAAGC